>CM034701.1:197246601-197256627 GCA_020142125.1 Phrynosoma platyrhinos
AAATATAAGAAAGAGAGTCGAGATTTTGGAACATACAAATGAAAGGTCCGAACGTCAATTGATAAAAATGGAAAGTAACAGAGAGGCAGATCTGGATGAATTGGCCTTACTTGAGCAGAAAATTGCTGATTGCTTTATATGTGCCTCATTCCCATTGGAAACCATTTCTGATGTGACTGTGATCATTTGGACTTGCTTTGAAGTGAGACAAATGAAAAAAAATCACTCTTTTTGAACACTAGTTTTTGGATAGTTCTTTTGAAAAAAAGTGATTCATAAGAGTGTTCAACAAGTGTGAATGATGGATCTGATTTGCAAGCAGGGAAGGAGGCAGGTGGAGCCCCCCAGGACCATGAGGCGGCTGGAGGAAGGAAGAGAGAAAGGAAGTCTGGATTCCCCCCCCCCCCCCCCCAGCCATGGGTGGAAGCAGAGAAAGCAGGGTTTTGCAGAGAAGCTGGCATCTCAAGCCAAAGGCAACCAGAGTGAGAGCGCTTTGCAGGAACAGCAGGGGCACCTTCCCACCTCACATCTAGCACCAGCACCAGCACCACTAGCAGTGCCACCGCCAGAAAGTGCCGAGGAGGCTTCGCCATTGCAAAAGGCAGAGAGTGAGATAGGATTGGAGCCACTCGAGGCAGGCAGCTAGGGAGGCAGGCAGGCAAGCTGGCATGCTTCCCACCACACCCCCTCCTTCCTTGGCACTCAGGTGCTGCCTGGGATCTCTCCTGGGGCTCCTACTACACCCAGCAGCTAGGCGGCTCTGTCTCTACTCTGCTCTGCTCTCTGCCTGCCACTCTGGGTTTCTGTCCCACACACCAGGCCCATTTGCTCATTCGCTTGCTCACTTGGTGCACTCGCAAGAGGAGGAGGAAGCCAGCTGGCCGCCGGCCTCAAATCAGTTGGGCGCTTCTGGGTCTTCTTGTGACTTTCTCTTGATTGCACATGGCCTAGCCAGGCCTTTTGGTTGTGACAGAGCTTAATTAGGCCCTGATTCTTTGCCTGGCCCAGGAGGTTGTGCTGGGCCTTCCGTCAGTCCCTGACTGTTATTAAGGAGCCATTTTAAGGACCCAGGGTGCCCCATCCTCCTCCTGCTTCTGCTGCTGCATAAAGCTGGGGCGCAGCTTATTCCATGTCACTAGTGGGAGCAACATGGAATAAGGGCATAATTCAATTCCATAGTGAGAACTATGCATTGGCCTTGATTAAATCCGCGACCTGGTGTCAATACAATTCGCAAACTGGATTAAATGTAAGTGGGAATTAGCCCTGTGTTTCACAGTCTACCAGATGTTACTGACTAAAAAATTTGGGCCATCAATTATTCATCTTCTATCTAAGAATCAGTGAGGTATTGTCAGATGAAGCGGCATGTTCTCAGTAATGTCACTTTTTGTAATTTTGCTATTGCGATCCTATCTATAATGATTTCATTCACATGTTTTCTCAGATTGTTTAGAATTGCTCCTAGAGCACTATCACCACTGGAACTGCAGTTGTTTTCTCTCCTAGGGACCCTGAGTCTCCATTTGTAGGTATCAATATTTCATAATCTTTTGCCTGTCTTTGTATTCGATTCTGCTTTCCTCGGGGATTGTCATATCTATAATCCAAACTTTCTTTTTCTCAACCACAGTTATGTCTAATATATTATGGTCTAACTGTTTATCAGTTTGACTCTTGAAGACCCATAAGAGTGTTCCTTCATCATTTCCAACAATATTTTCAGGTTTATGTTCTTACCAATTCTTTGCAGATGATAAAATAATACTTTTTGCATAGATTCCAATATGCCATTGCAGGCACTTTATCATGACATTCCTTGTATTCAGTCTTTATGATATTGATGCATGAACAAATAAGGTGATCAACAGTTTCATTTTTTTTCTTTGCACAGATGTCATATTCTATCCTTAGACACTTTTGCAATATTTACCTTAATATTATTGGTCTGTTTTTCAGCCACAAGTATAAATCTTTTAGTGTCTTTTTTCAAGGTCCTGTTCTGTAATCATTTCCAGATGTTCCTCTTCTCAACTTTTCTTTATGACCTGTTAATATACTGACCGAGCAGTGATGTATTTTGTCAGGCTTCCAAATGATTTTTCATATTTTTCTTTCCATGGGCATCTATTATCCAATAAATTCTCTCTATGCATATGTATTATTAGTTGCTTTTTAAAAATATATTTGCTCAAAGATATTTTCTCCTCTTCAACACCATGTTTCACTTGGCCACCAATTTTATGTGGTAGATACTGATCAACATCTCTTCAAGGGTATAAAGCATACTTTCCTGTCATAATTTTCTGGGTTTTTTCCCTATCTAATGTATCTATCTGCCTTGAGACCCATTTGGGAGAAAGGCATAATATAAATTCAATAAATAAATTAATAGTTCTGCTTCAGTCTGAAGAACAATTCCATCAGTTTGTTGTTGTGCACCTTTAAGTCATTTCCAACTAATGGTGAACCTATCATGGGACTTTCTTGGCAGGATTTGTTCAGATGGAGGTTTGCCATTGCCTTCCTCTGAAGCTGAGAGAGTGTGATTTGCCCAAGGTCATTTAGTGAGTTTCCATGGCTGAGCAGGGATTTGGACCCTGGTCTCCAGAGTCCTAGTCTAATGCTAAAACCACTACATCATGCTGGCTATCTAGTTCCAGCCCTAGTGATATTAATATTAAATAATAATATATAATATTGGTCATGATACCATCATCATCATCATCATCATCATCATCATGCTTTATTTGATGTTTAAATTTGATGGCTGCTTTGGCTCTAGACTCCACATTGGATGTCAAATACAGCAAAAATATAGCCCTTTCCTCCAAGAAAATGCACCAGTAGTGCATTGGTTATATACCTGCACATTAGCCAGTATACTGTGGCCCTTCAGATGTTCTTGTACTACAATTGTCCTCAGTCCTAAGCAGCAATGGATGATGGGGGCTGTAGTCCAGCAACATCTGAGGGGCCAGAGGCTCGCCATCAGTGTCAGATGTCTAAAACATGAGCCTATAGTGATATCCAACACGGACTGGAGATTTCTGTGTTATGGATTCCATTGTTTTCTTGCCACCTCAGTAATTATTCCCAGAATGCCCCTTGTAGGAACACCAGAACAGTTCTGCTGGATCTGACTCAGGATTCATCTAGCAGGATCCAGTTCCCAACAGTGGTACAATAGTGGTTTCAGAAAGTCCACAGGCAAAGTAGATAGACAATATTCCATCCCTCTCAGATATAAGGAAGTCAAAATGGCTTCACAAATTAGATAAGGGGAGGGAGAGGAAAAGAGAACATGATGATCTTTCCTCACAATGTCTATTAATGCCTAAACCAAGAGGAAGAGCCTCTCTCATTTTTATAATATGATTCTTGAGCATCTTGGGGGTGGGGTGATGAGGTATACTGCATGCAACTATTGACATTACATAAGAAGCATTTTTCTTTATCTTCCTTTGTCTCTGTCTTATGAATAAACTGTACAAGACAGCACATGATGTGCATGGAGCAAATTTAACAAAGATCAAATAGCACACTTTCTGTACTGGCATCTCATATGGATTTTTAAAAATACTGCTCCCTTCCTCCACTAACACCTTGCATTATGATGTGTTAATTTTGGGGATGCAACATCCTGGGGAAAAGTGTGCTGTTGGTCAAAATGAAGAGAAGAGGTAGGGAACCTGTGATCCTCCAAATCTTCTTGAACATTATTTTTCAGCATTGGCAGCATTGGCTAGAGGGAGAATCTAAAGACATCTGGAGTGTCATTGATTCCCCAGCCCTGGCAACGAGGATGCCACACAGGGAAAAGAACTGAAGAACACAATTGGTGTGTGGATGAAGGAAAACAGGGCTAGGGAATTTGGAGAATCCAAGTTAAGAGCAAATAAAAATAAGCAGTAACATTGTTTAAACCTAAAAAGTCTAACACTAAATTTCTGGTACTAGGCAAGGGGAACAACAGACTAGAAACAGGTTTTGTTTATTTTATGAATTAGGCAAAGGATATTGCCTATCTCACAAATGAGATGACATTTCCTCCTTATTTAACAAGCCAAACTATATCATTCATTCAGCATCAACAGACCGTCCTAGATATGGGTTGCCTATGCCTTGCATCAAAACTGGCTACTGAAGTTAGGCTTTCACAAACATTTATGAGGGGGGAGGTGGGGGGGAGAAAATAGACTCAGCTTTGGTGGAAAAGCATGATAACCAGCAAAAGAAAACCCAGTAGAGTGAGGGTATATAGGAATCTGTAGATTTGCTTGCCCTATTTGAAGGCTCCAGCTTGCTCAGAATAAAATATTTATTGCAACCTGCTGCTGCTTGAAGGCTACCTTAGCTGTCAAAACTCATGCATAAAAATCTCTCACCTCCCCATGAGTGCCATTCATCATACAGCCAGTACATATAACTCACTTAATTGATTATATTGTGATTATATTTTCTCTTTTAAATGACTGTTAAAATCAGGTTTTTAAAAAGCCATTTGTTTCTCCTGTAAATAATCTTTCATCCTAATGTCTTCTTATTTTACTGCAGCCAGTGGAATCAAAATCTGAGGGAGGACATATCTGCGGAATTCACCATTTCTTAAACCAGTTGTTAAACATTGTAAGACAGGTGCTTAGTGTATGGAGCCTCCTGTGTGGCAAAATAACCACAATTTTAAATCAGTCAATAGAACATTCTGACACCATTAGGACAGGACTTTGGAATACAAGTAGGGTTGGAATGCCTCCACAAATTTGGTCAGGTTTAATCTTGCCCCAGTTAATTCTAATCACACTCCAAATCTAAATCAAAAGCTAAATTCAGCATGAGCAGAGAATCCTTCAGATAAGAGAGACCTCTATGCCCAGAAAGAGCAAAGATATCACCAGTCACAAAGAGGAAAGGGCTAGCTTACTCCATTTTTAAGGAAGCAAAAAATATACATGACCATCTATTGAGGTAAAACCATTAAGTAGAGTGCAATAATAATCTGGCTGCACTCATAACAGAACCAGATCTTGGAAAAGTGACTTTGTTGGACAATAGATCAATGAATCTCCCAGTCAACATGGCAAACTCCCATTGATTCTAAGAGCTGTCATCTAAAAATGTCACTGGACTGAAAACACTAGGTAATATCCATCCAAACTCAATCAGGATTTCTTGCAACACTAAGGTCTGGCCACCATTTGCTGTGTTTTGCACAAAGATGTTGAATGCTGTCCTAGTTAGACAATGAGAAATCTTTTTTAAATGCTTATGTCTAGGATGTCCTTTGCATGTGGAACTGGGTAGTCTGCCAGACAGCAACTGGCTGGAGACTCAGTTGTCTTTCCATTGGCTCTTGTACACCAGTTCATAGAACAGTGACACTGCCAGAATTTTTTCTGCTTGTGCATCCCTGGGTCTAAGCCAAACAGTTTTGGTCATGCTGACTGGGAATGAGCAGAGCTGTAATCTAATACATATAGGAAGGCACCAGGATAGGAAAGGCTGTAACAGGACAAGGAAACTTTCCACTTCCAATTTTAAACAACTTCAAGGCTGTAACAGGACAAGGAAACTTTCCACTTCCAATTTTAAACAACTTTTAAACAACTTCAAAAGATTTGATTGAAATGTTGTGAGCACACTGCATAAAAAAGTATTTGTGCCAAGAGGGAAGAAGTGTTGAGCACATGGTTACTATAGTGCATACACCAAAGGGAATAATCTGCATGCCTTAGTCTAATTGTATCCCAACCTGGTGCCACCAGGTTGGTATACCCCAACCTTCAGGTATGCATGCCTGAGCCCCTATTGCATGGCAATCTACACTGAAGACAGTTGGCCAAGCCAGAGTGCACTGCCCCTGTAAATCTGCAAGCCTGCAAACATCACTCTCTTTTCCATTTTCCATCCAAGCTTCATCCAGTAACCATCCATCTATTTCATGCTCTGCTTTGTACCTCCTCCTCATCACACCTATCTCACTTCAAGAGATCACTGAATACTGTACAGCCAAAATCATTCCCATACAAATAATAATAACGATAGAGATGTCAATAAATACGACATAGCAGATCAAACAAACAGAAAATGAAAAAGAGAGAGCTATAAGCTTTTACTACAATGGGATATGGAAGATGAAATAGTGAAAAACAATATGATTCAGTGGGCAAAAAAATTTGGTTTTCCAATAAAATTAGAACAATGGGAATTTACCTGGACCAAAATTTTGAAACATACTGCTGCACAAAATTTAAAAGAGAATTACTATAAGGGTTTTTTTAGATGGTACTTATCACCAGATAAAACTGCGAAAATGTATAATTCAAGTAGTAATCTTTGTTGGAAGTGTGGTAAAGAACCAGGTACACTATATCACTGTATGTGGACGTGTAAAATAGTAAAGAGTTATTGGTTAAAGGTCAATGATATAATTAATATAATTGTTAAAAAAGATATAAAAAGTCACCCTGAACTATATTTGTTAAATATTTGGGATAAAAAATTGGATAAAGAAGTAGGTAAAATCTTATTTTATTTAGTTTTGACGGCAAGAATCACTTTATTTCAACATTGGAAAAGGAAGACAATACCTAGCATGAATGAATGGATCACCAAATTCTATGATGCTATAGAAATGGATATATTGATGGAATATCTTAGAGGAAGAAATATAAAAAGCAATTTAAGTGAATGGGCTCCAGTTTTGGATTATTTAGAAAAACAGTGGGGTAAATCAGCAACTCTTATATATTAAATAGGATAATACCAATTAGATAATAATTAATTGACTACTAAAAATAATTAATAATTAATATTAGATATATTTAATTTTTTTATTACTTTAAGACTAAAGAAGGCAGCTAGATAAGACAGCACCGAGTTATATGTGAGAATTTATTAAGAAAATAATATGGAAACAGGAGATTGTTGAATTAATATTAATACAACAAATATTATATAAAAGTTTGAACTTTTATTATAAAAAAACTATTTTCACTCAGAACATGAGCATCAATTTATAAGAAACTTTATATAATATTCTTTTTTTAAATAAAAAATTATAAGAGAGAATATAAAAAGGAATGGAAGCAACACTTTTTTTGAGGAAAAAGGAGGTCAAGTGAGTACAATTGACAACCCAACATAGATGGAAGGGGAGGAAGTAATATTGTAGAGAGAGAGTTATGAGAGAGGAATGTGTGGGAGAAGATATTGGAATGGAATAAGAAGGAAATTGAAAGTGTTGAGGGTATGAGTAAGTGGATTAAGAAGGATGAAGATGTGAAGGTAGAAGAGTTTGAGTAATAGAGAGTATCAGAGAGGGATGAAAGGGAAGGAATGCTGTAAGAGAGGATATGAAGAGACTGGAAGAGAGGGAGAAGAAAGAAGGTTTAGGGAGGTTTGCAATGTTTTTAATGTTGGTAAGTGTGTAATGCTTGCCATGTTTTCAATGTTTGTAAATATGTGTTATATGTTTCATATCTTGTAAATTATGTTTTTTATTGTGGTATTGATTTTTCCATAAACAAACAAACAAACAAATAAATAAAGTTTGGATGAAAACCCAAAAAAAATTTTGAAAAAAAGAAAAAAAAGAGAGAGCTGAAAAAACGTGTCCTCTGGCATGAGAAATTCTTTCCTGGGTCATAAAGATAGCCAGCCTGATGCTGACAGGACACCAAATATAATAAGAAGTCACTTGATTGGTGCAGAATGGCTGGGTCAGTATGTTTATGGGCCTTCCCAGCCATCAGATCTCATGAGGTGCACCTATCATGAAATCTGGAGCAAGCTCTCAGTCTAGGAGGCCTTGAGTTAGCCAGAAATGTTGGCCATTGTGAAATCCCCTCTTCTGGCCTCTGTACCAAACCAGAGGCTCAGTGCTGGGCTTGGCAACACTGGGCTCAGCTCCCAAACCAACTGCAAAGAGCAGTTGCAGAGTGGGTGCCTAGTGTCCCCAATGATTATCCTTATATTCACAGTGATGTTTGAATTCATAGATTTGGATCCTTAATTGCTCTTCCTTCTACACAAGGGCAGACAATTTCTCCCTCCTCCCTTCTCTATCTGTAGTTCCTGCATTGTGCCTCATGGCATTCCCTGAAGTCCCCCAAAAGACTGGTTTAGCTATATTGACCATAAGACAAATCTCAAACTCCTTACTGTGTTAATATTTTTTATAACCTACACATATTAAGTCATTCAAAAAGGCACCAAAATATGTTAAAGGCGATAGAACAGAAACTAAACCAGCATCAAAAAAGTGTGATTCTATATATGGTAACTGCTGCATGGGTGATATATGCAAGACACTGGAAACTGGAGGATATACCAACTTTACAGGAATGGGAGATTAAACTATATGAACTAGCGAATATGGATAGTTTATCAATGTAAATTGCTGGGAAAACGAATCAGCAATATGAAAAGAAATGGGAGGAAATTTATAAACATTGCCATAAGGATTTGATTCAGGACCTGGAAGAGATATAATAACAGATAATACTATTGTTAGAATGAGTATAGAAGGGATCTGGTTTATGAATGTTTAAAACTTACGATATATGAAGGAAAGTTGATCCTATAGAAAGAGTGAGGAATGGTTTAGAAAACAATATTTCAGCGTATTATGATATATAAAACGTGTATACTATAGTTTTCCAGAGAATGTATAATAGAGCAAGTTAAATATGTCTTCTTTTTTCCTCTTGATTTAAAATAAATTAATAAATAAAAAAGCACCAAAATATTTGCATAAACTTTTGAGACCAAGCTTCTTCATTAGGCAAAATATTTAAAAGTGGAGGGAAAACATGCGGGGGGGGGGGGAGACAACATTAAGGTCAATTGGTCCCTGTATTATCTTTCAGTGGTATGAGGGGAAGGCTATGAAGCCTATCAAAGTAGCTCCTAAGATCACTTTCCACCCACCAACCCCATGGCCCTGGGTGTCTGGTGAAAAGAAAAACAATAAAAGCAGAGTCATAACATTTGGTTCTCCATTTGAGAATACAAAATCCTCCCTGTCCTTAAGACATCAAATTCTTCTCTATCACTGAACCTCCAATTTTGGAGATTTGGTGGGGCAAATGGGGGCTACAGAAGTTGGGGAGGGAAAGCCTCATTCTGTGAATGTTAACAGTCTTCTGATCACAGAAGGAAAATAAGAATCCAAGTCATAGTGCTTTTTTCTATTTTCTAACTGAAATACAAGAGTGTACCCAAACTCTTTCTCATGTACTTTTAAAAGAAAAATGTCTGTAAAACAAACAAAGAAAGGAAACAGCTGCAATATTTTGTCAAGTCCAACATTTTCCAAGAATATCTCTTTTTCAAGGGAAATTTTATTTCATTCAAAACTTCTAAGTGATTTCTTAGAATGCCTTTGCTTGACTCCTAAACTAGAAGTAAGAAGTTCTAAGCAATATAGGTGTGGCTGTCTTAATCTTTTTTATCCTATTTCAGCTTTCACAGCTGTTTTCAATCCATTTTCCTTGTTATTCAGCTTGTATGTGTACCTATATGCCTGCAATGTTGTTGTTGTTGTTGTTGTGGGTCTTCAAGTTATTTCTAAATTATAGTGACCCTAAGGCTAACTATCGTAGGGCTTTCTTGACAAGATGTGCTGAGAGGGGCTTTGCTGTTGCCTTCCTCTTAAACTGAGAGAATGTAACTCCAGAAATAACCCAAGGATTTGAACTTTGGTCTCCCAGAGCCATTCATATATGAATGCAGAGATTTCCCAAAAGTTTTCAATGCCTGGGGAAAGATACACATTTGATCACAGACGTTATCACACGTGGGAAATCTGTTGGTTAATCCACACAAATCCCAAACAAAAAGCAAATTTGCGCCTCATGATTTCACACGACGTCACACAGAAACTGGTTAAAAACTGGACAGAAACTGGTATTATCCGAGATCTTTTTAATTTCGGGAGTTTAGAGGAAATGCATTTGCGAAATTATAGTAATTGCACATTTACTTTAAGCTGAAAAGCAAATACGCACAGACAATTCTCTTTTA
>CM034701.1:197256727-197285959 GCA_020142125.1 Phrynosoma platyrhinos
TTCCAGTACATGTACGGGTTCTTTTCACTTGTGTATGAAAGTTAAAATCTTCTTTTTTTTCACTTTTAACTTAATTCCGTTATTATTGTAATTACGTGTGAAAAGCTTTTGCGCAATTAAGCTCTATTTTCGCTTTCTTTTCGGGATGCTTCATTTCCACTTTATTATTTCTTTAACAACGAAACTGGCCCACATGTGATAACGTCCATAAAATGAATGCTGAAAATTCCACACAGAGACTGGCAACATTTACTCATATCACAGTGAATTTTCAGATATTCACAAGATTAGTGATTCACAGCACATAGGTTTGATCCCATGATCAAGCAACCATGGCAACAGAAACATCGTTGTGTATCTTTTAAAGCAGAAGAAGGGAATGAGTGGCCCTCCAGGTCCTGGTGGATTGCAGCTCCCATCAGCCATAGCTAGGAGAGCCCATTTGTGAGGGATGGTAGGGCCTTACTCCCAAAACATCTAGAGGATCACAAGTTGTTGTTAACTGTCTTCATGTCAACCTTGACCTATGGCAATCCTATAAATGAGAGACCTCCAAGTCACTCTGCCCTCAGCCACCCTGCTTAGCTCTTGCAGATTCATGGCCAGTTGTCTGAATCTATCCATGTGGTTTAGGGTTGTCTTCTTTTTCTACTACTCTCAATTTTACCAAGCATTATTGTCTTTTCTAATGAATCCTTTCTTCTCATGATATTGTCAAAATACAACAACCTCAGTTTACTCATCTTTGCTTCTGGGGAGCCCAGGTCTGATCTGCTCTAGGACTCATCCATTGATCTTTTTAGCAGTCCACAGTATTCGTAGAACTGTTCTCCAGCACCACATCTCAAATGCATTGATTTTCTTCCTATCAGCTTTTTTCACTGTCCAGCTTTCACAATTATACATAGAAATGGGAAATACAATGACACTGACAACTCCCACTTTAGTATTTAATTATATATTTTTACACTTAATTATATATTTTTACACTTCTAGTTGCTTCATAGCTACCCACCCAAGTTGAAATCTTCTTCTGACTTCAGTCTCCCTTCTGATTGAGGACTGAAACCAGGTATGGAAAATCTTTAGTTCAAGATGACAAGTTGGTGGCATTTCTGGGTCTGCAAAACCAGTAAGACTATGTCATATTTCAACAAACAACAACAACAACAACAACCCTATTTTAAAGGCTAAGAGACCCATAGGATGGTTTGGTGCTCATACTGTATGAGTACAATAAAGAACAGCCCATGATCAAAGAAAGTGCAGAAATAGCTGACTTTTGTTGAAATATAGCATGCTTTTACTGGTTTTGCAGATCCAGAAATACTTCCACTGGTACCTCGTCCCGCAGGTCGTTCCATAGTCCAAAAGGCTTTTTCTGTTGTTGCCCCCAGACTATGGAATGACCTGCCAGACGAGATCTGTCAACTGACATCCTTGGACAGCTTTAAAAAAGCTGTCAAGATGGATCTCTTCCGGCAGGCCTTTCCAGAATAGATTATCCAGCCTCAGGAACTCCACCTAGGGAATTCCCCTTCCTCAGGCTAGCCCCATGATTGCCATATATGTATGTGTTTTATTTGTATTTTAACTGTTGTTTTAATTTTGTAATTTGATTTAATAACTTTTTAAGGGGGAGGGGAGTATATTGGTTTACTTTGTATGATGTTTTAATGTGTTAAATGTCCTGATTGGTTTACCAAAGGGTGGTATATAAATTATTACTATTATTATTATTATTATTATTATTATTACCTTGAGATGCTGTGGAATTATATTCTTGGACAAACACCCTGAAAGATATTAATCTGATGCCTATGAGTTTGATTTAATATATGTGCAGTTATCCCTCCAGATTCGCAGGGGTTAGGGGTGGAGGACCTCACAAATTCAAAAAAATTGTGAATAACTCTGCCCCTCCCTGACATCCTATAGCTGGCCCAATTGAGCTGGCTACAGGGCAACAGAGAAGAATCTGAGGCAAGTGTGGGTGCGCTTGCCTTAAACTCTTCTCTCCCTCCCCATAGCCAGCCCAATGGGGCCAGTTGCAAGGCAGGAGGGAATAGTTAAGGCAAGCGTGGGTGCACTTGCCTTAAACTCTTCCCTCCCACTCTATAGCCAGCCCAATGGGGCCAGCCCAATGGGACCAGCTATGGGGTGGGAGGGAAGAGTTTAAGGCCACCCACCTTCCATGCCTGGAACAGCCTGTAGCCAGCTGTCCCAGGCATGGAAGGAGCCAGGGCAACGTGTGCATGGGCCCCACTCACCTTCTCCCCTGCCTGGGATGGCTGCAGCCAGATGTTCCAAGCACAGCAGGAGGAGGTGGGTGGGACTCACACTGAAATCTCAAATAACCAAATTCATGAATCCCAAGCAGGGACGACTGTATATTAATATAACTACTACAGCACCTCCTGCTTTTATTGTTAATTAAAATTTAAAATAGATTTTAAAAGAATTTGAAACAACTTATTTAAACCCTAGACTAAGAATAGGCAACCTGTAGTCCTCCAATTGTTATTGGCCTACCACTCCCAATAACTCTAGCCAACATAGGGCCTCTACAGACTGGCCCAAAGGGCCGGCCTGGAGGCAGAGATGGGGAGGGGCAGCTGCACTCCAGCCACCCCAACTCCATGCCACATTAGGACATCCTTCTGGCACAGTGTTTTGACACACTGTGCCGGAAGGGGCACTAAAGAGACGCGCACCAGCTATTAGGGTGCCCTTTTGCCACCCCTGAAAGGAGTGGCATTTTGCTGTTCTTTTTGCGGCAGCAAAAGGGAGGATCAGGGCCGTGGCATTCAGCAGCAGTGGCCCTGGTCCTCTGCTTCTCAAGTCAGCCCAGAGCTGCCCGTCTGCAGCCCCCCATAGCCACTGGTAAGGGATCAGGATTTCTTAGACTTGCAATCCAAGAAGGTTTGGACAGCCAAGGGTTCCACATCCCTATTCTACACCAGTGCTATTCAAAATGGTGGTCCACTCTGGACCGATAGTGGTCTGCCAACCATTGACTGCCAGTCTGTAGCAAATTTCAAGGGAATCTCCCTTCCTAAGGGCACACCTACACTGCAGAAATAATACAATTTAAGAGCTCTTTAACTACCCTGGCAGTTGCGAGGCACCATGTGAGGCACCTTTGGCAGAGAAAGCTAAATACCTTGTAAAACTACAAATCCTAGGATTCCGTAGGATGGAGCTACAGCACTTAAAGTGGTGTCAAACTGCATTATTTCTACAGCATAGATGCACTCTAAGAAATTTTTGTATCCAATGGGTACAAACATTGTGCCAGCCTCTGGCACATTGAGGGGGAAACACTGCTGGTCCTCCACATCAGATAGGCTAAGGAGCACTGCTCAAAAGCAGTTCTTCAGAATAACAGCTTTGCTGCCAAAGAGTCTGGAAAGAAAGTTGAAATATGATAGGAAAGTGTGAACTATTGGTGGGGGAAGGGGAATTCCTAAGCATGAATAGATTAAATTTTTCAACATCACTTCATAAAGATAAACAGCTTACATGAAGCTGAAGTAGGGGATTGGGCATAGGGTTGTTTTGAAAAGCAGCCTAGAAGCATGAATGCGGTAATACATGTCCAAGAAGGATAGTGTTCCAGGCTCTGAACATTGGACAAGGCATTATTTTGGAAACAGACCTTTTCCACAGAGCACTCAGGAATGAGTGAAGTGGTAGCAAGCAACTCTGCCAGAATCATTTTAACCAGACAACCCACTTTTGCTGTGAGAAATTGCTTTTTCATGACAAAAGAGCATTGTACCATGTACATTTACATTAAAGCAAACCTTTTTTTTTTTTTTGCAATCTCTGAAAGAAACAGAGCTGTTTTTTTTTTAAGAAAAAAATTATAGGTTCATGCAAGGTGTCACATAATTTCACTTAGGATGATGAAATTAGACAGAGATCCATACATCCATTATCTTCAATTTAGGTACCACCTGTTCTTCATAACTATCTTATATGAATGAGGAACATTGAGTTTAATTAAGTAGCACGTGTGGGTGGAACAGGCTTGCCAACAGCAGTGAGATTATTAATGGACAACTATATTGAAGTTTTTCACAATTTGGAGACACTAATTACAATGTAAATTTAGTCTTAAATTATGGCTTTGCTATGGGATAAGAGTTGTCACTTATTAAGTTTTTTTCTGTTCCTTCAGATCCTAGGGAAACCATTGGTGTGCTTGAACAAATTGTTCCTCATCTCTTATTCTTCTGCACAAGACTCATAAAATAGTAGTATTATTTAACTTCCAGATTAAAGATATTTCTAGACTTTTAGGGGGGAAGCAGACGGGCAGTCCTGGGCCGCCCCGGGAAGCTGCGCCGCGGGGCCGAGGTATTCCCACACCTCGGCCCCACAGTGCAGCTTCGCCGCCCCTGGAAGGAACGCTAAAATAGCACTCCTTCCACAAGTCACTGAAGGTGCACCACAAAATGCTGGCATCGCACCTTCAGCGACTCTTCCACCGCAGCATTTGCGGACGCTGCGGGAAGACATTGTCGGAGCACCAGCCATGCGAAGGGGCCGGCACTCCCATGATGCCTTCGGGAAGGGGTTGGGGCACACACCATGCAACTGCACCTCCCCTTCCTTGCCCCCAAAATGGCCCTTTGTGCCGTCAGCTTCCCCCCCTTACATAGCAAACGAAAAAGAAACATTTGCCTCCTCCTCCTGTGCTTGTCAAAATTTTAATTGCCAACTTTTGTCATTGTTAGCTGCCCTCAAGTCGGTTCCAACTCATGGCAACCCTGTGGATGAGACATCTCTAAGAATCCCTATCTTCCACTGCCTTGTCCAGATCCTGCAAGTCCTTCCCCATAACCCCCCTGATTGAGTCTATCCATATGGTTTGTGGTCTTCCTCTCATTCTTCTACCCTCTACCTTTCCTAGCATTATTGTTTTTTCTAGTGATCCATGCCTTCTCATTATGTGGCTAAAGTATGATAGTCTCAATTTGATCATCTTTGCTTCCAATCTGTTCAAGAACCCATTTGTTTGTCTTCTGGGCTGTCCATGGTATCCTAACTACTCTTCTCCAGCACCAAATTTCAAATTAGTTTATTTTCTTTCTTTCTGCTTCCTTCACTGTCCAGCTCTCGCATCCATACATGGTAATTGGGAATCAATGGCCTGAACGATTCTAACTTTAGTTCTCATTTGTATATCTTTGCTCTTCAGTAACTTTTCCAGTTCTTTCATAGCTGCCCTTCTCATTCCTAGTCTTCTTATTTCTTGACTGCAGTTGCCATTCTGGTCAATGTTTGATCCTAGATATGAGATTTTTTTAACTATTTCAATTTTGTCGTTGTCTAGATTAAATGTATGTATTTTTGTTTTCTTTATGTTCTTTATGTTCAGCATCAGACCTGCCTTTGCAATTTCAGCTTTGACCTCTCTTATTAACATTTCCAATTCTTGAACATTTTCTGCTAATGTTATGTGTTGTCCGCACATCTTAAGTTGTTAATGCTTCTTCCTATCTTAATTCCTTCTTTTTCCAATTCTAATTCTGTTTTTCTTATGATGTTTTCAGCATATAAATTAAACAAGTAGGGTGATAGGACGAAGCCTTCCCTGACCCCTTTGCCTATTGGGAACCACTCCGTTTCCCCAAATTCTGTTCTGACGGTGGCCTCTTGTCCTTGGTACAGATTCTTCCTTAGGACTATCAGATGTAGTGGCACCCCCATGTCTTTGAGTGCATCCCATAGTTTTTTTGTGATCTATACAATTAAATGCTTTGCTGTAGTCTATAAAATACATGCAGATTCTTTTTTATGGGGCTAAAAACCTCTTTCCCCCCTCATTCCATCTTCTACAATTCTTTAATGTAAAGTGCTACATTAATTACATAAATAATAGTAATACAAAATTGCATAACAAATAATAATACAAAATAGTTTTTTAAAACTTTACCTAACATTCCTAGGTGACCAGGCCAAACTCAAATGACAGGTTTGTTCACATGCATGTTTCCTCTACATTTCCTTTAAGTATGTCTGGCCCTAACATTGTCCAGTGTGAAGTAGTGACCTAAAAAGGCTGTGTGATGCTACAGGGGACTGCAGTGGCAGTCATACATAGCTACGGTATTCTGTTCTGTTGGAGATTCTATTTATTGTTTATTTAATTATTTTAAAATTAATATTGAGTCCCAAATTTGGGGAAAGGGTAGGGTATAAATGAAGTTAATAACAATAAATAATTTTCCCCCTTTCTCTCAATGCAGGACTCAAGGTTTTTTACAAAACATAGCTAAATACAACAGTCAAAAACAATTTAACAGTTAAAGAGTACTTTTTAAAATTAAAAAAAAGTATCATATTAAAAACAATGCTGAATTAAAAAGCAGTTTTAAAACATTTAAAACGTAACGAATGAGGAGAAAGCACAACACACCTATGAGAAACCCTTCTCCATGAACTGGTTAATGGCCAAAAGACATCTTGTCTTGCATTGTCCTCATCTACAGGATTAAGTGAGGTGTAGGTGTTGTCTATCACCAACATATTTGAAGAACATTTAGCTGTCAGCTTAGCTGGCTTCTTTACGTGGGATGAAAAGGGAGCCTTATATATCTTTCATGTCAAGAGATAAATTAGTCTTGATACTTGCATAGAGCTTAGTAGAGCTCAATGTAATATTGCAGTCAATACCCACCTACCTGGGGCAAAACCTCATTGAACTCAAAGGCTCATTTATTATCATAAGCTGCTAAGTCTGTTCTCGTTTCCTACACCGAAGGATGGGAACTTCTTTCAGCAGAAGGCCAACTTCAATTGCAGAGACAATTGCAGGAGCTGCATTCCAGTGGTGGGTGGAGGAGAATTCAAAAGGATAGATCCAAAAATAGCAACAACAGATTTTAGCATAAAACTCTTACTTCCACTTAGACTTAGCAGAGGCATTCTGAGCTTTCAGAATGAGAAAAAAAACATGTACAAAAACCTGAAAACTACAGAATACTGGTGGCATGGGAAAGGGGGCATGTCTGCATGGGGAAAACCAGAGGACATTATTGATATTCCACAAGGGCCAGATCCATCCCCATGGCCTTAGGATCCCCACCCTACTCTACACTCTCTTAAAAGCATCTCAATGGATTCAATCAGGCCCAGTTTGTGTGTGTGTATGTGTGTATTGGTCTCTTACATATTTCTGCTTTGTTTGATTAAGGGTTTTGGAGGACTTTGATCTTGATTCCTATATTGTGATGCTTGTTCCTAGTAAAGGTATTGTCTGATTTGGGGTTTGGGATTTCTTTTATTTCTCTTTGACCAACGGAACTTCCATCACTTTTTATTTTTCTTGTTCCCCCACCCCACATGTAGCTCATCCTTATGTTGGTCTTAAGACAGTGAAATTAGAAAAATGTCATTCTTTTATCTCTTTCATACATATAAAGCATGGAAAATCACTATTGCAAAGTATAATTCAGCTGAATGCTGCCATCCTTTTCCCCATTGGTTCTGGAGATATGGGGGAACATATGCATATAAAAATCATCCTTGCTCTCGGTCTAGTGGCTAAATAGATCATTCCATTACTATTTTATTTGCTACTTGCTGTAGCCTAAGGCCACTATGTTCACCATTCTTACTGGGAAATTAAGTCCCATTCAAATAAACAGGACTTACAAATGAGACAATAAGTGAATAAAGCAACAGGAAATAAGTAGAATATAATAAATAATAATAATAATAAATCAAACTTTATTTATTAGCCAAGGCCATCAAGGTGGGTTACAAGTTAAAAAGAGTACACCCATACAAATCAGCAACAAATCTCCCCCCCTTAAAAATATATTAAATCATTAAACAGATTAAAATCTCATTTAAAACCAAATTAATAAAACATATAACATAAATAGACAGCGGCATTGCAGACGTCTAGGAAAGAGCTATCTGATGGCAGGAGGGAGATTGTGTTTTTCTGGGAATGCCTGCCGGAAGAGATCCGTCTTGATGGCTTTTTTAAAGCAGGGCATTCCACAATCTGGAGGCCATAGCAGAAAAGGTCCTCTGAGAGGTCGTCGCCAGCCTAGTTCTTATTGGTTGAAGCAACTTCTTTCCAGAGGACCTGAGGGCATGGGGCAGATTATATGGAGATAGGCGATTCCCTAGGTAAGATGGGCCCAGGCCATGTAGGGCTTTAAAGGTCAATATCAACACCTTATACTGTACCCAGAAACTAACTGGCAGCCAGTGTAATGATTTCAAAATAGGAGTGATATGGTCACCTTTTGTTGTTCCGGTGATCAATCTGGCTGCCATGTTTTGCACTAATTTCAGTTTCCAAGTTAGGTATAAGGGTAGCCCCATGTAGAGTGCATTACAGAAGTCAAGTCGTGAGGTTACCAGTGCATGTACTACAGTTTCTAGGTCCCTTACTTCCAGGAAACGGCGCAGCTGGCATATCAGCCGAAGCTAATAGCAGGCACTCCTGACTGCTGCATTCACCTGATCTGTCATGTGAAGCGACGAGTCCAGGAGCACCCTCAGACTGTGGACACAGACCTTGGTGGAGAGCATGACCCCATCCAAGACTGGCGGTCGCAACTCAATCTCTGGTTTGGAGGCCCCTGCCATAAGTACCTCCATTTTGTCTGGATTCAGCTTGAGTCGGTTTTTCCTCATCCAGTCCATTACCACTCCAAGACATTGATTGAGGGGAGAACCACCATCTGCAGTCACGGCATATGACCGAGACATGGAGAAGAATATTTGAGTATCATCCGCATATTGGTAACATCCTGCTCCATGTCTCCTGATGATCTCTCCCAGCGGCTTCATGTAAATATTAAATAACATCAGGGACAGAATGACTCCTTGAGGGACACCATATTTTAGCTTGGTTTTGATGAGCAACTGTCCCCAAGTACCACCCTCTGGAATCTGCCTGAGAGAAAAGAGCGGAACCACTGAAGAACAGTGCCTCCCACTCCTAAATCTCTCAGGCATTCCAGTAGGATGTCATGATCTATAGTATCGAAGGCCACTGAGAGGTCCAAAAGCACCAACTGGGTCACGCTATCCCTGTCAGTGCTCAGGCGAATGTCATTTAACAGAGCGACCATGGCTGTCTCCACCCCATATCCAGGTCTGAAGCCAGTTTGAAATGGATCTAGAAAATCGGTTTCATCCAAGATCAATTGGAGTTGTAAGGCGACGGCTCGCTTGATCACCTTGCTCAAGAATGGTAGATGTGAAACTGGTCTATAGTTTTTCATATCCAGGGGATCCAGGGAAGGTTTCTTCAGGAGTGGTCTAACAACTACCTCCTTTAGATCTGATGGCATAGTACCTTCCCTAAGGGATGCATTCATGACCCTTTTAAGAAAGGCCATCAAGGCATCACCCCCCTGGATGACCAGCCAGGATGGGTTAGGGTCGAGGGAGCACGTCATCCTCTTAACTTTTCCAAGGATCTTGTCCATGTCATCAGTACTCACTAACTCAAATTGATCCAGTTTAATCTCACAATCGGGTTTACTGGACACCTCTTCAGTCCCTTCTGTTATAATCCCGGTGTCTAAGTCGGCTCTTATCTGAGAGATTTTATCTGCGAAATAGCTGTTAAAGGTGTCACAGCAGGCTGTTGTCGGGTTAAGTAAAGGGTTCGGCACAGGTGGAACCTGTGACAGTTACCTCACTATCCTACACAGTTTTGCCAGACAAGAATCCGCAGATGCAATAGGGCCAGAGGAGAAAGAATTCTTTACTGCCTGTATTGCCTCTCGATAGGAATGAAGAAATTGCCTATGGTGAGTTCTGCCAGATAAGAGTCGAGTTTTCCACCAGGTGCACTCTATTGTCCATGCAGTCCAGAGGATGGGCTGCAATTTTATACACATCTATCTGGGGGTAAATCCCACTGAAGAGTATGGGGCAGTATTTGTGCAAATCACACTGATTAGGCTGTTGCAAGTGGGTAAAAATGACGAATTCTAGGATACCTTAAAGACAAAAAACATTTATTGTAGAATATGCTTCTCAGTGACTTAAAATACTGTAATTTCAATGCCAATGTTCAAGGAAAAGAGATTCCACCTAAATATTTGGGAAAATTTCCTGAAGGGAAGATGTGTTCAGCAATGGAATAGATTGTCATAGGAGGTGGTGGGCTCTCCTTCTTTGGAGGTCTTTAAATAGAAATTGGAAGGCCAACTTTTGGGAGTACTTCAGTTGAATAAATCTGCATGGCAGGATGGTGGACATGATGATACTTCTAGTCTCTTCCCACTCTGTGATTCTATGATTCTATGACCCAGACTGCAAATCACTTTCTCTAGATCAGATAGGTCTACTAACTATATTGGATGATTCAGTGAGATGGTGAATCCTCTCTGAACTTAAAATGAGCTATTAAAGTTGCTTAACTTACTTTGGGATAGGGTTCAGGACCTTGGATAACTCATTTCAAGTTCCAACTAAGGGCCTTTACAGATTGCCAGAAATAATGCAGCTTGAGATCACTTTAACTGTCCTGGCTCAGTGCTAGGGAATCATGGGAACTGTAGTTTATTGTGTCACCAGAGCTCTCTGACAGGGAAGGCTCAATGTCCTAGAAAAAAATACACGACGCTCATGACACCAATGCCATTTTGTCTTCCAAAATGGCACCCATCGTGGTGCGTATGCATACGCAAGCATGGGAACCATTTTGGAAAGCAAAATGGCACCCCACGCTCGCGTATGCATGCGCACCATGGCGGGGGTAGTGCGCATGCGCACGCATGCACATGCGTGCCTCCGCCACCATTCCCCCCCCCCTTTGGCATGCTGAAGATCGGGGGACAGCAGAACCGGCCCCACCCCCAAAAAGTCTGCCGACCCCTGTGTCATATCATTCCCAAGCCTAATGCTCAATGGTCAGGGATGATGAGTTAGTCCAAAAACATCTGGAAGATTTCAAGTCGAAGGCTTTCACGGCCGGCATCCATAGTTTTCTTTGGGTTTTGGGGGCTGTATGGCTGTGTTCTGGAAGAATTTATTTCTGACATTTTGTCTGCAAGTTGCAGGTGAAATGTCAGGAATAAATTCTTCCAGAATGTGGCCACACAACCCAAAAAACCCACAAAAAACTATAAATCTGGAAGATCATCTGTGATGGAGTTGCTAGGCAGGCTTGGCTTCCAGGGCAGCCAATCACAGTTCAAGCAGACTACCTGACTACACTACCTAAGATATTGAATTGGTTTGGGGAAGACACTTGGGAGCCTATCCTTATACACTAAGAAAGAATATTAAAAGGATAAAAGCAGGGCAGGTGTCAGTGAATAAGGGTCTTTGATGGAGAAGAGGTAAAGGTAACCTCAGGCATACAAGAAAGGTTCCATCACTTCATCTTTACATCAACCTTGTACTACACACTGTGCCAAAATAGATTGAATTCTTCAACATCAGTGTGAGCTCCACAACCAAGTCAAGTAGTGGCCCTGTGCTATTTGGCTTAGTGGGCTGGTATAAAAGTTCTTTGCTTTGGCAGTGCTTGATCTGTTCAGGTAGGTAGAGATTTCAGGTTAATAGTAAGAGAAATGATTAAAGGATGTATCTGAAGACTGGTCAACAGGACTGTGCCAAAAAGGTTAAAGCAAATGTTAGGAAGCAAGGAAACTTTATTGAAGAGGATAAAGGTAGGTTTTCTATTAGGACACAAAGAAGCACTGGAGAAGCAAAGGAGGTGGCCCTTGGGAATGTGTCCCTTGGGCCCTGAAAGGAATCTTTCTGAATGCTGACCATCAGGAGTAGGAGGGAGCAGACTCATTTACTTTTCTCTGCATGTGGACAACTTTTGGGGCTTCATTGCTGCCCATGAAACCTTGGAGGGCTGCAACCCCACTGCAGCCCTCCTGTAAAAAACAAAACAAAACAAAATAAAATTGTTTGTTTGTTTCCAAATACCCTCTAGGAACAACTATGACATGTCCCTCCCCCTCCCCAGGGCTGTTTTAGATTCACAAGAGGCTCTTTCTATAACAGGAATTGAACTGGATGTCAATTTCTGGGATACTTCCTATTAGGAAAAAAATGGCCTCCACTGGGTCTTAAATGACCAAGGAACAAGGGAGGGAGGCAAAACTAGTCCACTAGAGGGCATTTGGAGGGGGGAAATCCCCAGAAATCATTTCCAAAATTCTTTCGGATCTTAGGGGTTCCTAGGGGTTACCAAAAAAAGGCCCTGGATGACATATGCTGCCTACAGGCTGCAGTTTCCTCAGCCCAATCTATTCCTTCCTCAGCCCTATTAGCAGTTACAAAGACTGTAGATAAATCCAGACCAGCTCTCTTTCAGGAGTTTAGCGCTCCACTAAATAAGCCAGCTTACCTTTGCCAGCTTCAATCTTCTTCAGGTATACCTCTGGATATTATCATATATAAATCGCCGCCGATTTAGCTGCGATGCCACTTGGGCCGAAGCCGCACTTAGCTGCCACTTTTCGCAGTTGGAAGTTTTCAACTTCTAAAATTTGGTGGCTGAACATGGCTTTGACCCGAGTCTGACCTGGCTGGTGGCATCATGACTAAATTGTGCAATTTACGTATGATAACATCTGGGGGTAATCCAGATGAAGATTGAAGCTGGCAAAGGTAAACCAGCTTATTTAGTGGAGTTATAAGCTCTCTAGTTAAGGAGGCTCTCAAGATTTATTTAAACATGGTATGTTCATTATTCCAGTCTGTTTTAGTAAATACATTCCTTATAGCTTACAAAAACTTGTTTACACCTTCATTGCTGGTCATGGGGGTCAGTGCTGGACTTCCACAAGCTATATTTTAGCACTTCAGATTATGAGAAGCCTTTAAACACTCGCCCAAAAAAGCTTTCCATTTCAATTGTCCCTATGGTTAAAATAATATGAATATGAATAATTTTGGTAATGCTGTCAACCCTGACATTGCTCAAGCTCTCAATATTTCAGTATGACTTAATACAGCTTTCTTGAGGAGAGGGGCAAATACAGATATGGCTCATTTAATGAAGTCAGTGTGTTCCTAAGCATCACTTTTTTACAAACAAAAATTTGGTACCAGTGACAGAAATAGCATAGAAAGAATCAGGATATGTGAAGTCGTAGGCTTTCATGGCCGGCATCCATAGTTTTTTGTGGGGGTTTTTTGGGCTGTGTGGCCATGTTCTAGAAGAGTTTCTTTCTGACGTTTCACCAGCATCTGTGGCTAGCATCTTCAGAGAAAAAAAAGAATCGGGATAGTTTCCTACAAAACATTTCTTAGTTTTTATTCAAAACTAACAACATGCACATGTGAAATGAAACAACCAGGTCAGATAAACCTTGCAAAGTAAGCAAAAAAGATTTTGTACCATCTAGAGACCAAATAAAGACTTCCTCCAAAATGCATTCAAGAATACCTTTTTCTTTCTCTAGTCATTTTGGTTCTTCTTTCCATTTTGGTGGCTAAACTTGTTTCTTTGACACATGGGTGAGATGCAGCTATATTTTGTTGTTCATACATGCTTTGTAAAAGATCCCAAAGGAAGCTGCTATTTTCCTTGCCTCTTGTAAGCAGACACAGCCAGCTACAGTAGCATCCCATCCTTTGCAGCTCAAGCTTCATTGCATTGTTTCCTGCAGATATGCTGCTGCAATCTGACACTGAAAGTCTATGTTCCTCGAGCCTTCCTTCACCATCCTCCCAATGGTGGTGCTCCTTTTTTTAAAAAAGCCTTCCCACTAGACAGAGAATGAAGAGAAAAGGGGTGTCTGGAGACATAAAAGACTGTAAAAAGCCAAAGGCTTTGTTAACTGTGGAAGATATGTGGAGTATCTAAACTTTTGGAAATGTATGCAGCTTTTTATTTGTGACTGTTCTATGACTTTGTGACAATTTGTGCAATAAAGTCATAGACAAAGAATATCTCTTTCTTCAATCTGCATGACAATTAAAAACAGCTTGTAAAGAACAAATGGAGGGTTGTTTTAGTTTTTTGTTTATTTTGTGAAAGGTGGGGGGATCATCCCTGTCATGCAGACGGTTACATCTAGGTAGTTATCTAGCCTCTTTTTTCTTCTTCCCCCTCCCCCTTTTTCTCTTTTTGCCAGTTTCCAGAACTGGGAAATATGTCAACACAGACAGACACACACACACACACACACCAGCTGCCCACATTAAAATAAATATGGCAACAAAGTTCCATAGGATGTAGCTATAGTAATGTACTTGCATTTAGAAATGAAGCCAAAAATGTGTTCAAATTGATATTTACTGGAAGGATTTTACCTCACCCTGCCTTGACAATACCAGGTGTCCTGAGTAGACATAGTGTCAAAACCCAAAGGGGAAAAATACACTACAATTTCTTTGTAACTGATGGCAGTAGAGGATGCCTGCTGGGATGCTTGTCTCCAAAAGCACTGAAACAGATAAACACTGAAAGCAAAAAACAGAACCTCCTCCTGTAATGTTCTCTTCATGTAAGGAGGGACAGATAGATTCTCCACAGGTGGTTGTCATTCTTTCCTTACATGCCCTTCTCTGCTGACATGCTTCTTTTCCTATCACTCTACCTTCCATTTTCTGTGAAAGTTACTGATTCATTAGTTCACAGCCAAAGGCCTCTCTAATAGAAAAGCCACTTAACATTGCGAAAGGGGAGGGCAAAAGAGGACAGAGATTTGCATGAAATCTGCATAGTATAGGAACACATTTAGAAACAATTACTATAATTCAACTAGAAATGCAGTACATCTCCCATAGTGGGAAAGACCGTAAGTAGTGCTTCTGCAGGCTGCTGTCCAGATGCTAACTGTTGGTGGGCAAACTCAAGACCTTTTACTTTCTGCTGTAGCTTCTCCTGGATCTTAATTTTAAAACTAGACTTAGACCAGACAATCTTTGAAACAGAAAAGACAAGGTGAGGTCCTTTGTAAAGTGACAGATGTGCTGTATCCTGTCATGGTTTATGAAACAGACAAACCGCCCAGGCTCAATTTATCTACCGAACACTCCCATTTTGGCAGAACTACTATTTACTAGCACTTTAAACCTCTAACAGAAAGCTGCAAAAAAAAAAAAAGTCATTGTCTCCTACTATTACTCCTCTTGTTGTCTTTGGCAAGTACAACAGTTTCCCACAAAGATGGTCATTGCATCAGGGTCATGGGAGACCCACCAGTTCTCCTAGGGTTCTGGACCTCGCAGTGGTCCCTAAGAGATAGAGGTGGTTCCTGGTACAGCATAGGCTGGGTGGATAGGAGAGAATGATACAAGGCTTGCCTGTGACTGGTAGCTATGGGATTTAGCTTGATGATCCAAAGATATATTGAGGGTGGGTGGGGAGATCTCAAGTGAAATAGAAAACTGCCTGTCCCCTGATTCTGGGGCCTAGGAATGATTTTAGTCATTCCTTGAAGAGTTGTTCCCAAACTTGTGTCCCCAGATGTTGTTGGGCTTGAGGTTCCTGAAGTCCTATCCAATACAGCCAATGGTCAAGGATTCTAAGAACTGAAGTCAAACCTGGCTATCCAAGTTGGGTGTCCACTATCCTAGATATCTTAAGTGTGCTAAAATTCTGGAACTTAAGCCAAATCCTAAGTTCTTTCAATTGCTGGTCATGGTGCTGCCTGCCATTGCCATCAGACACATGATAAGACTTCCCCCAAGCCATGGTGTTTTGTATGCCTTTCACAACAATTCCACCAGGTAGTTTGGGCTCAGGGCCAGCCCAAGATGGTTTCCAGACAAGATGGCACAACAGCTCTCCTCTTTACATATATGAAAATCAACTACACTAGCACTTTAATCTTATTTCCCAACTGGCAACAGGACAGTACACTCCGCTGTACTTTTCTTAGGTATCTGAGGATATATCCATATTGCAATAATAAAACAGTTTGAAACCACTTTAACTGCCATGGCTCCATCCTGTGGAATCCTGGGATTTGTTGTTTGGCAAGGTATTAATCCTGGTCTGCCAGAGTGCTCTGCTGCCTCACCAAACTCCAAATCCCATGTCTCTGTAAAATAGAGTCACAGTAGTTAAACTGGTGTTAAACTGCTTTATTTCCACAGTGTGGATACACCCTAGGTCTGTCCCTTCCCTGTCCCTCAGTTCTCTGCCTGAGACAACTACCTCACTCTATCTAGTGTTAGGGCTGGCTCTTCTCTTTTTCCCAAAAATCTCCCTAAATTATACCCAGACAACCTGCTGCACCCCTGCTGAACCCCTGTCTGATACCCAGGTGACTGCACATGATCTGGAGCACAGAGCTGAAGTCTGTCTAAGTATGATACATGTTTATATTGTTATCATATAATCAACTGATGCATGCTGTGGTTATTAATACAAGATAAGATATTTAAGACTTCTTCCAATGCCAACAGTTATGTTTTGGCACTCTAGATGATTCAAGGTCTTCATTATTGTTGTCACTACACAAAATAATAATACTTTTGGTTGTTGTTGTTGTTTTCAAATATACAAATTTTGAGTCTTCCACATTTATTTGTGTATAATTTAAAAAGAAAAAAGAAGGGATGGAGAGAGAAACTTGGGGTTTATTCCCATTTGCATTTAAATCGCTTTGTGAGTCGCATTGACACTGAGTCTCTGAATTGATTCAGGCCAATGCGTAGTTTTCACTATGGAAGTGCATTATTTTGTTATTCCATGAATTTGTGTCTTTTTTTGACATGATTGTTGTTCCTACTTGATTTGCACCACTGTCAATCAAATTGCATCATCAGTGGAAAGGAAGAGGTCTCCGTAGCACTCATGGGTGCCTCTGAAGGGGCAATGCTGTTCCTCTCCTCCTCCTTGGTGGGCAGCAGGAGCAGGTCCAGCAGCAGTAGGAGACCTTGGCCCTCCTCTTCCTCCTCCGCCTTCACTTTCTCCGCTGCCACCACCACCCAGCCGCTTTCAACAAGAGGAAGAATGAGGCATATACAGAGAAGGGTTAGCCTTGTCCTCCTTGATGGTGAGGACATCGGGTCACCCTGGTTAAGGGGTTGGACCCAAGTTTAAAAGTTTGGGGCTCCATCCCCTCCACACACCTGTTGGTGTTTTCCTCCATTCTCACAACCATCATTCAAATGGAAAGACTGGGGAAATGACTCCAGGTCAGGGTGACCAGAGGGCATCCTCCTTTCCCAGGGCCCGTCCTTCATTTACATCTTTTCTCCAGGGGGAATTACAAAGGGTCCTCCATTTGGAGCAGGACTAACAAGCATGAATTGACATTTATATATGAGTGCTTTTAGCGCCAGAGCCCTTGCATTTGCATTTAAGGTTGGCATCACATGAAGTCACTGGGAGCCCAATGGCAAGGGATTTGGGCCATTGAGGAGCCACTGAGGGACAGAGGGAAGGGGGAGAAAGAGAGATAAGAGACTACAGAAAGGAAGAAAGAGAGAGAGAGAGAGAGAAAAGAGTGGGTTTCTTTTTCCAGCCAAACCTTCAACTCAAATGGAGGACCTGCCAGCAAAAATGGGGGACGTCGCGTGCACGCACACACACACAGAGGCTAAAAACATGCATATAAATTCATGCTTCCTAGCCAAGCTCAGAATGGAGGACATTTTGGTATTCCTCCTGGATAGAAGGTTGTAATGTAGGACTGGTCCTGGGAAAGGAGGAGGGTCCTAAGGCAACCCTATCATGGAGTTTTCTTGGCCAGTTTCTTCAGAAGAGGGTTTGCTATTGCCCTCCTCTTAGACTGAGAGAGTGGGACTTGCCGAAGGTCACCCAGTGGGTTTTCATGGCTCAGTGGGGATTTAAACCCTGGTCTCCAGAGTCCTAATCCAACACTCAAGGCACTACATCAGCCTGGCTCTGTACTCACCTGTAAATCCCCCTATTGCAATGGCACTTATTCACAGGTAAGTGGCTATTAGGACTGCAGCATAGGATTTTATAGGTACTGTTAGCTGGAGCCCCTCAATTTTATTTTATTTTATTTTGCTTTATTTGGCTTTTAATATTTCAGTGGCCGCATGGTCAGGCAAGACCACATGGCACTTTAAAATTGAGAAATCTTTCTCCCCTTCTGTAGCCCTCCCTTCCTAGAGAATTGCAAATTCCTGAAAGTCCTCTCAGGTGGTTATGACTCACTCCTATGAGACCAGGAACACAATAGACTGGCTAGGGCAAGGGAGTTGCCTGAGGAGAAAGCATCAGAAAATCAAATACATTCCCAGATTGGCTTTGTCTAAAACCATCATGGTAAATGATCCCACTTTGTCTGCACTCCCCACACCTAGATGGCTCTGAGACCAACCCCTTTGTCCAATCTAAGACCCACGATAGGTAATCCCATCATGGCCTTTGTGTGATTGTTACAGAATAGCCTAGAGTAGAGATTTTGGGTATATAAGGGACTGTCCCAGGTCCATCCAGGGCTGCCATTTTTGGGGTGCATGCTGGAATCACTGTCCTCCTGCTGCCCTAAAGTGCACCCACGACCTTCTTCCCTGCCGGTCATGCCATCCATCGAACACCACCATTGCTGCTGATCTGAAGACACAGGAGCTTCGGGTGTAGGTAACTTTTCCATCCACCCCCCTGAACCCTCTCTCTCTCTCAGCCATTCCCATTCTCCTCCATTCCTCCTTTAGTGTGAGTGTGTGTGTGTTGATGCTAATATTGTTAATAAATATTTGGGAATTATAGTTCTACGTCTCAGCGCCTTCCTTAACCAATATCCATCCTTCTGTATACATTTGGTGAAGATCCCTGGGCATAAGTTAGGAGTGCCCTCTCGTAATTTGAGCTAATTGTAAATTCCCCTGAAGAGCATTTATCCTAACAGTACCCAGAGCTCACAGAGGGGGTTTCCCTAGCTAAGCAGGGATTTGAACCCTGGATCCTTTGCTGGTGAGGCCTCTTCAGGGGTTTGATAGGCCTAGGTCAAGGGGTGCCTCTCCTTGCCACCACCACCATTCAAGCCAGGGCCGGCAACCTCCAGTGCCCTCCTCGCCAAGGGGCCAGCCTTGGTGGGGATGTGCTAGGATTTGGCTTTTCTGTGGGTAGGGAAGGCACCTCTGAAGAGACCCCGGAGCCTAGGGCCAGGGTGGATGGATAGCCTCAGTGCAAAGGAGGGCAAGGTACTGCCAAATGAAGGATCTGCCAGCAAAAATGAGGGACATCTCACACGCACACACACAAGCTAGAAACACAGCATATAAATTCATGCTTCCTAGTTATGCTCAGAATGGAGGACGTTTTGGAATCCCTCCTGGACAGAAGGTTGGAATGTAGGACAGGTTCTGAGAAAGGAGAGGGTGAAAAGGGTGGATTTCCCAAAAACCAGGGGCGAGATGGGTTACACCCTCTGCCAGCCCTCTGCCATTAGTCCCTCCCCTCCAGTGCAATACGATTCAGGTCCATCATTCCCACTTGCTGAACATGCTTGCTAATCAATTCTTTTCAATATAAAGATCATTTTTGACATTTGCCTCACTTCAAAGTAAGTCCGAATGATTGCAGTCGCATTTGAAACCGTTTCCAGTGTGAATGACGCACATATAAAGCAATCAGCAAATCACTTCAAATCATAGTGGGAATGAGGCTTAGGACTCATGGTTTGTTCCCAAGACAAGAAATTGAAACATCTCAGTTAATACATATTACTATCCCTAGTGATAATGAGAATGACAACAAAAAGTAACTGTTAAGGACAGCATTGAATGCGTAGAGATGTTTATGAATTTGAAGTGCTCCCACAGACATATGGAGAGCAACCTTTTAATACAACCAAGCACACTGACATTAAGCAGATGAAGCATTTTCCTCTGGTTTATTTTCCTATTAGGAAAAAGCGTCAACTGATAAAATCCTGTGACAGGCCAGTATTAAAAGGCAGAAGAGCAGAAACAGTAAACAAACAGTGCTAGGCTTAATATGAAGGTATACAGGAGAGTGTGGAATAAAAAAATATTTGGGGTAAAGATAAATAGATATAGATATGGTATATTTAATTGTCAGAACAATCCATTTTAGGAACTTAGACATTTCTAGATTGACTCTTGGCAATTTAAAAGTTTAAAACAAATATCACTGGATTTAAATGTTCAGCACTGTGCTTTAGAGTAGTCCTGGCTAAGTATATCTAAATGATTTGGAGAAAATGAAAAGGAGAGGATATGCACTTCACATCATGATAGGCAATTATGGAGAAAACTATGAAGAGTTACTCCCTTAATGGAAGATCCTCCTCATGGAGAGTAAGGCTGATCCTTGTACAAACAACCTCATAGTCACCTGTAAGACCTAACACAAACTAATAAGAAGTGAACTAGAGTTTTGTTTGCTTTTCAAAATGTTGGGTTTTATTAGCTTTATACAGAGTGGAACAAGACTGTCAAGGCTGCCTAACTATGGCACAGAGATTTAAAAGGACCAGAATGTAAAATGATCAGAGTATATCTTATCCTATTTTAGGAAAATAACTAACTGAAGATTTGTGGGGATGCAGCATGTGGACATGCACTTTTGGTGTTTTGAGGCTTTTTACAGACTCTTAGAATCTAGTGTTTGAGATTGAAGTGTTAAGATGGGGCAGAATACATTGCATGCATAGGGCTCCCAGTTGAATCACTGGCATCACAAGATCATTTTAAGGGATCAGGTTGCAAGTGATGAGAAAGAGTTTTTGTTTGGGATCCTGGTCTGCAGAAAATTCTGGACAACATATGAATATATAAATAATCTGGTACTAATAATCAGGTAAAGCAGCTTCCAGTGTTTTCCTCTAGGTTCAGAACTAGTGTTCCAGATGATAGTTAAACATTAGATACTACCTGGAGTGGTAATAGAGTCACTCAACTTCTCAGTTGTTTCATTTGTACAGACAGATGACATTTTTCTTTCAGGGAATATCCTGACCAATTCAAAGAAAAAAACTGAACTATTTTATTCCTACCTAAAAAATGAGTTCTTTCTATTTCAGGAGAGTTTGCAGCAAAAAGCTCCATTCTTCCAGTTAGCTAGTTTCAAATTTACTCTGAATGGGAGGGAGAAGCAAATGGTGTTTATTATGCTCTAGAACAGGGGTAGGCAACCTTTCCCCTTTAAGGGCCGAGGGACTTCAGCTCCCATAAGCCTCAGCCATGTTGGCCAATAGTCCCAAGTTGGCCAATAGCTCCTGAGATTCTGGGAGCTGAAGTCCCTCGGCCCTTAAAGGGGAAAGGTTGCCTACCCCTGCTCTAGAATAAGATTTTTTGAAACATTCTACCTTTTAAAAAAAATGCCATGCTCATCCAGGTCTCCAGAGCCAATACTAAGCAAAGTCACAAAAGAGATCTCTCATTGGCCACTTTTCTACAGCATCACAACATATAAATGTGTATTGGCCAAATTACTTACTGAGCTTCCTTTATCTTCCCTCCTCTCACTCCAAACTGGACAGGTCCATATAGATTAAAAATGCTTTCTAGGATGTTTCAGTGAGTAAGAAATAAGGTTTTTTGTAGCAAGTCATCTTGATTTAAAAAAAATATTTTTGGCAGACCCCAAGTTTAATTATTACTGATAGCTGCCCTGCCTGGGTATAACAGAGCAGATGTTTCATGTGCAGTAAAAGAGAATTATTTCCCAAAGAGACTGAAATTTAAAGCCTTATTGCACGAGACAGGTAAATCAGAATTGCATCAGGATAATAGTGCCTTTGGTTGGTGCTTACTGCATGATGCTGTCCCTATTCTGTTATCATTCTGTGGGACACTTTTAAAAGTGCTTCTTTTTATTGTAGCAAAAATCCATTAATAACTTCTGTTCCCACTTGTGTAGTGCTGTGTTTTCTGTGTGAAAGATAAACTGTGCTTTTACACAAATTTTGAGTAGTTAGTAGGTGTGCCTTGGGTGAGGAAAACGTAGTGATCAAAGCCTCCCCCTGCACTTCCTTTTCCAGACCCATTCTGTTGCTACAGTGCTATTCTGTAATTGCATGTTATGCTAATGGTGCCCTCATTCTCTCTCTCTCTCTCTGTCTCTTATTTGTAAATATAAGAGGAAAAGCCAGAAGAGTTTTACAGTTGAAAAAAAAAATAACACTGTGAGTTTTCCTTCAGACATCAGTACATGAGGATAAATCAGACACATAGGAGTAGTTGCCCACTTTCATCAGTCAGCAAATTAGTTTAGACTGAGAACCACCCCCAAGGAAAAAAAGGGGGGAGTTTTTTTAAAGGTATTACTGTTGTGTACATGTGTGCACGCGCGCGCACACACACACACACAGAGCAAATTATGAAAAGAGGTGGTACTGGGTCGGCAGTGCCAAACACTGTATGTGATAAGGTTTTGTGGGAATGAAGGATCCAATGCCAGGAAAATTACAAAGGTGTGAGAAAGGAGAGAGCAGTCTGAATTGAATAGCATTTTTGAAAACAGTACTCTTTTAACAGAATAAGAGACTTGTACAATCTAGGTTTCTAGATTTCAACACTGGGAGGCAACAGTGGGGCAATGGAATCCAGAATGACAAACAGAGAGAGCGAGAGAAAGAGCAAGAGAGAGAGATGAAAGGGAAAAGGAAAAGCAGAGCTTCTAAAAGCTACTTTTTGGATTACAGGTTCCAGAATACCCAATTGACCACTCTTGCTGGGAAATCTGGGGATTTCACTCATGCAAGTTTGTTTTCAAAAGTTTCAGCTTTTGCCATCATTTCAGTTAAAGAGTTAAACCAAAGGTTGATATGACATCAATAGAAGGCATCCTTGGTTGCTGCCAAGGTCCTTTAGCCATAGCCTATCATGGCTGGCTCTCTTCTTTTGATTTCCCAATAATGACACAGAGCAGCAGTATGACAGAGCATTGAGCATAAATTAAAATGGTGGGTGGCTTGCTGCTACTGATTCAAATCATGTCACTCCAGCCACCACTGCCACCATCACTAAGTGGAAATAAGTTTATCAGTGAGAGTTGGGAAGGGGCAACAGATGTTACAGGGGACCCACTTGAGGAGAGATTGGGCTCCCTTCAGAAATTCCACCACTTTGTGGAAGATTAAGAAAAAGAAAGTTGGTCCGGCATCAGGCCTCCTGTGAAGCCAAGTCTGTTGGCCTTTGCCACATTCTCAGCTGCCAATGGGCAGAGAAACCTCATAACATGAAGAATTTGTGTTTGTGTTTTCTTGTTTTCCTTCTCCCTTGCCATTGTCTTTTGTGTTCATGCAGTCTTTTTCAGTTTTAAGCCGAAGCCTGAAAGTATTTTCTTTTATATCATCATCATCATCATCATCATCGTTGATATGTGAGCCTCTCTGAGAGCCTTTTCCAGTTGCCTGGGGCTTTGAATGCTATAATCAACAGCATTTTTAAAAACCAACCAATCTCAAATCTGGTTTAGAATATTTTCAGATGCCTGATGTATGGATGCCTATGTGTACCTGGGTGTATAAAAATGAGTTGTTCAGGCCAGATAAGAGATACAGGGTTTTTTTCAGTACTACTGTAGACCTGGGTGTAGATACATAATCATCTCAGCCCCCTTCCTGAAGCAAGTTTTTATCATTTGATAATCAGCATAATCTAGCCAGAGACAGTATGGTGTAGTGGTCTGAGTCCTGGACTAGAGCTGTGGGAGACAAGGGTTTGAATCCCCACTCAACCATGGAAGCTTGCTGAGTGACCCATGTCAAGTCATACTCTCTCAACTTATGAAAGGAAAGCAATGACAGACCTCCTCTGACTATGTCTTGCCAAGATATCCCTATAATAGGGTCACCATAAGTTGGAATCAAATTAAAAGCATATCACAACATAACCCACAACTATCTGTTGTTCTTAATAAAAACATTAGAAATCATACACACACATACACAACCCTTGGTATAGCACACTTTCACATGTTAATACAACCTTACTTTTGTGAAAATCACATGCTGATGGGTCTTTATTCCTTGTTTTGAAGTGTGGACCAACCCTGAAGTACTCTGACTAGCCAGCCTTTGTGGTGTGTGTGTGTGTGAGAGAGAGAGAGAGAGAGAGAGAAAGAGAGAGAAATCCTTGAGAATGAGATAGGATTACATAATGTGTAATTACATAGAGCATAATACTGCATAGTTCTTAATCATACAAGCCTGAACTATTTTAAACAATGACATTTCTATAGCTGATTGTTGATTATTGGCTAGGTTAAATGAAATGCAATTAATAGCAAAAATAAAAAAGAAGATAAAAGATTACATAATGCAATTGGTTGTAAAATAATAATAAATAGTTGTAAAATAAGAAAACAATTGTTAAAGAGCAGTATGTATTATTTCCAAATAGCACATCAACAAGCATATGTGTTTTGCACATTGATCTGGATGCATGAAATAAGAAGATTGAGGTATGTCTAAACTGATATGCTTTGGCACATTTGACACTGTGCTAAACCACCATTAGCTAAACAGAGATTTAGTGAGTTATACAATATCCATAGAAAAGTCAACATAGAAGACAATAGTCACCTTGAGTGCTGTGGAAAGAGAAAAGCAGGATATAAATTAAATAAATAAATAAGAATATATGGATTTGCCAAATGTTCCGACCTTACCCAGTCATAAAAATGCTGCCAATGAGTTTTTCTTTTAACAGAATACTAGATGATCAAGTGCTAGTTGGAATACCAGTTTGATTTTAATATCATATATCATACACTCTGCAGTGGAATTGCATATCTCAAAGTACATGATGATAAAATTATGCATTGGGGAAATGGCATAAGACATAATTTTACAAGCTAACCATTAAAGGAACAATTCTACCCCTCAGTCACAACATGAGAAGATGCATCCACTTCAGAAATGGCAATATTATTTTAAAAAACAAAATGACAATGAAAATTACTATTATCCATGTTACTAAAGCGGCCTTTTATATTTGATCCAAATGGGTGCTGATTATCTTAGTCTAACAGCAGGAATTCCACCAAAGAATTTATCATATGAAAGTAATTTACATATTCTTTGATATGTTGCTCACTATCCAGCCCTGATGTTGCTCACTATCCAGAATGCTAAGGAAACTGTCAAATTAATAGAGACTCCTCAATGACTTTTCCTACACTTTCTCCATCTTGTTGTATTATATCCTAATAAGACCAGGGTCACGCTGAAGTACCTGGCATGATAATCACCACTCACTTCCTAATCTTTCCTTATTAAAAGAACTAGACAAACTTGTCGGGAGGCAGGGTTGGACAACAATATCCATAATACCCTGAATTTTGGGAGCTGTCATGCAAAAATATAACATTTCCAAGTTCTGTCAATTACAAGTACAAAGTTAATTGATTTTGATACAGCTCAGAAGTACTGAGTTACAAGTAAAATTGTTGCCATAACTAGTTACTTTTGGGGAAAACACTCATGTAAAAATGTTACATTTAAAAACAATGGAACAGTACAATTAGTAACAGTTTCTGGTTATTTTCAAAAGTAGCTTTTATGATGTTTTAAGAGTCATTTTGACAGAACCTTTCCAGTTGCATACCATTCTCCTGCAATTCTAAAGGATCTGGAAAGCTGGAAGTCACTAGAGCCAGTGCGGTATAGTGGTTTGAGTGTTGAACTATGACTCTGAAGACCAGGGTTTGATTCCCAGCTTGGTCCTGGGCAAGTCACATGCTCTCAGTCTCAAGGGAAAGTAATGACAAACCTCCCCTGAACAAATCCTTGTCAAGAAAATTCCATGATGAGTTCACCTTAGGGTGGCCATAAATTCGAAACTACTGAAGGCACATGACAACAGCACAGACTCCGGCTTGAACAACTATAGTTCTTATACATGCAAACTAACAGCAATCCCTCCCCCATTCCCAGTGTTATCTACAAATACAAAAATGAGGGAGGGGGTTAGATAAGGACAGGATGGCCAAAAAATCAGATGGCTGGTAAACAGAGACTGTTGGAACATATTATCATACTTATATTCAGTAATAGAATTACAAGCAGTTATTTGCAGGGATGGGGGATTTTGTATACAGAAAGAAAATTTATTTGCATTTTGGGGTATTGCTGTTGCTGCTGCAGTACATTGAATTCCCCACATGGCCATGTCCAAGAGGAGGAATCATCATCCCCTTATCTGAAGACTTCACAGACATGTTAATGTTCTGAAAATAGAAAGAAAGGGAAAAGAGAGGCAAAGGTATTAGCACTATGAGCCTTAATTGTAACCATTGCAATACAGGTAATTCCAGTTACTATGACTGTGTTGCCTAAAGATATGGGTAAACAAACTCTTGTTTTAAGGAAGATCAACTATGCTTTAAGCTGATGTTTTAACTGACAAGCCATGCTTGTGCCAGGTGATTTCAAGGCATATATATATACACAGAAGGAACCATGGCTTTACAAACTCCAAGCTGATTTCCCTTCCACACAAAAGGAGGGGTGAGATAGTTGAGATACTTGTATAAGAACCCAAGGCTATTATGGGACATAGTTTGATATTGGGTTTAAATGTGTCAAATTAAGAACTGAGGCTATACATTTTTGCCATCTCTCCAGATGTTCTTTAGTTGAATATTCCTGGATAGCTGGGGGTTAGGTGATATGGCCCTTGTGATGCTTTCCAATTCTTTGATTCTCTGATTTCTTACTGTAGAAGCCAGATTCTAGGAAAACTAAGGGTCTTTGCAGACTGCTAGAAATAGTGCAAATTGAGTCCACTTTAAGGGTTAGGGTTAGGGTTAGGGTTAGGGAATCATGGGAACTGTATTTTATTGTGGCACCAGAGCTCTCTGACAGAGAAGGCTCAATGTCTCAGGAAAAAAACCAATTCCCATGATTCCCTAGCACTAACCCTACCCCTTAAAGTGGACTCAATTTGCACTATTTCTGGCAGTCTGCAAAGGCCCAAAGTTATGCTTACTTAGGGGGGTTGCAGACTGCCAGAAATAGTGCAAATTGAGTCTACTTTTAGGGTTAGGGTTAGGGAACCATGGGAACTGTATTTTATTGTGGCACTGGAGCTCTCTGACAGAGAAGGCTCAATGTCTCAGAAAAAAAACAATTCCCATGATTCCCTAGCACTAACCATAACCCTAAAAGTGGACTCAATTTGCACTATTTCTGGCAGTCTGCAACCCCCCTTAGTTATTTTACACTTAACAGCATGTCTCACAAACTATAACATTAACATTAGAATTCTTTCAGCTAAAGACTGAGTAATGAATAAGCAAAAGCCATTACCCCATGGAAATTATTTTTAGAAACATTAATGTCTCTCAGAACATTAATGGCTAAAAGAGAAAAAATCTATTTTTTTCACTTAGAGATCACATTTCATATAAACAAGTATGGTATAAAAATCATTGCCTTCAGATTTTTTTCATTTACAGAAGCAGGCACTCAAAATGGAAATAAATGGCATAGATAAACTCGCATATCAAGCAGATACAGCTCCCCAAAATGTAAAACACAGCTTTGTGATATCAATTCTCTGAACTCTAATCACTGCATTTTCCCTACTTGTATAGTTAATCACTACTAATCAACACTCTTTTCTTTGGAATCTCGCTAAATATATCTGTTTTCCACTGATCCCTTTTCTAAGTTCTGCAGTTTTCTTGTGCATAACTACCTCTGCAGGGCATTAATACTCTGTTCAGGTAATACTGGGAGCACTGTGAAACATCAGCATAATTAAAATAATGTCATCAGTCTGTGAAGAATATTCCCTACTGTGATGGATGGCAAGAAAAACCTCCTAATGTACAACCTAAGGGTTTTGAATGCAAAACTGAAGTGTGTAAGGAAATGTTTTTTTTTTTCTACTATGCAGCATATGAAATATTGTGGCTTAATACATATTTTAATAATAATAATAATAATAATAATAATAATGGCATATATACCAGTATTAAAGATATTAAAAGAATCTCTATGCAATCAACATAAAACATGACCAACTCACCTGCTTTGCAGGTTCCATCAGTTTTCTTGCTAATTGCAATAACTACTTACTGCTGCATAGCGTGGCATATCCATAATTTACATGATTTACTTTACTAAAACACATTAGTGTAACCAGCCTCAGACCTGTCAGTCAGACAAGGTTACCTGTAACATGGACAGCTGTAGGCAGAAAATCATTATTGCCAAGTGCTGAAGATGGGGGCCCTATCAGCCTCAGCTCCATACAGGTCCTTTGTACAGCTAATCCCTGGCATATCCCCAAGTGCAGGTCCTGCCTTTCTTCTCCAAAGTTATGCAACCATACAGGAGCAGATATAAGGAAAGCTTTCTTGACCCAAATGGATGCCTCAATGTACTGAGTAAAGCAAAACCAGATCTATCTACCAAATCCTCTACAGCAGAAGGAAAATATCCCGAGTTTAGTTTCCCTATCCCCAACACCTACAGAAAAACTCCCACAAAAGATAACTCTCAAAAGATATCATATCCTTATTGGACAAAATGTACCCTATTGTCATGAAACAAATGTAACAAGTGATGTGGGCTCCCTATGTAAGGCATCATTCCACCTCCAACTGAACCAAACCCTTCTGTTTCCTTTGGAAAGTTCTAAAATGGAAAGGCATTCCAGTGTCACACATAGAACATCTGAAAGTATTTTAGAGGGTAGCTAGCCAGGGAAATGGGCAAAGGGCAAAGTCAAATGTTTGGAAGTCTAAAAACAGTGGGAGGTCTCTGGTTTTTTGTTTTGTTTTGTTTTTTGTTTTTTGTGGCCCCTTGCATTATGTTTTGGCTTGAGATAACTATGATGAGCAAAACTGAAGGTGAACATTTTCCCTGTAACAAATACCAAATATGCAAATATCAAGGAATACCAAATATCAAATGGCTAAGGGAAAAAATGATGATATGGACCAAATGGTAGTTTTTGTAGTTGTGTGCCCTCAAGTAATTTCTGACTCATGGAGACCATAAGGCAACTCTATCATGGGGTCTTCTTGGCAGAATTTGTTCAGAGGAGGTTTGCCCTTTCTTTCTGAGGCTGAGAAGATGACTTGCCCAAGGTCACCCAATGGGATATCCATGGTTAAGTGGAGATTTGTCTTCCAATCTTCTAATTCAGCACTGAAACCATTACACATACTCTGTGGTATTTAAATTTTTTCTCCTTCTCCTTTAAAAAGACTATCTTTCTTCACATCTATTTGATGCTGCTGGATATAAATCTAGCTAACATCTTTTACCCTCCTGACCTGATCATGAGAGAAACAGACAAGGGACCTTATCAAATGCTGGCCACAAAGCGAAAAGTAACAGAAAAGTAACCGAAGTGAGAATA
>CM034701.1:197286059-197302486 GCA_020142125.1 Phrynosoma platyrhinos
TCAGCTACCTTTTTCTGTTAAACAAAGTATGCAATATACAGGCCCAGATTATGTTGAGGATGTGTGTGGTTACATTAAAAGCTGCAGGTTCAAGAAAACTGCTTGGTTATCAAGGGGAATAGAATAAGAACATTTTTGTATTAAAAAGCTATACAGGGAGATTCTGAAAGAAAATTGTTTCCAGTTTCTGTAAAATGTGAAAAAGGACAGCTGCTATTATCAGCTGCTGAGCTGTATGAAATAAGGAAGGGGAAAGTTGGGGGATAAAGGTGCTCCTGGTCAGTTGAAAAGTCAATCAGGGAATAGGGATTCATCTGGTACTGAATGGGATTACACTTCCCCTGATATCTGAGGTTCACAGCTTGGCTGTTCTCCTGGACTCAACCCTGATCCTAGATGTCCAGGTTTCTGTGGTGGCCAGGCAAAGCTAGTGCACAGCTGTACTTGTTCCTCAAGATGCCAGATCTGTCTATTGTAACACATGCCTTGATACATCCTATTTGGACTACAGTAACACACTCTAAATAGGGCTGCCTGTCATACTGAAGCAAATTCAGTAGCTCTGTGTATCAATAAGTCAGGCAAGTTGATTCAACAAGAATTTTATTGAAAACACATAGTCAGAAATTCGCCAGTCAGCGTTTAAGCCAGAACTGCCCCTCTTCAGTCAAATGGTATCTTAAAACCCCCAAACTCCACCCAACACCCTTGGCGCCAAAACCAGCACCCACCTCCAATTCACATAGTACTTTCCCCCCCATCAAACCAGCCCTCTTTTCCAAGCTTTCTCACCAGCGCTAATTTTCATTAGCCTAAGCAAACTGTTAGAAGAATCCTGGAAACTGTTCAGAAACTTCAGCAGGCCCAAAATGCTGCAGCTAGGATGCTAACTGGGGCCAGTTATGAGGAGCATATTAACTTCCTTGTTAAAACAGCTTCACTGGCTACCAGCTCATTTCCAGGCACAACTCTTTGCAGACTGCCAGAAATAGTGCAGATTGAGTCCACTTTAAGAGTTAGGGTTAGTGCTAGGGAATCATGGGAATTGTTTTTTTCCCCTGAGACATTGAGCCTTCACTGTCAGAGAGCTCTGATGCCACAATAAAATACAGTTCCCATGATTCCCTAACCCTTAAACTGAACTCAATTTGCACTATTTCTAGCAGTCTGCCAAGGCCCTGCCTCTCCCCATATGAACCTGCATGAACTCTAAGATCACCAGGGAATGGATTTCTCTCAGTCACACCACCATCAAAAGCTAATTTGGTGAAGTCATGGGAGAATGTCCACCCACTGGAACTCCCTTCTACAAGGAGCTAAGATGGATCTCCTCCCTGCTTTTAATGTGTAATTACTTGCAGGGAAGCTTTTTATGGAGGGTGCTTTATTTTTTAGCATTTGTATGTTTTTAATGCTTTTATACTGTTTTTAATCTATTAATAGGATTATTTTAATTGTATTTTTTAAAATAAATGTTTAGCTGATTCTTTTGAGAGCCTTGGGTGGCACACAGGAAGAAAGGCAGCAAATAAATGAAATAAATAAAATAAGCATTATTGCAATATTAGAACTTCTTGATTTATTTCACTTTGGGAAAATTAGGACTAGCTAAACCAGCCTGGTGTAGTGGTTTGAGTGCTGGACTCTAACTCTGGAGACCATAGTGTGAATCCCCACTGAATCATGGAAATCCACTGGGTGACCTTGGGCAAGTCACCCTCTCTCAGCTTCAGAGGAAGGCATAGGCAAAATCTGTCTGAACAAATCTTGCCAGGAAACCCCTGACGTGGTTTCACACTAGGTTTGTTTTACAGGAATTTGTACATTGTGACGGGTTCAGAGAGATATGATGAGGCTTAAATCAGAGTGCTTGGCCCAGTGGGAAGAGAAAGACATCCCCCTAATCAATCAGTGAAGAGATAGCATTGGCTCCAGGAGGTCATGTGCCACCTGTAACATGAGCAAAGTTTTTAAAACTGGTTCAGTTTAGAGAATGAGTAATAATTAGTGTTCAAGATTATAATGTATCAGAATTGTGAAAGCCATTATTATTTATGTGTTAGTTAGGGTTTGAGTGAAAAGTGCAGCTCTGTAAGGAACTTTTACTTTGGTGGTATATACAGGTGGCATTGGGGAGTCATTGCTGCTCAGGTGTGCACCTTCATCCACACAGTGAAGTGTTGGGGGCAGCTTCAGAATCCTATAAAACCTTTTTTGATCAGAGAGAGGACTCAAAACATATGGATACTAGTTGACCTCAGGGTCAACTTGTGCGTTACCAAATGGAAGCCCATTTACTTGCTGAGAAGCATGAGTGCCAGTGTTTGAGCCCACCTTTGTAGCTCTGTCTGGACCATCAAATTGCTATTTAGATATCTCCATACTGTGAAAAACTTCACCTGCTGATTCTTGCACATTCAGACTGTTAAAAGTGTTGTGTTGAGTTTATTGGAAGGGTTTAAGGCCTCTGTCATAAAGGGCCTCCAGCTGCACAGATGATACACCTGTTCTGATCTGGGAGTGTTACACCCTCCAACATTTCACAGATGAAAACCAGAACCAGAGTTTACATTTTATTTCCTGAACTTTATTAATTTTTGTCTCCCAGAGCTCACATGGACAAAAAAAGAGGTGTGGCCTCTGCCTACATGGATATCTCTCCTTATCATCTTAACTGAATACAACAACAACAACAAGAACAATATCTTGATAAAATGTAGACCTGTGGGTTACCTAAAAAGTGGGGGACATTGGGGTCCTCGCTTGCATTGCCAGTGTCTCCTTGAAAGCTGGGGAATTATAGCTCAGTAGTGTTTGTGAGGGGAGTAACTGAGAGGATCTTTTCACCTGTGTATACCAGTGCTAACTGCAGAGAGTACTCCAGTTTCCATAACTAATGTGTTTTATTTAGAAATCTGCAAGGATGTGCACCAACATACAAGAACTGAACTGGGGGTTACACCTAGGGTACAACTTGAACATTGATCAAGAAGATATAAAGGATATGTCAAGAAAAAGAGATATAGGGGAAGAATTATTCAAGAATAGAGACCAAAAAGTAAAGGTATATAATAATTGTAAAGTTATACATTTTAATATGGATTTCATTGAAAATAAGGAGCCAATTCAACAAGGTTAGATGAGAAGTATGAAGATAAGTCATGAATGCATTCTAGAAGAATATTAGGATGTATGTTTTTGTGATTTAAATAGGTTTGTGTTGTCTATATCCTTTATAATATGTATTATAGGAAGGATGTGAAAATTATATATATTTTTTAAACAATAAAATTAGAGTGGGGAAAGAGGAAAGATAAGGCAAGAGTTTCACTGATAAATGATGAATTGTAGTAAAAGAGATTAATATTGGGGTAGTCTTTTTATTTTTTATTATTGTTTATTGCTTATTTGTTAATTGTCAGTAATGTAACATTTATATGTCTCCATTAGAAGCAGCATAGCAATAGGTATAATAACTTTATTTTTATGTGTATTTTTATGATTTATATGTTTAAGAAATGACTTTGTGTTAAAAATAAAGATAACTCAGGAGTGGGGAAAAACCCAGACAGAAGCCTCTTCTGTAATTTTCTTTGGGTGGGGCATTTTGGATAGCCCATACAGCCCCACAGAAGCCCTACGCCAGCTGCACCCCTGGAAGTAAGGGACCTAGAAACTGTGGTACATGCGCTGATAACCTCACGATTTGACTTCTGCAATGTACTCTACATGGGGCTACCCTTATACCTAGTCCAGAAACTACAATTAGTACAAAACATGGTAGCCAAGTTGATCACTGGTAAATCTAGGAGAGATTATATTACACCTATTTTGAAATCCCTTCACTGGCTGCCTATTGGTTTCTGAGCACAGTATAAGGTGTTGGTGATGACCTTTAAAGCCCTACATGGCTTGGGTCCAACCTATCTAAGGGATCGCCTTCTTCCATATAATCCACCCCACACCCTCAAGTCCTCTGGGAGGAATTTACTGCAACCGATAAAAACTAGATTAGCAGTAACCTCCCAGAGGACATTTTCTGCCACCACTCCCAGTCTGTGGAACGACTTGCTGGAAGAGATCTGTCAAATAACTAACTAACTTTAAAAAGGCTATCAAGATGGATCCCTTCCGGCAGGCCTTCCCGGAATAGACTATTCCATGTGAACTGTGCTTCTCCCCAATATACATCTCTGTTATATACTCCTATTAGTGTCCCAGAATGTATGTTATTTTAATCTTTATGCTCTTACTATTGTATTTAGTTTTAAGAGGGGTACTGTATTATGGTTTTGGCATGTATGTTTTTAATCTGTATTTGTACTTGTAAGCCACCTTGATTGCCAAGGCAAAATGCAGGGTATAAGAAATAGATATTATTATTATTATTATTATTATTATTATTATTATTATTATTATTATTACCCTTCCCCAGGCAAGAAATTGGCCAGTCACCCACTTCTGCTGTGGAGAAAAGGCAGAATAGAACATGCCTTAACAACAGCCACCAGAATGTGAGCTGGCAGCAGCCAATCAAATGGTAGACTGGAGGTGTTAAATAAGGCAGTTCCTGATAGTCCAGAAGAAAGGGACTGTGAGGGCTAAAGTTTAGAAGGGAGGGACTTAGCTCTAGGACAGAACTCCAAGCAGTGGGATCATAGGACTGCCATTTGAAAAGAAAAAGGTGAAAGAGTGGATCTTCACATATGCTTCTCCAAGACTGTGTGACTATTGGCTAGCTCAAAATGGGCAGGAAGATGCAGAAGTTAGCCAAAATCTCTTTGCGCACAGAGAAGAGAAATATCTGCTGCCCTTTAATACAGGATAGCTCTCAATTTGGCCACTCAGAGTGAATAGCTACTGGCTCTGGTCAAGAAAGGAGAGCCCTTTCTCTGCATATTACATACAAGCACAATAGCTTCATTAACAGCCTTAGCTACCAGAGTGCCTTTTCAGCCCTACCAGACACAAAAGCAAGACAGGACTACTTTTTTTCCCCTGTGCAAGAGGGACTTTTGGCAAGTGCAGTTTGTCAGTCAGGGGAGAGAAAAGCTACACATTCAGACTTCTCCTTTTCTAGTCAGCTGTGAAAGGTAAGGTAGCCTCGGCCTCCTTTCTTTGTTCGACTTCTCCCATCTAAGAGACGGCCAACACAGCAGCCTTTTTAGAAATGTACAACTCCATCCTCTCTTAGTTCCTTTCAAGTTGGCAGAGGCAATGTGAACAAACTATGATATGATTCCCTTTCTTGAGAACTAGAACAAGCATCAAGGTGTAGAGGGAGTTGTGGTAGCAGACACCACCTGGCAATGGGTGTCAAAGCCAGGACAGCAAGAGCAATGGCTTCTGCCCTGGAACAAAGAAGAATAAAATTGGAATGCATCTGTGAAGGAGTAGCTTTTCTGGGCCTCTAGTCAATAGAATGGTACTGGCTGAAGAATACTCGGTGTTGAGTATATCAGCAGAGCTCAGTTGTGCTGAATTATTACAGGCCTGGCCAAAGATGGTTTGATGCCTGGGGCAGAATAGCAAATGGTGCAAACACACATACACCCAAGTTAAGGTCCATTTTAGCCCAATCCAGGCAACTTTGGGTCTTTGCAGACTGCCAGAAATAGTGCACATTAAATTGAGGCACTGCCCTGGCTCAATGCTAGGGAATCATGGGAACTGTAATTTATTGTGGCACCAAAGCTCTCTGACAGAGAAGGCTCAATGTCTCAGAAAAAAAATACAATTCCCATGACTCCCTAGCACTGAGCCAGGGCAGTGCCTCAATTTAATGTGCACTATTTCTGGCAGTCTGCAAAGGCTTTTATTTTGTCACATGTGGATGAGAAAATCTTATCCTTTGCAGTAAAAATACAGTAATAAGGAAGTAAATAACTGAGCTACCTGTATACTGTCCTTTTGTAACATTTTAAAATTATGGGACTCCCTGGCCCAGGGAGGCCAGGCTGTTTACCTTCCTCTTGTCCAGGTACTGACTCAGAAAGATGTTTTACTTAGCAGGCTTTTGGCAACTGACTGGTTGCTGAGGAAAGAACCTTTAATGTAGCCCCTATAATGGTTTGACTCAAGTAAGAAACATCGGAGGGGCTGGCGACCCTTTTCGAGTCCCCCATTTTTGGCCCCATTCAGACTTCACTAGCCATAGAAGAACATTTTCACTTTGTAAAAAAAAAAAAGGAAAAAAGGGTGTGTGTATGTGTTTATTTCTACTAATATAAGGACACACACTGATTAAAACAAGAGTTTGTCTTTCTGTTATGGAGCCCACAAAAATCTCCTTATAGGAGGAGTGGAATGAGCAGGGGACACATTAACCCTCTAGGAAACTTTGGAGGGGCACACACCCCAAATGCCTTACCCACAAAAAACCCCAACTTTTTGACCCCAAAATACCCCAGATTTTGACTCTTGGGGGGCAAACAACTTGGAAATGTTTCCCCACACCCCGTAGAGGGCTTTGGGGGCATTTTGGAGCATTTTTGACCCCCTGAGGAGTTGGAGGTCCACAAAAATAGACCTGGGAGCTGCATGATGCCTGTGGTTCTTACTTTGTTCACTTATGCCTTAGTGGCGGCATTTAGTACAGCTACTTTTTGTTGATCCAAATGATACACAGACGGAGCACTGCCACCACTCAGGCTTTCTAGGTGAAATAAGGAATGGAGGTCTTATCTCTTTAATGCAGGGATGAGCAACTGCTGTGGAGTTAGGGGCTGCATTCAGCTATGTGCACCTACTTGGTAGTAGTAGTAATAATTATAATAATAATAATAATAATAATAATTTCTTACCTTCCTCTCCACATGTATCAAAGCAGGGAACAACAATAAACAATAGACCAACAAATACACAACATCAGTTAAAACCACAGCATCAGTTAAAAACACACATTAATTTAAAATAATTAACAAGACCTATACATATTAAAAACAATCCACATTTTAAAATTCATCATTTAAAATTTACCATTTAAAAGCATCAAATAGGCCTGCTGGGAGACACTGGTTTTTAATGCTCTTTTAAATTTGGACAGCGTATTCAGCTTTCGAATCTCTTCCAGCAGGTCATTCCACAGTCTAGGGGTAACAGAAGAAAAAGTCCTCTGGATGACAGTTAATGACCTAGTCCTGGCTGACCGGATTAAATGTCCCCCAGAGGACCTGAATGTGCAGGGCAGATTACTTGTAGCTAACCTGGGCCCAAACCATGTAGGGCTTTAAAGGTGATAACCAACACTTTGTACCTTGCATAGAAACTAACTGGCAGCCAGTGGAGTGATTTTAATATTGGTGTGATATGAAGTGGTATCCATCTTCTGGGTGTCCCAGTAACCAATCTGGTTGCCATGTTTTGAATTAATTGAAGTTTCTGAACTTGGTGCAGAGGTAGCCCAATGTACAGTGCATTGCAAAAGTCCAGCCTTGAGGTTACTGGTGCATACACCACCATCTTTAAGTCCTCCAGTTCTAAGAAAGGGCACAGCTGAGGTAACATCTGAAGCAGATAATAAGGACTGTCCTGGCCATCACAGCTATCTTGAGCTGTCATTAACTGAGTCCACTTTAACTGCCCTGGCTCAGTGCTAGGGAATGATGGGGACTGTATTTTATTGTGGCACCAGAGCTCTCTGACCGAGAAGGCTCAATGTCTCAGAAAAAAAAAAAAAACAATTCCCATGATCCCCTAGCACTAACCCTAACCCTTAAAGTGGACTCAATTTGCACTATTTCTGGCAGTCTGCTTCAGGGGAAGTGTAACCCCATCCAGGACTGGTCGACATACCTCCAAACATAGGTTGGGTCCCTTGACAGTAAGCACCTTTGTCTTCTCTGGATTCATCTTCAATTTGTTTTTTCTCATCCAGCCCATTACCTCCTGATTCATTATCTTTTCAGGAAGCAGGGGTAGGACAGTTTAGAGGGATGAACAAGACTTCTGTTGAAGGGGGATGAGCAAAGAGTATCTAAAGCTGTTGAAGGGGGTTGCGCAAAGGGGATTTAAAGCAAGGATTCAAACAAGAGGGGATGGAAGGAGGGGTGGGAGCATTTAGAGGGACTGACAAGGTTGCTGGCAGGGACTGAAAGTGAATGGGCTGTGGGGAAACTCAGCAGGGACTATGGCAAGGGAGTGGAAGAAGGGGGTAGGAAGTTGTGAGAGTGTTACCAAGGTGCAGCAAGCAGTGCTGGCTGGCTATTTCAAGTAGTGAGGGTCTCACAGCTTTTGCAGGTGGGTTCCAGAGGTTGGGATGTGCACATTTCGGTCTGGCAGGCTGCATGTGGCATGTGGCCTGTGGCCTGCATTTCCCTCTTGCTTTAATGGTTGGGTATTATTCAGGTAATGAGAAACTCCTGGAAACTGTGTATTACAGGCACATTGGATGGAGAAGCAAGAAAGAGTCTCCTTGGATGCTTTAATTAAGCAGGCTTTTGGCAACTGATGGATTGCTGAGGAAAATGTCTATATGTATTTTTTTAATGCTGTGATTTAAATTATTTTAATCTAATCATGTTTTAATACTAACATTTATTTAATTGTTTTAACATTACCATTTTGTGGTTTTATGAGTATTTTTTAAAAAAGTTTTAGTTCAACTTTTGAGTCACCTTGCATTCCAATTAGTGGAAAAAAGGCCAAATATAAATCAAATAAATATATAAAAAACAAAGAAAAGAGAAAGGAGTGGGGGAGGAGAGAGGGTGGGATTCAGAGAATGAGTGAAGAATGGGAGTTTCTGCCATTCCTTTTTGACTAAAGGCCACTGCAACTCACAGAAAGGCACTTCTGAGTATCGGGGATCTCTCTGGAATGGCATTGAACATGATGCTGGCAAGCGCTAGAGATGGCAGGGAAGGGTGGGTGGAAATTGGAAATATGCCTTCTGTTCCTTGCGATATAGAAGTTCTATCATTTTACATAAGACATCTCTGCTCAGCATTCTGTAGAAAGTAGGAAGACAATGACAAATTCCTCCAAGCATACATTGTCTAAGAAAGCCCAGTGAAATTCGTGGAGCTGCCATAAGTCAATTGGCAACCTGAAGGAACAGATACACAAATGCATATCTGCATCCTGTATAAGAATGCTTCTTTCAGTGATCACGAAATTACCAGTTGTCAGTCTGAAATCAAGCTTATGTACTCATATGTGTAACAACACATGAAAAAGCTATATATTAACTATATAATGGTGTATTCATACTTTGGAAAACATGAGGAAAGTAGCTAGTTTTAAAAGAAAAAAGATGGCGGATTTCACACTTTGTCAAAAGAATTTAAATATATCTAAAACCAATATTTCATAATATTGTAAAACAAATAATTGGTCAGTTTTGAAGTTGCTTAATTATAAAACCAAAAATATATCAAATGACCATGACAGGATTAAAAAATTATCATGTTAATTTCGTAAGTAACATAAATCAAGGTATCAAATGATTTTTTTAAAAAAAATCCTTCTGCAATTGATTTATGTTTATTTGCTTTCCAGAGCTAGTGAAAGAGATGGGAGCATTCTATTGTCTAGCTCATGTTATTTCCTTGAAATTAATATGTCCTTGTTCGGAGCCCTCTAGCTTAGGTTTTATAACAGCTTCTATGACCTTCTGAATATGAAGTATATCAGTGACTTAACAGACCATTCAGCACAAAATTTGTTGTTGTATGTCATCAAGTCATTTCTGATTCATGGTGACCCTAAGGTGAACCTATCACAGGATTGGTAGTTCAATTGCATCTTAATGCTGATCCTCTGTATGTTTTAACCATTAACTTAGGGAGCTGAGCATGTCTAGCTTGTGGAAGACTGATAACATGGTAGCAACCTTTACACATCTGAAGGGACGGCATATAGATAATTGAATGAGTTTGTTTTCTGCTGCTCTAGAGACTAGAATGGGAACCAATGGTTTCAAGTTACAAAAAAAAGAGTGACTCAATTAGGAAGATCGTTCTTCAAACAGAGGTTGGGTGGATCTTTTGGGGGGATTGCTTTAGGTGTGCCTTCCTAAATGGCAGAGAAGTTGAACTAGATAGCCCTTGCAGTCTCTTCCAACACTATATTCTATGTAACTTGTCATAAGTCTTCTGTTAAACCAGCACTTCTCAAATTATCTGATATTAGGGACCAACTTTTTTTTTTTAATGTGCCAGAGACTGCACCATATTTGTGCCAATTGGCTACATTTGTTCCTTTCTTTCTTGAAAACACACCATGGGCTGGCTGGGTCCCATCCATGGACCATCACTTTTAATAGCACTGCGTTAAGCAACTCTCACCTCTTCTTCCACTTCAAACCACAACTCATATCATTACTTTCCGCAACACAATTTTGTTGCATGTGAAAATATTTGAGTAGATAAAGAAGTGCCACCTTTGATTGTAAAACTCAAGCAGTCTGTAAGATTCCCTTCAGAAATCTCAATACGAACACACTGATGGCAGTACATGGAACAAAAGAACAATTTCAGGCTGCTCCACTGATAGTAAAAATGTCAAAAACATGCATCTGGAAGCATAGAACATGCTGTTAACACTGTGGAATATGGGTATTACATATTTTGTTGTTCATACATAAATAGTTGCAGAATTTAAAAAGATGTGGAGCGTGGCATATTTTAGGCATGTGCAAGGAACAAACACCATCTGGAGAAGGGATAAAGTAAGGGAGTGTCCCTGTATTTTTTCTTCTTAGGGCAGAGAGATGGGAAAATCAGCAAGACTCTTCCAGATGGTGCTCTGACTAGGCTGAGGAAAATGGAATATCTGGAGGTTCTTTCTGTTACATCTAAATGTGTGCCAGTTAGCTACCAGTCCCTTTGCTCTCTGTATTAATCATGGATTTGCTTGTTATTGTATGTTTGTTTATATTCCCTGTTGGGTATATGGCTATCTTTACATCCCCCCCTCTTTAATTTACTTCTTCCTCCAACCTCCCTTCCCTGAGTAAGCTGCTTATAAAATGGGAACATTATGGCTCTTAACTAACAGCATTTGTATGGTGAATTTTTAGTGATGATATAATTGACCTGGAAGTTACAATAATGTTTACCGAATAAACAATACTCTTCTGGGGATTTTTTTTCCTTTCTTCAATATTAATTTTTCCCCTTCTGTATTATTTTTCTTTTAAAAAGAGGGAAAAGATATTTCTGTAAATGTGTGGTTTTCAAAGAGAGCAATATAGCTCCTAAAGGAAACCAATTGTTTCCCTGTGGAAATTTAAAAGGCAGGACAAGCTCACCAGGCCCTGTTCCTTGACTTTCCCATGTCTCTGCCTATACCTAGCTTTGGCACATGTGTAAACCACCAGCCCATCTGTCCTTGTTTTTCTCTCCCCCTCCCCCGGCTTAATTTACATCTAAAGAAACTGAATATGACAGGATCCGTTTCAAGGAATGTGTAAAATGGCAGGGTGACTGGCTAGTGACAGAGTTCTCTAGTCATTCCTAATCAGAGCTTGTAAATCTTAATTCTTTCTGGACTCCAGTGCTTTTTCAAATATGGCTAATGGATACTGTGGTACAAAGGCCCTTTGCAGACTGCCAGAAATAGTGTAAATTGAGTCCACTTTAAGGGTTAGGGTTAGTGCTAGGGAGTCATGGGAATTGTTTTTTCCCCCCTGAGACATTGAGCCTTCTCTGTCAGAGAGCTCTGGTGCCACAATAAAACACAGTTCCCATGATTCCCTAACCCTAACCCTTAAAGTGGACTCAGTATGCACTATTTCTGGGAATCTGCAAAGGCCCTAAGTTGATTCCACTGACTTGTCTAGAATATAATTTGACTATGCTGCAATTGCACCTCTAGCAGCACATTTAGCCATCAGTGAGCTAAAAGGAAAGGGCTCTTACATTCATATAAATAAATACATAAATAACACACACACACACACATTAGATGAATTACAGAATAAAAATTAATCTCCCTTTTACAAGTTTATGGACTGTTGCAACTGAGTAGGGAGCCCAGAATGATCCTTGATTATCTGAGATCTCCCAGTTCATGTGGCCTATGGAATACATGGGGCTCACAGACTCATCCTAGCTCCCCTTTTTAAGAAATGGGGGGGGGGGTGTATATTTACTGGCTTTGCTTTAAAAAACTCTCCCCACAAATCATGAAACTAAAGTAGTTTTCTCAGCACTTGGGCCGATATCCTGCGAGGATCTCTGGGGATTAAAATTGCCCCCTGGATGCACAAATGTTTTCCATGACTACAAAAGAGGAATCACTGTCCTGACTCTGATGAGTTGCATTTGCCTTTAATGACATCAGTACATTGACTATTGTTACTTGTCCTTGTCAACTTTAACTTCTGGTGACCCTATGAATGAAAGACCTTCAAGATTCCTGGTCATCAGCTGCTCTGCTCTTGCAAACTCCTTACTGGAATCAATCCACCTGTAGTGTGGTCTTCCTCTTTTTTTCTTTTTCCTGCCTTCCACTTTACCATTATCCTTTCCAATGAGCCACGTCATCATACAATATGTCCAAAATACAACATCCCAAGTTTAATCATCTTCATTTCTAGTGAGACTGCAGGCTTCATTTGCTGTAAGACCCATTCATTTGTCTTTTTACCATTCTATGGCTAATGGCAGAACTCTCTTCCAGCACCACATTTAAAATGATTTGATTCTCTTCCTGTCTTTTCCTTTCATTGTACACAGAAATTTGAAATATGATGGCATGGATGATTCTGACTTTGGTTTTTAATGATACATCTTTAATGATATGTCTTTCATATTTAATGATATTTGATTTAGCAACATCAGGACATAGCTAAATCTTATTGGCTACATAGTGTGGTGACATCACAATATTTAGTATCTGATTTCTGACTGACTGGGATCACCTGGCAAGGCATGAAACAGAGAAGAAAAAGAAAAGTAAAGCTGCCAAAGCAATGGCAGATGCATCTTAGTGAGGCACCAGGAGCTGTGGAAAGTTGTGAATAGCCATGGAAAAGGGGGACAGTAAGAGGTTTTATTTGACCTTTTGAGGTAAACATTGAACTTAAAGAAAATTTGACTCTGTGCCATTAGCATGCTGCACCAGGATGCACCTCCAACAGGTGCAGATCCGTGTGAGGATAATCTTTTCTGACAGCACAAAACTTTGTGCTGATGTATATTCAGTCTACCTTAGTTAATACCCATTAATATTGTTTCAGACAGATTTTAATCCAGTTCTTTATCTTTCTCAATTTTTTGTTTTGTGAATGTTATCAACTTTCCACGTCTTCATCATCAATCACCCAGTCTGGGAAATTTGTCCTCACATTTCTTGATCTGTCTTTCCCACTCAACAACACATTCTCTTTGAAGTGGAAAAGTTAAAATAAGGAGATGTTTTGATTTTATTCTGTTCAGTTCCAAAGCAGATATGGCCAAATATTCTAGCCTTTAGAAATCTGTTTTGAGAAACTGGCACAAAGTGAGAAATGGTGAGCTCCATAACAAAGATGGAGCATCTAGCAGGAAGGACTTCACTGGTATGAAGTAGTTGTCTGAGAACTAGCTTTGTACACAAATCTTCATGTATACAAAAATCTGAAAGAGCAAGAGAAATGAAATAGTAGAACATCTATTTCTTATAAGCAAGAGGCTAGATTGATTGGGATTGTGTGTGTGTGGGAAAACATCTGACCCAGGAGTTTGTTATGTGCCTTTAATTTTACCTCCATTTTATGGTGATGCAATCATTGAAATTTCTTGGCCAGATTTGTTCAGAGTAGGTTTATCTTCACTTTTCTCTGAGGCTGAGAGATTGTAACTTTGGAGATTATCGCACATCTTAAAAACCCGTTTTTCCTCTCCCAAATTGAAGTCTAATTTGGGCTGCATTTGGGTCCTATTGCATGGCTTTTGTCATCAAATCTGGCAGCAGAGTACAGCCTGAATGCAGCCCAGGTCCAAAACACACCCTGGTGACCATTTTTCATAGTCATGATTTTCTGGCTTTGAAAAATGGCTGCCGGAGCACATTTTGGGACCCAGGCTGCATCCAGGCTATACTCTGCTGGCGGATTTGGCAACAAAAGCCATGTGATAGGACTTGGATGCAGCCCGAATTAGACTTCAATTTGGGAGAGGTAAAATGGGGGATGTGCGATAGACTCATTTCGTTGGTCAAAGTTACCCAGTGGATTTCCATGGCTGAGTGGGGATTTGGTCTCCTGGAATCCTAGTCCGACACTCAGACTGCCACACCACACTGTCTCTTGGTGCAGGGGTTGCCTTTTAACTATGCCTGGTTTAGCAAAACCCTAACAAATTAGACAAGTCACAGAGCTCCAAAATCCTGAGCCTCCATTGCCCAATCAGTGATACACCTTCTTAGACCTGTCTCAGGTGACACAACCATGTACAAGCTCATTGAATAGAGGAAGTGGCAGTCTGGTTACCACTTATTTATTTGTTATTAAAATATTTCTATCCCACCATCTATCCAGTTTATCCTCTATCCAGAGACTGCTACAGTGAAACCAGTCTGACCAGTTAAAACAGTTGAATAATTAAAATTATTTTAGAAAGCCAAAAACATATCAGAAATTCAACAAGAAGACAGATTAAAAGGGTTAAAATAACTTAAAATGAATTAAAACCATGTACATTCAAGGGTATGGGTAAAATCAGTTGAGCTTTCATGAGCACCCAGGCTTTCACTTGGTGCCTGAACATCAAGAATGTTGGTGTCTATTGGGCCATCAAGGGGAGGGTGTTCCATAATTAGGGGGCCATAGCAGAGAAGAAGACTATCTTCCATAGGTGTTTGGGGTGTGCAGACTGCACTGAGTGACATCACAGAGTGGGGTGAACACCAGGTAGGGTTGTTGCTCACAATCCAGTCCTAGACCTCCCTCAGCCGCCCCATCCACCAGCCAAGACACCTCTGCCCACTGTGACTGCTGGTGGGGACACTGTGTTGCTTCCGCCTGGCTCCCCTTCTGGGTCTGGCAGGGCAGCTGGCTGGGAATGAGAAGTGTCACCGACGGCAGCAGTGGCAGCCATGGACTCCTCTCCTTCCCATTCAATCATCGCCTCTCTTTCCAAATGGAAGGAGGCATTTTTCTCTCTCTAGCAATACAGTGCAATGACAGAAAAATAACAAGCCTCTTGTTCGATGTTTTCTTCTTGTGTAGCTGCACGAGCAACCATCTGTAACACAATGGACAACATCACTGGCATTTTTAGTGCATGCTGGAAGTGAAGTAGCATGGAAACTCATTCATTGATAATAAAAAGGTTTCAAGAGTCTATAAAATGAAAAGGTGTTCACCTGAAGTTTGTGTACTCATATGTGTAACAACACATGAAAAGCTAGATATTAACTATATATTGGAGTATTCATATTTTGGAAAACATGAGGAAAGTATACTTTTAAAAGAAAAAAAAGATGGCAAATTTCACACTTTGTTAAAAAAATTTAAATACATCTAAAACCAACATTTCATAATATTGGTAACAAAGGGTAACAAGCAGGCACCAGATGCAGGAAGGTTTCCCCAGAAATGGCACCACCACTGGGAAGGATCTCATCCTGCTCTCTATCTACCATCCCTTATCCAGTGGGGGCACATGGAGAATTGCCTCCAATAATGACCTCGGGGTATGGGGCATGCTATGCTTTATGGTTCCCAGTCATAAATGGTTTCACCATTGGTTGTTTATGGTTTGGGGAATGGGGATCTTCACCTTGCAATTTCAGAACAATCAAGAACCATTCCTGACTTTTCAAGGTTACTATAGGGCCTTTACAGACTGCCAGAAATAATGCAGTTTCAATTCACTTTAACTGCCCTGGCTCAATCCTAGGGAATCATGGGAATGAGACATTGAGCCTTCTCTGTCAGAGAGCTCTGGTGCCCCAATAAACTACACTTCCCATGATTTCCTAGCACTGAACCAGGGCAGTTAAAGTGGACTCAAGCTGCATTATTTCTGGCAGTCTATACAGGCCCTATAGTCATTATAAATTGTGTCCAGAAACAATTAAGAAGCCGAAGCCAGTTAAGAACTATGAAAAGATGCAGCTGTGTTTGTATCAGCATAAAAAGGTATAAAGCACTGATTCCCAATCTCTGACCTTCCAGGTGTTTTGGATTTCAGTTCCATGAATCCCAGACCATTGGCCAAGATGGCTGAAGCTTCTTGCAACTGAAGTCCAAAAACACCGGGATGACTATAGTTTGGGAATCACTGGAAAGAATCCTGTAGCACCTTTGAGACAAGGGCTGCATCTACACTGCAATATTAATGTAGTCTGACACCACTGTAACTGCCATGGCTCAATGCTATGGAATTCTGGGATTTCTAGCTTTTTGAGATATTTAGTCTTTTCTGTCAGCAAGCTCTCATGCCACAACAAACTACAAATCCCAGGATTCCATCGGATGGAGCCATGGCAGTTAAAGT
>CM034701.1:197304911-197327838 GCA_020142125.1 Phrynosoma platyrhinos
CTCTCTTTCTCTCTCTCTTTCTTTCTCTCTCTTTTCCCTAGGAGCTCTTCTCCTCTTTTCCCAACCTCTCTTTTTCTTTTTCTTTTTCTTTCTCTTTCTCCTCCTCCTCCTTGTCCCCACAGCACTGGTCCAACAAAAACACCTGCTGCACAGAGGAGTGACTTCCAGTCTTTCTTACCCCTCCTCCAAACTGTGGCGTTTGTCAGAAAGTTTTGCAGTCTTCAAGGAGCCATTGGCTCCTGGCCCCTTCTCTTCTCTAACAAAGGCAGTTAGTTCACAGCTTTTTTGCATTCCTGCTTTTTTAATAAATAAATAAAATAAATAAATAAATAAAGAGAAAGTCCCCAAGATCAAAACTGCTTCTATTGGATGAGATGAAAGTGACAGTTTGTTTTGGAAAGACGGGGATTGTGGTGCCCTGTAAGGATGGACAGATCCGGGTTAGAGACTTAACCCATCAGGCGCTCCAGAGGTACCTGAGAACCAAAGAAAAGGTAAGGAATGGCTTCAGTCGTAAAGCAGTAGCCGGAGTCACCTGGTGCAACTCCTGCATGGAAGGTGATAGGGTGCCTCTTTTCCGCTGCATATATTTACAGTGGGAAGGGAAACATATTGCAAGGAGCGGAATGGCCTTTTTATGTTGATGGGAGACTGCTGTCAAAAATGACACTGCAGAGTAAACTGAGAGATGAGATTGTGATGTTCTTGTCAATTTCTTCTACAGAAGTGTTTGTTTGTATACTATATATATATATATATATAGTAGGAAACCATATTGTATTGTGTGTGGCTGATGTACTTTTAAAGATTTACAGTTAGGCTCAGGCAGCAGTGGCAAACTTGGAAACCTTAGCCTAATGTTTTCCCAGGTGTCTTTTTAAGGTGCTGCCCAACCAGTAAAAGTAAGAGGTTTGGGAAATAAACCTGAATGGCAGTTCCATATACTTCTGTATCAGTTGTCACAGCTGGACAGTTAGATTTGCAGTTCTGTTTTCTTTACCACGTAAAAGTGCCTTGATTTAAATGTTGAATTTGTTGTGCTATAAAATTCAGTGTTAACTGGGCTATTTTTCTTTCTTTCTTTCTAAGCTAAATGCCAGAAGTGTCAAAGGCTGCTACACTGAAGAACCCTATGACAGATATAAGATCTACAACACTACATCCCTGTTACTTCCAAGCATCCCATGGGCTGGAGCACCTGTTACAGTTACCAAAGTGATGCCAGCAAACACAGCCTGCAACATCTAAGAGCACATGGGATTGGCCATCCTGTTTTCAGCCTTCATAGTGTCAAGCCACCTTCCTGGCAGCTGGTATAGAGAGGAGGCTAGAAATGGTATAGCTGAGCTTCATATGCTTTTAGATGTTCTGAGTTGGGCAAGGGCTGCTCATGGGGAAGCTATTGCCCATGGCCATCACTGTGGCACCAGGAACATGCTCCAGCCTTATGCTGTTTTCTCCTGTAATGCTTGGAAAGTCTTCTCCTCAGGGCCTGCACACTGCTTAAACTTCTGCCACTAGTTTCTTCTTCACTTTCTGTGAGTCTGGTATTCCAGGTGATACAAATATGGGTAGTAGAATGAACAAAGCTGTGTATGGACCTGGCTGTTTTTTGGGGAGGGCTGTTGAGGGTGAAACACAGGACTTCAGAGAGGCAGCCTTGGCCAAAATTCCTGCTGAATCCCCCAATGCTTTCACTAGATAGGGCAGAGTTTATACAGAGGATTTTGACATCATGAGCATCCTATATAGTTTATTATGCAGTGTTTAGTGATGATAAAGTCATTTAATAACCATAAAAGCTATGAACATTTTATAATTTCAGGAAATTATGAATCATTGTAGTATCAGTAATCATGACTTATGATTATTAAAACTGAGATCAGAAATGATCAAACCCATCAAACAAAAATCCTTTATTAAGCTAATTACTGAATAATCTAATGCTTAAAACAGGTAACCTACTTGCATAATTTTGGTGCATTAATTTCAGCTCTTAAGTTATCAAAAGGAAATTTCCTATCATTTTGGCTTTCTGCTGAGAACTTGTCTGGCCCTGTGGTAGGTCATAGGCAACTCATTACCACTTTAATGTAGTTAAAGATACACTTGGCCTATGCAAAGAATACTGGGATGCAAATGACTATTCATATATATATATGTGTGTGTGTGTGTGTGTGTGTGTGTCTTGCACTCTTTCTGTTTCTATATCTTGCTGAAATCCATGCTATGGCCTTGTTCTTCTCTCTCCCTCTCAGGGTTATTGCTTGTCTCAGGCAGCATATGCACTGCAGAAATAATACAGTTTGATACCACTTTAACTACTTTTTGAAGACATTTAGCTTTCTCTGTCAGAGAGTCCTGGTACCACAAGAAACTACAATTCTCAGAGTTCCATATTGTTGCTCCATGGCAATTAAACTGGTGTCAAACTGCCTTATTTCCGCAGTGCAGATGCAGTCTACACATTTCCCAGTCTAATCCTCTCCAATGTATATTTTTCACACAATGCAAATATATGTAGGACAAAGTCCAAAAGTTAGATTAAAAAAATACATATTTCTATACAGGTGACATCTTTTACAAAATCAAAATATGATACTGTGCAGCTATTCTGTCCTTACCAGTTACATATATTAATTACTAGTAATAAGGGGGGAAAAGTTTGGCAAAAGAGTGGGAAAATGTGGGGAGGGGGATTACAGATAGATGTTATTATCTGCAGACTATATAGAGCCCCAGGCCGGTCCTGTCACACACACCCCACCGCCCACTGCCGGTGCCGGCGCCCGCCATGATGATATTGATTATTGTTGTTATTACTTGTTCTTGGGGTTTTCTTGGCAAAATCTCCACAGGGGTTTTGCCATGGCTTTTCTGGGGCTGAGAGAGTGTGCATGCATATTTTTTTAAAAAAATTAATTTTTAAAATTTATTTATTTATTTATTTATTTTTGGTGCGTCGGCCCCCCAATTGTCTGAGGGACAGCAACCCGGCCCCCGGCTCAAAAAGGTTGCCTACCCCTGGTATAGAGAACTGTAAATGGGGAGGGCAACTATATAATAAAAATGTCTGAACATACAAAGGGCCTTTGCAGACTGCCAGAAATAGTGCAAATTGAGTCCACTTTAAGGGTTAGGGTTAGTGCTAGGGAAAACAGAGGTATAGACCAGACGGTTCTGAAAACTCAACACAATTTAGTTTTCAGGTTGTTGGGAAAATGAAGGAAAAATAGGCTGGAAGCAAGCTAACAGGTGCAATTTAGTTAAAAGGTATCCCTGGATTTGGCCAGGATTGCTACTGTTCTTGACTAGCTGCACTTATTGTGCCGTTAGATGATATATGTCTGGCTTGCCTCTTGAAGCGATAGAATGCAACAGGCACAGCTTTGTTTCTGCATGGCAGGGGGTTGGACTGGATAGCCCTTGTGGTCTCTTCCAACTCTATGATTCTATGATTCTCCACTAACCTTACACAATATGAATCAGCATGCTGTGAGCCTAGGCAAATTTTTCCCCTTTACTCTCTCTCTGCACCTCTGGTCAAACCTGGGGAAAGATGAGTGGTGGTTTTTTAAAAAAAAAATGTTAAGAAAATGTGAAGTTGAAGGCTTTCACATTTGTGGGGAGGGGGATCCATAGATTTTTGTGGGACGTCAGGAATACATTCTTCTAGAACATGACCTCACAGCCTGAAAACCCCACAAAAACCTATGTTAAGAAAAGTCAGTTAGTTAGTCAGACCAAGTGTCTCTTGGGTTTGTCTGGCAGGATCTTGTGCAGCACAGACATTATCACCCCATTCCCTGAGGTGCTCCTTTTATGACAGAGAATTAAATGAATTTATTGATCAGGTTGACTTCACACAACTACCTTGTGTTGCACTTATCCTGTCTTCTCTAGCAACTGTTATTATTCAGAGAAGATGGAAAAGTTATGATATATGCACTCATCATATAAGCCCATGGTGCTTGGCACTAGCAGCTCGCAGTCAGAGATAGTTCTTCTTTGGAAATTTGCCCTTGCTCTGTAGCATCTTTTGTACACTTATCTTAAGGACTTATTTACTTTTTCCCCTTTTATGCTTGGAATTAGCTGAAAGCTGCCTGTGGTTTGTGCTCTCACTATTTTGAGGCATGTGTGGTGTTCTTAACATGCTTTATAGCAGGTTTGGGCCATGTGTGGCCCTCAGATGTGAAAGTGCATTTCCCAATATCCCTCACCTTTCACTGTGCTGTGCTGATGGATGTTGCACTCCTGCATCATCTGTCAAAGTTACAAGTTGTCCCTCCTTGTTTTACAGCAAAAGTGCCACTGTACTGTTGGTTACTAACTTTAATTAGTGGAGAGTCCTTCTCCTTGTGGGAATAATGCCAAGGATCTCCACCTTAGCTAGGGTTCATTTGCACAACCAGGAGTGTTTTTTTTCTTTGGTAGGGATGACAGTTCAATGCTGTAGTGTATGTTTCAAAAAAGAGTCCTGAGTTCAATGAGTGACAACTCTAGCTGAAAGGATCACTTGTGTCAGAGGTGGGCAGGATCTCTGCTCAACGCTTGGGAGGCACCACTCATTAGAGTAGATAATGGTGGGCTGATAGGCCAGATAGTTTCAAACATTCATCTTGCAGCCACATTTAAGAGCAGAAGCAATTCCACAGTCTGAAAGCAAGTGGGAAAATGAGAACTCGTAGATGAGAAACCTAGAGATTTGTGAGCTTTTGGCTCTGACTTAGCTCATATGATATGTAGCTCAATCTTACATTGCCCCTGGATTTTCTGGTGGCCCTGGTAGCAAAGGAGCATTATTTGCACCATTATGCTTATTGTGGCAGCTGCAGCCTTCCTTGAGCTGTCCAGATATGACAACAATGATCTATATCTGTTATGTCACACTTAGGTGACTCTAACATATCATATATTGCTTATGGTGGTCCTTGCAGAGTGTCTGGAAGTTTTAGGTTGATGCAAAATGCAGTAGCTAGGCTACTACCTGTTGTGTGGTAATAAGATATTAAGCTGGTTATTAATTTTACATTTTAAAGTCATAAATGACTTACAACTTGCTTGTCTAAGGAGCTGACTGTCTTGATATAGACATGACTAGTCATTTAGATATCCAGGAGAGGCTCTTTTGAGGAACTTGCCAACAGATTGTTTTACTGTAGTAATATTTTGATGATTTTAAAATAGTTTAAACATATTTCAGATCTATTATGCACAGTCCCAATGGCTTTGTAGTAAAAAGGGCACTAACTACATAATTTTGGTCTCTGTCCTGTTCATTCTCTTAGTTAATTGTCCTAAAATAATGACCTTAAAAAGATTTACCTGTGGCAGAAGGTTGGACTAGTGACCTTTAGGGTCCTGTCCAACTCTGACATTCTATGCAGAGTATGTAGGCTGCCGATTACGCATTTGTGGATGATGCTGATTGTTGGTACCATAAAGAGATTGCCATATATTTTGCTTGTTAGAGCTGTGACTCTTCAGAGCTGCACTTTCTCAGCATTTTGGTGCTGGAGCAAACATGGAAAACCCTTCATGTTAAACTGAAAAGAGATTTGTTTTGGTTTTGTTCTGGGAAGTTGCATTTGTTCTGGTCCAGCATGACTGCTCTTAAGTGAAATAAAATTGACCATGGAAGATTATGAATTTGGAAAGCAGAGGTCTCCAACCTCTTTGACCTGTGGGTACATAAGGCATTTTAAAGAAGTGTTGTGGGTACAATAAAAGAAGAACACCTGCTAAAGGAGACATACCTGGTCATAAAATAGTTGTGATTGGGTAATGAGCAGTCACAATCCCTTCCTCCCTTCCTGTTTTATCTCTGTGTATTGATTCATACAGGAAGACAGATAACATACACATACACAGAGAGTTGGAAAAGACAGGGAACATATACCCAGAGCATTGTTCACCTAGTGCAGTGATGGAGAACCTGTTAGGGACTGAGTGCCCAAACTAAGGGCCTTTGCAGACTGCCAGAAATAGTGCAAATTGAGTCCACTTTAAGGGTTAGGGTTAGTGCTAGGGAATCATGGGAATTTTTTTCTGAGACATTGAGGCTTCTCTGTCAGAGAGCTCTGGTGCCACAATAAAATACAGTTCCCATGATTCCCTAACTGTAACCCTAACCCTAAAAGTGGACTCAATTTGCACTATTTCTAGTAGTCTGCAAAAGCCCTGAGTGTTACCCCGTGTTGGAGGCGAGACTCCGGGGGGGGGGGGGGGGCGGAATGGGACTTCATGGACAGGACTTCGACGCTATGGAGCGGGATTTCCGGAGCAGCCACCCACACCTTCCCGGGCTCTTTGGAGGCAGCTGAAGGTCTGGGATGACCAAAGGGGAGGAGGAACAGGTGCACACCTTTCCTCCTCTTCCCTGTTCCATGTGCCAGGGAAAATGGCTTCACGTACCATCTCTTGCAGGCATGCCATAGATTGACCAACATGAACCTAGTGCAAGTGAATGGAACAAATTCTTAATTCATTTCATGTGTGAGAAAAGGAAACTGCACTTCTGAAAAGGGATAGAAGTCCACCTGTCCTTACATTGAACCCTGGTATTCAGAAGGGATGGGGAATGTGTGGCTCATGGGTTGCTGAGGCCCCATTTCAGGTCTCTGAAGTCTCACAGTTGGCAATCTTTTGGCAAAAACAGGTCCAGAATAGCTCGAAACCACCACCAAACATGGCAGTTATGTCTCCAAGTCCCTTGATGCTCAAAAGCCAGTGTGCCACACCCTTGTACTCAATTGGCCAAAACAGAAACTGATATTATGTCATTTCCAGTCATGTCAGGAGTGCTGATGAGGGCCCCACCAGGGATGCAGGGGTGAAAAATTGCCCTTAATCCCTCCATGGTTGCCCTCTCTTGCTTGCAATACTGGTTTCCCTACATGTGCAAGTGAGTGAAGGTGTTGCAAGATCACTCTTCTGCTGGAGAAAGTAAAGTGTGCTGGCAAAACCTTATTGTCTAAAGAATGCTTGGCAGAGGAAGAGCATTTGTACAATTTTTTTTGAGGGGGATTGGATCTTTGCCCTCCCCTGTGCACATCCTTCCCCTGCGCACATCAGTAGAGAAATTGCTGCATTGGCTTGCAGGGGGTGTGGAATGGTGGAGGCAGCAAGAGTCTGGTGGTTGCCTTGGTGCAACCTCACAGTGGTGAGTGGTACATATGGAATAAAGGAAAAATTGTGTTGACAAAGTGTTACTATGCACTTAGTGTTTGCTTTAATTTGGGGAGGGAATCATGTGGCCCTGCAGATGTTGTAGACATCTCAGAAGCCCTAGCCAGAATGGCTAATATTGACCAGCATCTGGTGGGCTGCCTGATTCATATCCATGTTGTAAATGGCCTTTAAAGGTCTTGTTTCTCAGACAATTGGGTTTGTGCTAGTTTAGCCTCAACACATGCCACCAACATGTGCTTTTTCTAACTGACAAACTGATTGATAAAAGTAAATCAGGTACTCTACACATGTTTGATGTTTATTGCTTTGTTAACACCATAAAATCTAGGCACCTGCGAATCATATGATTGATTCAGAAGAGAGCTGATTGCAGACGTATTTCCTTTCCTGATAATGCTGGTTCACAAACTACTGAATATTATTTCAGTCACAAGATCAAGTGATCTTGATCAAGTGAGGTGGGTTCAGCGGGAACCTTATCTTTATACTAATTGATGTGCATTGCAAACTATAGAATATTTTTCTGATCTGTGCAATGTGATGTCTGCTACATTTCAAGTTTTTGATGCTTTAAAAACTTTTTTGTACTTTCTTTTAGAGTCTAATATTATAAATGTGCCTAACACTTTTCAGTGAGCAATCTATCAAAGAAAGAAGGGTCTGAAAAGGCTTGCATCATGTTTCTGGAAGAATCTTGTAGTTCAGTAAATGTGTTTCTTATTTTTGAAAAAATGTGTCCATTGTCCAGTTTAGCATAGTTTTTATTGGCTGCAAATTAATATCTGGAACAAGAATCTAGGATGAAAACTTCATTTTGTGTGTGGGAAGTTTCAAGTCAATAATTAATTTTTACTCATGAACAGCATTTTCAGAGGCAGGCAGAAGGAATGAGGAATCAGCTTCTTCCGCTTTTGATAAATGACTTGTGTTATTAGTGTGTAGCATCTAAAGTGCTGGGTTGTTTATCTCAGCCTAAATTGACACTGGTTATTACTATGGTAAAGTAAACAATCAACTTATTCAGTTTGTTTTGTAAGAAAGTATGAAGTTACAGATACCAAAACAAACATTCCACAGACCTCAGACTTTTAGGTCACATTTTCTGCAGACAGCTCATTTAGCCTAATACAGATGGGCTGGCTTTTTTCTTTTCTCATAAGCTCTACTTTGGAACAGAAATTTAGAAACTGAAAATGTACATTTAAAAGAAACATCATGAAATGTGAAGGAAACATAAACGAATATTTGTTCTTAAATTTGGGATCAATAATGTAGATCAGGAATTGGTGGCCCAGATTTGCCTTCTAGAACTACTTTGTCTGCTCTCTGATACCTCTTTGCCACATTTTTAATTGAGGTGTGATAAGATGTTCTCAGCATGTATGAAATAGAAGCGCTACCTCTGTTATAGAGTTTGACTACCTATGAGGAGTGAGAGGTTCAATCTGGTATATCAAGATACCCTTTTGCCCCAGGACCACTCTCTGAAGAGTGGGATGATCTCTAAGAAAACTGAGATGACTCATCCCTGATAGAAATTAATCCCAGTAGGTCTTTAATAGATAAGATTAGTGGATGTAATTCTGCAGAAAGTGTGTTGGGCTCTGGGGCATCTTGTCCACTATAAAGCATTTTTAAATGACAGACCACATTTTTATTCCTTTGAAGCTAATATAAGATCCTTATTGCTCACTTTGCTGAAAACTGCTATTAGAACGCAAATTGATTATTAAAAAAAGAAAAGAAAGAAAATTGGAGAACACTACTAACTTTTAGGGACACCATGTTTTAATTAAATGTTTTAAGTTTAATATTATTATATATGGAAAGCCTATTAAACATGTTTTTAGTTCCCCTCTCTTTACTTTTTGTATTTTCAACAAGTTTAGTAATAGCTGATCTTTGTGTCATGTGCATTTGGTGTGTATGTGTTACAAATATTTGGGGCATGTAGAAACTTTGTCATCAGGGATATGTGTGTTTGTGAGTGACAGATGGAGGGGAGTGTGAAATGATCAAGTCCCATTTGGATTCCAGGCAATAAATGATATTTGCAAATTGGGCTTTTGAGGAGGGCCACAAAGTACAACCTTTGCCCACTCCTCCCATCCTCACATTTTCTGTGAGAAAGGCTCTGCAACACAACATTGCAGTGTTGTAGTCTGGAGTGTTTCTGTTTAGGGTTCCTGCCTCTCACTCCTCTTCATTCAGTCCTCATCTCCTTATTTAAAAATTGAAGTATTCTTATCAGTGTTCTATAAGGATACAGTCATCCCTTGACATTTACGGTTTTGACATTTGCGGTTTTGATTATTCACGAGGTCGTGAGGCATACACACTCCTCCTCTTCCTCTTCCTCCTCCTCCTCCTGGACTCTTCCCCTTTGGAGGAAAAAAGCCCAGGAGGGAGAGAGCAGCCGAAAAGGCAGCATACACCAATCCCGCCCCTTTGCTGGATAGATAGCTGCCTTTCCCCATGCAGGATAACCCAGGCAGCTATCCATCCTGGAAAGGGGGAAGAAGATCGACTCCCCCACACCCTTTTCCAGGATGGAGAGCTGTCCAGGAAAGCAGCCAAATGCTGATAGCCACAGTTTAAACAATAAACAAAGAAACTGTCACTGAGCTTGTGAAGTTTAAAGCAAGGCAAAGTCCTGTACCAAGAATGCATAATAACAAGCCAAGAGGTCAAACTGAAAGTGTATTCAAGCAGTCCAAAATCAAAGGTTTCATAGAAGCAAGTTGATCAGGCAATCCAAGGTCAAGAGTTCCAGAGAGGCAAGATGATTAGGCAGTCCGAGAGTTAAGGTCCGAGCCGAGAAGACAAAGGAAGGTCAGGAACGAGCATGCTTTCACCAGCAAACTCAGATAGTCTCTGACAACCAGTCTGGCACCCTTTCCATGTTTATATAATCAGCCCTCATAAACTCATCTGTTTTGAGATTAGCTGGCATTTCTCATAAAGCCTCCTCGAGCATTGGAGGTACATCCTTTCAGCTGTTCTCTGGTTGAAGGCAGGTATGTCAGTGTCCTCCTCCTCCTCCTCTTCCTCTATGTCTCCGGTGCCTGAAGGCTCTGCTGCCTGAAGGCTTGGCTGTTGAGTCCCATCTGAGGCCACAGACTCTGCTGGAGCTCTCAGGACAGAACTAGGCTCAGGCTCAGGTTCAAACTGAGGCTCCAGTTCAACTTCCAAGTCCTCCCCTGAGTCTCAGCCAGGCTGGGCATGACAAGAGCTGCCTTTCCCCAGGCAGGATAACCCAGGCACCTATCCATTCTGGAAAGGGGTGGAGAACCAGTTAAAAGGATGGGAGGGTGGGGAAAAGGAGTGTGAGCTCCTGTTCCTCTTCCCCCACCCACCCCTCCCTTTAACTGTCTTCCAAGGGGGGTGGGTGTTATTCCTGTATTTTTTCCATATTAATGGGGGTCTTGCACCCCTAACCTCTGTGAATGTGGAGGGCTGTCTGTACTAGTTCTGTGAAAGCATCAGTAATGCAGACTCTTCATAAATTTCCTTACAGGTAGATAATAGTGGAACCCTATTCTTTTGAATGTTCACAGGTGATTATTTGGGGTTGTATGTGGTATAAAAAGGCATTTAGCAAGAGTCTGAAATGCAAAGTTTTAAATTATATAAGGGGAGGGTGCTGTGGTCCTTGGATAAATGTAGAAGATGCCTTGGAAGAGGATCATGGGCAATGTTACAGAAGGGCAATCATCTTACCTATTTAGAGGATGGCTTAGTGATGTGGGTGTTGTCACTTATAAGCTCTGTTACTTGAAGGTTTTAGGAATTCACCATGTTTTTCTTAAAAGCATAAGCATATAAAAGTAGGAAAGGTAAACAGTCCATTTATTTGTATACATGAACATACCCATTTTTAATGTGCAAGGAACTGGGACTTGGAGACTGTAGCCTTCCTGATGAAGCCTCCAGCAAGGGAACACACTTCTTCCTTTTTTTTTTTTAAATGAATTTTATTATGAATGCTTTAAAATACATAAACATACGTATATAACCTGACATTCAACAATACATATCACGTACGTTGACAAAAAACAAAAAAAGACTGAACATATAAAATAAATAAATAAATAAATGAATACAATAAAATAGATATATAAAGATATACCTACCGGTGTATGTGTATATATATATATATATATATATATATATATATATATATATATATATATATATATATATATATATATATATCCATTCATGCATACCTATCAATCCATATACACGTACATGCGTATATACATACATACCTATACAGGCAAACAATTATTTAAACGAACAAAAAACTAAACAGAATTAACAAAACAGTACTCTTTACTTTCAATCATACATACCAATGACTTCCTAAACCAAACCCTAGTTTCCAACTTAAACATAACTACCTCTCTTCTTTTTCCTTAACTGAGAAAGACATACCAAGTCTGTCTTCTTAATATTCCCAAACTTAACTGCTTATTAGTCTTTATTCATCTATCTATGGACTGCTTTCCTTATCTACATTCAATTACTTCTCGTTAACATATTTAAATAAAGGATTCCATATTTTTTCACACGCCTCCCAGTCTTGTCCTCTTAAAAAAACTGTAAATCTATCTAATTCTACAATATTAATTAATTTAGATAGCCATTCTTGCTTATTTGGAATGGTCTCACTTTTCCATTTATTAGCATAAGTAATTCTGGCACTTACAATCATATAAAAGAGAAGTTTGCCATGCTTTGATTCTATCTGCTTATCATCACATATATTCAACAAATATAGTTTAGGATCTTTTTCCACTCCAGTTTGTAATATTTCTTCAATACATTTATGTACACTTGACCAATATTTCCTGGCTTTCTTACATTGCCACCATACATGAATTAGTGTACCTACTTCGTGCTTACATTTCCAGCACTTGTTAGATAAACCTTTATAAATTTTTGCAAGTTGGATTGGTGTTGTGTACCATCTAAAATGCATTTTATATACATTTTCCCTTAGGTCAAAACATACTTCTTCCAGATGTTTGTTGATGTTTGTTGATCAGAAACTGTATATCTGCATTGTTAATTTATTATTTTCTTTAATTTATTGTTAGTGCTTTTTAAAACAAACAAACAAACACCCATGTCCTTCTGGGAACTTTTAACAAACTTATTAGGAAAGATATCTCTTTACATATGTCACTGAATACTAAAGTTAGCACGGTCCATGCCATGGTATTTCTCATTTCTATGTATGACTGTGAAAGCTGGACAGTGAAGAAAGCTGATAGGAAGAAAATCAATGCATTTCAGATGTAGTGCTGGAAAAGAATTCTGTGGATATCATGGACTACTAAAAAGACAAATGAATGGGTCCTAGAGCAAATCAAGCCTGAATTTTCCCTGGAAGCTGAGATTGCTCAAGTGAGACTGTCATACTTTGGACATATCATGAAAAGACAGAACTCACTAGAAAAGACAGTGATGCTGAGTAAGGTAGAATGTAGAAGGGAAAGAGGAAAAGACTCAGTCAGGGAACCCATGGTTGCCCTGAGTCTGCATAACCTGAGTAGGGCCTCTGAGGACAGGATAATTTGGATGTGTCTCATTCATGGAGTCATCACAATTTGAAGTTGAATTGAAGGCAGCTAACAACAAATTAGGAGTATGAACTATAACGGCTGACCAAAAAGGTTTCACAAACAGGTTAAATCAGTGGTTGTGAAACTGTTTTTCCTCCAGTTGCTTTGGATTGAAACTGCCAGAAGTTTTAGCCACCTTGGCCAGTGGTAAGGGATTCTGGGATCTGAAGCCCAAAACATTTGGAGGACCAAAAAGTCAGAACAACTGGGGGCCTATGCAGACAGCCCGTTTGGGGTGGCTCTCGGCTGCCCCTGGGAGCAGCAGATTGGGGCCATGGCAACCACACGCTGCAATCCCGATCCTCCTTTTTGCCATCCCAAAAAGAGTGACAAAATGCTGCTCCTTTTTGGAGTGGCAAAAGGCCGCATTTTGAGCTGCCACTGTGGCTCTTTTACACCCTTTTGGTGCACCGTGTAAGCACGCTGCACCAGGAGGGCATCCTGATGCTGTGTGCTGTGTGGATGGGCATGCGGCATCAGGGCAGCATTGGGGTGGAGTTGGGGTGGCCAGCATGCGGTTGCCCTGCCCCAACTCCACCCCCAGGCTGTCCTATAGTGCCGGTCTGCATCGACCCTGGGTTTGACTTAAACCAGTGTAGTGCAGCATGTAACCAAGGTATGTCTCATAGACTCATATCTTTCTTGAGAGTAAAATTTTATTTCCTTTAAAGTCCTTATCTGTAATATTCTAATCTCAATCAATCAGATATTTTGTATTCATGACTTTAGATTTTTTTAAGGAACAAGAGTTGCTCTACAACCTGTAATCCAATTAGTGAGACTTCATGCATCAAGCAGAGTTAATGCTGCATGAATGTAGCTGGTAACTGATTTAGTAAGCATTTAACGGAAACTAAGGTGATTAACGGTAGTTAACAACATGGATTTTCAAAAACAAATGCTGAACAACCCAGTTCTCCTTCTCTCTCTCCCTCTTTGTGGCAGAGTAACTGGTTTTCAGTAGGAATGCAAATCACTTAATTGTTCTCAAGCAGCAGGTAGTAAGTGGTGTCCTGACACCATTCTATGTACAATAAGTTAGGTAATGACTTGGGTAAGAGCGTATGTATGAGAAACTGAATATTAGAGAAATGATCTGGATAATGAGTATATTTTTCTGAAGAAAGGTGGTGATAGTGTAAAACTACAGAATAAAAAATATTTCACACATTAAATGGCATACCTTAGATGTAAAACAAATATAGTAGTGTAGCCAGTTCCTTGTGGCTAGTTCCACTGAGGAATCTTGTGTGCTTACCCTTCTTGCGCTACCAAGAAGATGATCGTGCAGGTTTAGGAGGTTAGGTTGCTTCTTGCTGCTGCTCCCCTTGGAGTTAATGGGGCAAGCAAAGCAGTGAGAGAGAGACCAAAGACTGGTCCCCTTCTATCCTAGCTGGTATATTTTGACACTCCCCCCTCCTCATTTAAATGAATAGTAGAATAGTAGAAATGAATAAGAAGGTTAAGAAACAGAGGTCAGCCAGGATGCAGAATATATACAGTTGTCTAGAATAGTGCTGAGAACCAGTGTGCGTAGTGGTTTGAATGTTGAACTACAACTCTGAAAATCAGGGCTCAAATCCCTGCTCAGTCATGAAACCCACAGGGTGATCTTGGGCAAGTCACACTCTCTCAGCCTCAGGGGAAGGCAATGGCAAACTTCCTTTGAATAAATCTTGCCAAGAAAACCCCATGATAGGGTTGTTATAAGTCAGAAATCACTTTCAAGGCACACAACAAGAAGTGATGGTTCAGAGACCAGTTGCTCATGTGTGGAGAGTTTTCAGAGAAGAACCAGTTGTAGCCAGTGTGCATACATATGGTACTGGTTCCTTATACATTGGAAAGAAATAGCTTGGGAAGAACTAGTATGGATGATGAAGAAACTGATTTTAGTAGGAAAGAGTGTGTGAGATCCCCTAGAGAGAAATACTGAAAGGGAAAGGATTTCATGATTGATGGGAATTTCGTAAGGTGAGATATCAAAGGCGCAGTCACAAACAATCCAATGGCAAAGAAAAGTGGAGCTAAAGAAACCAGGATGGATTTGTATGTAACGTTTAGGTGAGATTTAAAAGGAACATGTTCAAGAAATTGAAGGAAGTAAAATCATTAGAGGGAAATACAAGTTAAGAGCCTGTATTTGTAGGGCATAAAGAAAACAAAAATAATGACCATGGAGGATCTATATAAATTCAACATTGAAAATGAGGACATTGAAGAAGTGAAAGAGTCTCCCTACCTTAGATCAAACATTGACCAGAAGGAACACTGCGGTCAAGAAATCAGAAGACTAGGAAGGGGAGCCATGAAAGAACTAGATAAGATCCTAAAATGTAAAGATATACAACAGAGCACTGAAGTTAGAATTTTCCAAGTCATTGCATTCTCCATCACCGTGTATGCTGAAGAAGAGTGATACTATGGATGGTCAAAAAGACAAATAAATGGGTCCTTGAACAGATCAAGCTTGAACACTCTCTGGAAGCCAAGATGACAAAAGGAAGATTGTGGTACTTTGACCACATCATGAGAAGGCATGATTCACTAGAAAAGGTGGTAATACTAGGGAAGGTAGAAGGCAATAGGAAGAGGGGAAGATCACGTACCAGATGAATAAACTCAATCAGGGAGGCCACAGGCCTGAATCTGTAGGACCTGAGCAGAGTGATGGAGGATAGGAGGGCTTGGAGATGTCTCATCCACAGGGTTGCCATGAGTTGGGGCATAATCGAGGTAAGTAACCCTCAACAACAAACTTGTAGGGCAAAAGCCCTTGAAACTAAAGCTCACAATGAGAGGATAAAAATCATAAAAAGAGAGGATAAAAATCATAAAAAGGTGTGGGTTTTGGGTTTTTTTTAAATATTTGAAACAAGAGGAAAAAGGAAAAGGCCATTGTACTTAGAAGATGGTGAAATGATAATGGGAGTGGGTGGGTGAGAAAAGACAGAAATCTTCAACAGCTATTTTGTCCCAGTCTTCTCCTAAAAGATAAAAAGTGCTCAAATAGGAGAATTCAGTGAGGGGGGTGCACCCTAAATAAAGAGGTAATTAGCTCCAAATGCTGTATGATGGGGTGAGCTCCTGTCACTAGTCCCAGCTTCTGCCAACCTAGCAGTTTGAAATCATGAAAATGCAAGTAGGTAAATACTATGCAACTACGGTGGAAAGGTAAACAGTGTTCTGTGCAGTCATGCTGGCCACATGATCACAGAATAGCTTCTGACAACACTGGCTCGACTTGACAACTTTGTCAACAGGGAATACCTTTACCTTTACCTCACTCTAAATGAACAGCTGCTGTAAATGAGCTCACATTTCTGGGGTCAGATAAGCTGCATCCAAAATGCTAAAGGAACTTACAGAACCTCTGTTAAACTTTTAGAATTTGTGTAGAAGAAAAGGAGAGGTTTTGACAGACTTGACGAGAGCAGATATTGTCCTCATCACCAGATAGAAGTGTGTGTGTGTGTGTGTGTGGAGGGGAGAAAGACCTGTGCCATTATCAACTGGCACTTTGACATCAATACCAGGAAAGGGACTAGTGGTATAGGCTAGGAGTTGTGGTTTATAGGTATGATTTGCCAACCTGAAATGGGGAATAGAACAGTGTAAGAAATAATGCAGTTTAAGGTCAATAAGATAAGTGCCTGGGTAAAAGGTTTGAAGATTTATGGCCAGTGTCACAGATTCATCCTTCTGTATCCTGTTTTCTTTGATCCCATCTCGTAACTATGTAAGTGCTACTGTACCTATACTACACTATACTATGGTTAGTTATGCTGAAGTAAATCAGTTAGTCTAAGTCCAAAACACACTGCAGAAATAATCCAGTTTCAGATTGCTTTAACTGCCCTTGCTTAATGCTAGGGAATTCTGGGAATTGTAGTTTTGTGAGACATTTAGCTTTCTCTGTCAAAGAGCTCTGGTGCCAGAATAAACTACAGTTCCCAGGACTCCTTAGCACTGAGCCAGGGCAGTGGTCTCAGACTGGATTACTTCAGCAGTGTGTCTTCGACCTCAAATGTGTTTCTGGAATCCTTTGTCCTCCACCCTTTCGGCACTTTTCATGCTATGACAAACACAACTGTCTCTTTCAAAACATGTATTCTAGGTCACCTACATCAAAAGGATTTTTTTCTAAGGTAGTAGACAAAATAAAAGTTGAACAGTGGTATGTGACTTGTGTGCTCTACAACACACCTGTAAGTTTTCCCTGTGCATGTGCTTTATTTCTACAAGTGTATTCACCCTACATAGTAGTGCATTTTGTTACGCTCTCATGGCTCCATCTCACAGAATCCTAGGATTTGTAGTTCAATGTGCTCAGAATTCTCTGCCTAGAGAGCTCTAGAAAAATATTCAAATACCAACTGTTTTGATCTTTAAGGATTTTTTAGTTGGCTACAGATTATAATTCCTTCTTGTGCCTAAGTGTTTAGTGCTTCTTTTGAACAAGATTATGTTTATAGCAGCAGTAAGTATAAGCTGAGCTTTTAAATGCATTTACTCAGGCATGTTCAAAACTATAGCCTTTCATATCTATCCAAATCTTAATTTATCCCTTTATAAATCAAAGTTCATTAACACTCCTCTAATTTGCTTCTGATGCACCAGTATGTTTTCTTGAATAGAAAATCTTAATTAAGCTGTACAGCACTCAAGTTTGCTCATGATGACAAGCATATTAATAAGCTCAAGTATCACTTTGTACATCAGTTCTTCATATTATAGTGGGAGTTATGGGTGATTGCTTGCCAAGTTTAGAAGAAAACCCTCTTCAAAGCATGAATCACAGCCACAATCTTGTATTTGTAGCTGAGAGAGAGCTTTATCCTATGGAATTGAATGAAAGAGGGAGACAGTTATACGTTCTTTGGGAAACAAATATATTTTTCTGAATAGAGCTATACCACAAGATGATCTCATGGATTTCAAAGTTGGAATTTCTCATAGTGTTACATACTAAACCACAACTATTTCCTTTGTTTACTTTTGTGGTATACATTTCTACTCCCAGTAATAACTGTTGTGACTTTCTTGAATTCTTGCTGACACATGTATGCAAGTTATTTGACTGGTGATAAAATCTTAAGTCCTCACTCTTAGCCCTCTGAATATGGTTTTTATTAGTAATGTAAAACTTCATAAAATTAAAGCAATATATGGCATTAAAAATATAGTTGACTGTCCTCACTTTAGTTCAGCTTTAAGCATGTTGATGTGGAGCAGGGGTAGACAACGTTTCCCCAGCTCCCAGAAGCCTCAGCCATGTTGGCCAATAGTCCCATGTTGGTCAGTAGCTCCTGGGATTTTGGGAGCTGAAGTCCCTCAGCCCTAAAAGGGGAAAGGTTGCCTTGCAGAAGAGCCTTCCTGACCTTTTTTCCACTATAGCCCCTCCTAGAGGTTGTTGTGTGTATTGGGGGGCTTTTTGTGGAAAACAGGATGTGCAGTGTGTGTGTGTGAGAGAGAGAGAGAAAGAGAGAGAGAGAGAGAGAGAATGCTATAGCATCCACAGAACCACGTCCCTGTTCCATGTGAAGGATTTCTGAGTGTGTCTCTGTGTCCAATGAGGAAAGGGTGGAAATAAAATCTCATTCCATGAGTGGACTTTAGTTCACATAACATTGGATGAATCTACATGTTTATCCCTATAGGAAAGATGTGTTTGGTGTAATAAATAGCAGTTTCCCATAAATCAAAGTAGTTTGTTTACTTAACCTTTTCTACTGATTAAGCACAGCTTTCCTTAGCCTTCTGCCATTTGAAAGAGACTGGCTGCTGCAGTGATGGAAGAGTGCCTTCATTATCACAGCTGCTGAACTATCTAGGAGGCAGAACTATTCAGCTTCTTATATTGTTCTCACCATACTGTTCTTGGAGATGAACTGCCACAGTAGATCCTTGGGCACTATAGAGGTTGGGCATCCTTGATGACAAGGTAGATCCAGTGGCTGGGATTATATCTAGTTGGTGATTTATGAACTGTAACATTTGAGGGATAGGATCTTGACTGTGCTGTGCTACTGTGCTGGGTGGTAATTCGTAAGACATTTTGTTCTCCGTGCATTTTTACATAGTTTCCATATATTCCCATGCAAAGAACTTACTATGCAACTGTAGTCAGTTTTTATCTGAAGTTGCCTTGAGGATGGGAAGTGTGGCTAAAGAATTTTCTAGTTGAGTGACACCAATGATTACTGGAGGAACCATATCACTTATCATAAGTTGGCTACATGCTTCCCATGCACTCACTAGAATTGGCTCACTTACCAAATTACTTCTGCTTCTATTTTTGTGAAAGGCTAATTTCATCATCATTATATATGACTGTCTACATATATTTTGTAACATTATTTTCTAGCCTGTGGCTTGCTTTAGTAAACAAAGTGCTTGACTTTATGTGGATACTAATGTGTTTATCCACACACAATATGTAGATACTGTTGTGTGATAAAGTTATATTTTAGAACTCAGAAAGGTAGAACAGTTGACGAGCTGTCCTCTTTATTACATTCTTGACTGAATATATATTTTTAATGATCTTTGGAATTAGCATTTTACTAAATGGAATCTTCACCCAATCCCTGACCTTTCAGCTTTTCAAAGGTTTATTTTTTAGAGAATAGATAGTATGGAATAAATCCTCTTGTCTCCTGATGGTTACATGCTTGATGTAGCTTTATGCTTGGCTATTATTCAGATGTGAACACTATGTGCCCCCTTTCCATTTTTGTGATTTGTGACAGCCTTTTATGTACTGGTTTTAGATTGAATGACTGCTCAGTTAATTGAATAAAGGGCTTAGATTCTAAACCTTAGAATAATGGGCATTACCCTGATAAGGTAGCAGGAGTTATTCTGTGGAACAGTTAGGGTTTGTGAACAAATTAAAATCAGAATGTATGGATAGGTGTCTTTAACACAGTAAATGCAGATTTTTATTATTTTTCTGAAGAATGACAAGAGGAAAATCCTGCATCTATTGTGGAGGAGAAATGCTAAAATGAAAGCTTCACTGTATTTAATGGACTCTTGTTCATTTCTGATATTGAGTGAGCAAAGCTGTTTGTGTTGCTAGAGCAGTCATATATCTAAAGGCATTCAGGCATTAATAAAATTGCTTTGAGAAGTTTTGAGCAGAATTTCTTACCTTGTACATGTTACAGATAAGTATGAGTTGTTGACTAAATCTGTGTTTATTTTTCTTTTGTCACTTCAAAAGGAGTTGCATTTTAAAACCAGAAAAAATTAAAACAGGTTGTAATCTACAACATGTAATGTTTTTGCCTGTTGAATCAGTTGTGTTTATTTATTGAAATACATCCTGTTCTCTAGCCAATATCCCAGGGCTAGGTACAGTGAGTAAAAAATCAGGTTGAAGGTGATTTTTAAACACGTAAAAACAATTCAACAGAATAAGGAATCTATAATCAAACAAAATCAAAATCTCTTGATCACTGAATGCCAAAAACTTTGGTTGTGCAGCCAAGTTTTAAGTGACAGCAACCAAGGAGGAACCACCAGGAATCGTGGTAATTACAGGACCACAGCATTAATTTCCCATGCAAGCAAAGTGATGGTAAGAATTGCACAAGAAAGACTTTTGCCATACATGAAGTAAGAAACGCCAGATTCCAAGCTGGGTTCAGGAAAGGAAAAGGCACTAGGGATCATATAGCAGATATGATCTACTCTAGATAATAGAATGTAACAAAGAATTTCAAAATAAAATTAGCCTGTGCTTTATAGACTATATCAAAGCATTTGACTGTTTAGATAATGAAAGGCTATGGCTCTTTCTTAAAGAAAAAGATGTGCCACAACATTTGATTGTCCTGATGCATAGCTTGTACTCAGGATAAGAAGCTACTGTTAAGACAAAATACGGAGAAATGGAATGGTTTCCTATTGATAAGGGGGTCAAGCAAGGTTGTATTGTCCTATTTGCTTAACTTGTATCACCCTATTGGTTTAACTTGTATGCTAAACATATATACATAAATCAGGATTAGACACTGACGAAGGCATGAAAAGTGGAGGAAGGAACATCAACAATTTGAGATATATGGATGGCACTATATTAATAGCTGAAAATAACAAAGACTTGGAATGATTACTGAAGAAAATCAAGACGGGAAGTGCTAAGGCACATTTACAGTTGAAGATTAAGAAAACAACAATAATGATCACAGACAATACACATAATTTAAAGTAGATAATGATGACATTGAAATAGTTCAAGATTTTTTTTCATACCTTGGCTCAATAGTTAATTAGAGCAAAGACTGCAGTCAAGACATCAGAAGGAGACTAGGACATGGAAGTGCAGCAGCTATGAAGGAACTAGACAAGATCATGAAGTACAAAAATGTATCAATGACTGTTACAATCAGGATTGTCCATGCTATAGTATTCCCCATTTCTGTGTAAGGTTATGAAAGCTGGACAATGCCGAAAACTGAAAAGAAGAAAATTTACTCATTTGAAATGTGCAGAGTTGTACAGATACCATAGACAGCTAAAAAGACAAACAGATAGGCCTTAAAGAAAATCAAACCTGAACTACCCCTAGAAATCAAAATTACTAAACTGGGATACTCATACTTTGGATACATCATGAGAAGTCATGACTCACTTAGAAAAGACAACAATGCTTGGTGAGGTAGAAGGCAGCAGGAAAAAAGGAAGACTGCATTCCAGATGGATAGACTGAATCGAGGAAGCCACATCCCTCATTCTGCAAAACCTGACCAGGGATGTTGAGGATAGGGTGATTTGGAGTTTTCTTAGAGTCATCATAGGTCAACATTGACTTGATGGCAGTAAACAACAACAAAACACTGAGAATAGCATCAATGTCCATAAGACTGTCTAACTTGAGTAAAACTGTCTAACTTGGCCTGTATAGCCTATCAGTATATTACAAATGTGGGCAATGTGTTACTGACCAATAGAATGAATTGCCTGGGCTGAGATCATTAGGGTTTCCTGCCACTTTTGGGAGCAGGAATTACAAGTCATGGTAGTAGGTACTTGGCAAATTGGGGTACAGAGACAACAATGTGTACATCTGATGGGATGTCCTGAGACATGGAAGATATGGTCTTCCTGGTGTGTGGATCCATGATGGGACAGGGAAGCAGCAACACTCATTAAGCCTACTGGCTGTAACTACTTCCTTGACTGTAACTCCTTCCTGGAAACAAGCTATATTACCAATCATACTGTCTGGGGATTATAATGATTTGTTTAGGAAGCTGAAGGAACTTGGGACACAGGTTGTTATTTCTTCACTTCTTCCTATTTAAGGTCATGGCCTTGAGATAGATGAATATGAAAAGTTTAGAGTGCTGTCAGGAAAGATTTGACTTCTTGATCTGCAATTCCATGCAGGACTTCTTGGAAATGGATTGTATTTCACAGCATTTTGGGAGTGACATGTTTGCTGAAAGTCTTGCAAACATTATCAGGAGGACTTGTCCATATTTGCACCTCATTCATATCCATAAGGTTTGAATTTCAATGGGTAGTCACACAGTATTATTATAAAAGTGCTTTCTGGGCATCAGTTTATTCCATGCATCTGAGGCAGTAGACCAGGTCTGTGAAAGCTTATGCTACAGTTAGTCCCATAGCTGCTGCAAGATCCCTTTGCATACTGATATTCCAGACTAACACAGCTATAGTTTTTTGTGAGTTTTTGGCTTTGTGGCCATGTTCTAGAAGAGTTTCTTTCTGACATTTCGCCAGCATCTGTGGCTGGCATCTAAGCAGCTTACAACTGTAAAATAATTGTCCCCAACAAGCTGGGTACTCATTTTAGCGACCTCAGAGGGATGCCAGGCTAAGTTGACCCTGAGCCCCCTGACTAGGATTGGCTAGGACTAATTTAACCACTGTGCCACCGAGAAGCAACAGACAGATAGACTGTTGTGGATCTGATCCTCATGGGCAGAGTGGACTTGGTCAACAAGATGAAAGTAGCAGGAAACCTGGGGAGAGGTGATTGTATTCACTTAGTATTTGTCCTCTTGGTATTTGTCAAGGAAAGGAAAGGAAAGGAAAGACCTGTGTGTTCTCAGGTGTGCACTTTGGAC
>CM034701.1:197335341-197360034 GCA_020142125.1 Phrynosoma platyrhinos
AATAATAATAATAATAATAATAATAATAATAATATTTCTTATATCCTGTCTTTTGCCTAAGCAATCAAGGTAGCTTACAAATATAAGATATAGGTTAAAACATACATTACAACAATAACAGTAATACAATACCCCCCCTTAAAAGACTAAGTACAAAATTAAAATAAACATAATAAGATTAAAACAGCATGCATTCTGCCTTCTCTCCTGCCTAATGATGGTGGATGGAGGGAGGGCCTTCTTCTTTTCTGGCTAGGCCCAATGGAACCGGCCTGCCTTCTCTCCCTCCTGATGATGGGGGATGGAGGGAGGGCTGTTAGGAAGGAGTCCCAGGGGTAAAATGTACAATGTGGGGGATAGCAGCAGCCATGATGACACAGCATTTGATCAGTTCTGAGTCATGCAGACTCATGCTGTGTCATAGGATGTGACATCATGGGGATGGTCACCTGGTGCTGTAAAGTACACTGAATTGCTGCAGAACTGCAGAGTCACTCAGGTGAGTGACAGATGTACAGGAAGAAGAGGCAGGGCCAAAAGGCCATGTGGAGGCATGGCTATATAAGGCAGAAGCCTCTGGATACATGTGTGGGTTGTAGTGGGTTGATGTATGTTGTGTTGGAGAGTCGCATTAGATGATTGCTGCAAATAGCCTTGTAGACAGAGGAACAAAGATTAAAGCCTCATCTGTGAGACGTCTGTCTGTGGAGTTTCTTTGCTCTGTCTGGAAGGGGAGAGGTGCTTCTCCAGCTAACAAGCTACTGGCTTCATCTGAGAAGATTGCGATCCTGGTGCTGCATGCTATGTGGATCTTCACACGCTGCATAACCATGCTAACATGGATTATGGGCCCAGTCTGCACCAGCGGTTTTGACTAGATGCAAGTGTGAGTAGCTGTGCGTGTCAGTCATCCAGAAGAGTTGCTTTCTACTGTCTAAGTGCTGGAGGCAAAGAGTTAAGAAGCCGAGCTGTTCAGCCGGGCTCCTTATCTTCTGAAGATAGTGAAAGCTGGGAAAGCTACTAACGCTGTGCATTTGTCTTGTTTGTTTGCCAGCATGGAATTTGCAAAGTTCCTGAGGCTGAATGATCAGAACTACTCCCAGTGGGTAGTGTATGCCTAGGCAATTCAAGTGAGGGAGGGTCTCTGGGATCTGATTGAACAAGGACTCTCAGCAACAAATGCAGAGCTTGATAGGAAAGCACGTGCACTTATCTGCCTCTGCTTGGACCCAGGCCAGCTGGATCATGTACGAGATAAAAGATCTGCTCAGGAGGTCTGGTTTGCTTTGAAAAATGTGCACCAGCCTGACTGCACCAGAGGTCCCCCAACTACGGCCTGCAGGCTGAACCCGGCCTGTTGAGGCCTTCCTGCCACCACCGCCGCTGCTGCTTGCACCCACCGGTGGACACCATTTTGTTTTCCAAAATGGTGTCCGGAGTCATGTGCATGCACCTGGTGTCACGTGCATTTGTGCATGATGCTGGGCACCATTTCGGAAGACAAAATGGCATCTGGCAGCAGTGCGGCGGTGGCAGCGGTAGGACTGGCCACAGGCCGGTAGGAAGGCCTTGATGGGCTGGGGCCGGCCCATGGGCTGTAGTTTGGGGACCCCTGGTACAGAGTCAGACTGGTGCACATTTTTCATTTTGGAACACAAAATGGTGTCCAGAGTCGTGCGCATGTGCGTGCACCTCCAGCCCCCTGGAAGATATGGGGGCCAGCGAACTGGCCTCCTGATCAAAAAGTCCCCTGCTCTGCACTGTTGAAAATGCTTCGGACCAAAAGGCTGTATGCCTGCAAGATGCAGAAGGGACAGTCTCCAGAGGAGCATCTGGCCATGATGAAGCATTTGTTCTTGGAGGTAGAATCCAGAGGAATAGCCCTTTCTAAAGAACAAAAGGCTTAAGTCCTGTTGGGCAATCTGTCTAGTGACTTTGATCATATATTGTACAGTCTGCAGGGGGTGCCAGAGAATCAGCATACTATGGACTTGGTGTCAACACGTGTCCTGGAAGGATGCCAGAGATGGCGTTTTGAGACTGCCATTCAGAGACAGCAAGCAGCCGAGCCAACAACAAACACACCACCAGAAGTAATTCAAAGGACTGAGAGTGCAGCTGTCTGCAAGGTGAAAAGATATTTTAATTGCGGGCAGCCGGGCATTTTCAGAAGGACTGCACGAGGTCACCTTCTGCCAGAAGGAAACAACAATGCTGATCTCCTGGGAATAGGAAAGGAATTGTTTTGGCAATGAAGGACAGTGACTCCTAAGCCCATCTTGCTGTTGCTGCCAGACATCAGTGGATGATGGACAGCGGAGCAACTCACCATCTTGTGAACTAGAGGTCCTTGCTGAAGGACAGGAAGCCCTCCTGTGTTGACTCAATGGGCTTGGCTGATGGGGGTTCAAACCAAATAAGGGACATGGGGATTGTGCATTTCCCAGGATTTGAAAAGCACTTTGAGAATGTAATGTGTGCTCCCCAGTTACAAAACTGTCTGGTCAGTGTGTCATCACTGACTACAGACAGGTATGCCCTGCATTTTGAGGGGGGCGAGTGTCTGATCACCAGAGGGGGGCAGATTCGTGCTAAAGCCCATAAGCACAACAGGCTTTATTACCTGGATGCCCAGTCAGTGTGTGCCACAGTTGGCAACATGCCACTGCATTCCAGCTGTGCACACTATCTCCACAGGGTGTTGGGACACACTGGGTTCACAGACTTGGAAAAACTGAAGGTGTGTGTCCAGGGCTAAAGTGGGAGGAGTGCAGGAACCACTTGAAATGCTCTCTGTGTAGCAGAATCAAGCTGAGGGCTTGTTGTGAAAAGGAGCAAGAGGCCATTACCTTTCAGGCCCTTTTTGTAAATCGGTAGGGAGCAGTAGATATTTTATGGTGATCGTGGATCGCCATACAAGGTTTACTTATGCCTTCACCCTGAAGGAGAAAAAATCAGACTGCTGCCACATTCAAAGCCTGGCTGGAGATGGTTGAGACAGAGTTTGAGTATAAGGTGGGCTCCTTGGTGACAGACCGTGGCGGCGAATTTTTGTCTGGGGAACTGGTTGAGGCAGAAGGGCATCTGCCAGAATACCACCAACACAGCCACCCCACAGGAAGATGCCCTGGTGGAGAAGAAGATCGGGGTGTTGACGCAGATAAAGGACTGCATGTTGCTGGATGCAGGGGCCCCAGAGGGTCTTTGGGGGGAGGCAGTCTGGAAGACTGTATGTGACCCAGTACCCCCCAACTGTATGTGTGTGTGTGTGTGTGTGTGTGTGTGTGTATATATATATATATACACACACATACTACTAGTACTCTAATTCAGGGGTAGGCAACCTAAGGCCTGGGGGCCGCATGCGGTCCCCCGAGGCCTTTGGACCAGCCCCAGGCTGGTCCTGCTGCTTCTGCCACAGCTGCCCGCCATGATGATATTGATCATTGTTGCTATTACCGGTACTTGTTCTTGGGGTTTTCTTGGCAAAATCTCCACAGGGGTTTTGCCATGGCTTTTTGGGGGCCAAGAGAGTGTGCATGCATATTTTTTTAATTTTTAAAATTGTTTTTTATTAATTAATTAATTAATTAATTAATTTGTGGTGCTTCGGCCCCCCAATTGTCTGAGGGACATCAACCCGGCCCCCGGCTCAAAAAGGTTGCCTACCCCTGCTCTAATTCTTTGTATATAATAGAATATTTAATCCCTGAGGCCCAAAACACACGGGACAAATAAAGGGGCTTGGGACATGGTATTTAGATGATTCATGCCCCCAAAGTGGCTGGAAGCCATATTGAGGTTGCAGCAAGCTGGCAAAAGCCGGCTCTTTTAGGAGTGGATTAAATCTGCTCCTGCTGGCTGCCAACTTGGGACTGTCACGGTGGCCTGTTTCGGGAGCAGGTGGTGCAGTCACTGTGGTCCTGGCCTGATCAGATCTGGAGTGGCCAGAGGCTGCTCTTTCCAGGCTGTCTGCAATATATCAATTCTGTTTATTTTACAAAACCTAAAATTGATTCCCATCCCCAATGTGACTGCAAGTGTATAATAAATAAATCTTAATTTCTTAAAATAATTCATTTTTTCTTTGATCAACATTGGCTGCTGCCACACTGCAGAAATAAAGCAGTTTAACATTACTTCCATGGCTCACTGCAATGGAATTTTGGGATTTGCAGTTTGGTGGCGCACCAGTGTGCTCTAACAGGGAAAGTTAAATATTTCACAAAACTACAAACTCCCAAATTCCATAGCATTGAGTCATGACAGGTAGAATGGTGTTAAACTGCTTTATTTCTACAGTGTGTTAGGAGCCATTGCCAATTTATAAATTTCAGCAAGTTTAATCATCTTCATTAGCCAATCATCTTGTGTTGGTATGTCAGTGTCCTTCCATTTCTGGGTGTATTTTATTCCTGTTACTGTAATCATATACCGGTTGAGTCTCCTTTATCTGAAATACTTGTGACCGGAAATGTTTTGGATTTTGGATTTTTGAAATACTTGCATTTGTATGTATGCATGTGAGATCTTGGAGATGGGACCCAAGTCTAAACACAAAATTCATTTATATTTCATACACATCTTATACACATAGTCTTAAGGTAATTTTATACAACTTTTAAAAATAATTTTGTGCATGAGACAAAGTTTGTGTACATTGAACCATCAGAAAGCAAAGAGGTCACTATCGCAGCTACCCATAAAAATAATATTTTGGATATTGGAACTCTGGAAAAGGGAGATTCAACCTGTATTGCAATGTCTTTTCATAGTTGTTCCCAACTTGATCAATCAACATTCCAAGCAAGAAAGTTTCTGGTTTCATCTATATGTTCATATTAAAAATGTCCTCTAACATTGAATGAATGTGAAAAAAGACTCTATCTTTGATTAGCATTTCCAAACTTATCTTACACAGTTTCAGAAATCTATCTCATGTTAAATACCATCTATACATCATTTTATAAAAAATCTTTCCTCAATGATGACTCAAAGCAAATTTCAAACTCTTTGTCCACATTTTTCCCCATTATTGAATTTCAAGTGGGGAACCAATATTTTGAGCACATTTTACAATACAATACAATACAACCTGTTCCCCTTCTGTTTCAGATATCAACAATAGTTTATGCATTTTAGCAATCAAATGTTCATCTGTACACAAATTAATTTCAAACTCAAATGTAGACATTTCAAATCCTTTATTTTTTTATCCATTTTACATCTTTCATTTAATTGTCTATAAGCAAACCAGTTTAATACATGACCCTCTGAGTCTAGTTCTTCCCTTGATTTCAATCTATGTTGATTGTCCTATACAACTAACTGATCTTTATATGTAAACCATTGCTCTTTTGTATAAATTTCTTTCTTAAAGAAGGCTTCTATAGAAGAGAATCAAATAGGTAACTGAGTGGAACCTTGTTTTATATTTATTCTAAATCATCAAAAAATATAGTTTCACATAAAGTATTATTTTTTTTACTTTTGTATCTAAGTTTGTATCTACCTTGACATTTTCATAACACAAGTAACCATGCAATCTGTTATTCAAATCTGAACTCTCTAATTGCAACAACCTTTCATTTGACAGAATTATCTATTCTAAACCATTCCAAACAATATGAAGAAGATTATGTTCTTTGATCTGGCAAGCAAAAACTTCCTCTTTGTTTTTTCTTTTTTCTCATCTTGTAATATCCTGAATCTAACCCTTGGTTTCTTGCTTTGCACATCCTTCTGACATCCTTCTGACAATTATTTAAATTGCACATGAATTAGTAATATAGGAACCGATTGGAACAAAAACATTTTAGGCAGAACGTTCATCTTAATTGTAACTATGGGCCTTTACAGACTGCCGGAAATAGTGCAAATTGAGTCCACTTTAAGGGTTAGGGTTAGTGCTAGGGAATGATGGGAATTTTTTTTCTGAGACATTGAGCCTTCTCTGTCAGAGAGCTCTGGTGCCACAATAAAATACAGGTCCCATGATTCCCTAACCCTAACTCTAACCCTTAAAGTGGACTCAATTTGCACTATTTCTAGCAGTCTGCAAAGGCCCTATCTTACCCAATAATGACAGATTTAACTTTTTCCTTTTTTTTCTTTTTTGATTTCCTACCAAACTTTAGCATAGGCCTGAAACAGACTGGCCAAATAAAGTGGCTTCTGGCCACTTTGGGGACATGGTGTTTAGAGGACACATGCCCCTAAAGCAGCCAGAAGCCACACTGAAGCTGCACCAAGCCAGCAAAGCTGGCCCTTTTAGGAGCAGATTTAATCCACTTCTGCTGGCTGACAGCATGGGACTGTGGCAGTGGCCCGCTTTGTGAGTGGGCCATGTGGTCACCACAGTCCCAGGCTGATTGGGGCTGGAGTGGTCAGAGGCCGCTCCTTCTGGGCCATCTGCTTCCGTTCATAGTCATCTTTGAACAAATTCAGTCCCCTCCCCCAAAGATAGACTTCCAAATATCTAGCCTTTTTCATAATCTGAAATCCCGATTTGTCATGTAAAGTCTTTTGTTCCATCTTAATCATATTTTTAGTTAGTGGTAATAGTAATTTATTAATGCTTCTTAAACCATAGGCCATTCATTTACAAAATGAATAAGTATGACATCAAATTATAACAATATAAAAGTACTGCGTAAAATAAATAACATGTAAATCTTGCATATAAAAAATTAAAATTCAATGCAATTAAAACACATGGAATATTCTGTAATTTGATGACAGCATGCCAAGAGCAATCAAGTGCAATGTCAGCAATAAATCTTGCCCAAATTTTCATTGCTTCCATGGCAAAAGGAGAAACCTTGTGAGTTACCAAAGAGTCAGAATCATACAGGAGATAAGAACATATTTTCTGAAGCAATATCAGAGTATAGAGAAAAGAGTATAGATTCCAGAAATTTAGTTTTAGGTTCAGACTATAATAAACAGGAAAACAAATAATGAGGCAGATCCTCAATTTCTGGGACCCCACAAATACACAGACAGAGGCCCAAAGGGGTGTGAGAATATCTGCTATCAATCCTATCTGTAGGTATGACTTGAAAATGGAAGGCAGTAAAAGCTTTCTTAAGTTTGGTAAATGTGAGCTTTGCCAGGTACGTAAGCAGCCCTTCAATAGTCAAATTTATAAAATCTGTACCATTTAGAAATTTTAGAGTTATTAATAGCCAGTTAAGCAACATGGTAAAAAAAAATATTAATAAAGCTTCTCTTTTGAATTCAAACTAAAGAATTGTCATGTGGTGTAGATACGATTCAAGCAACTTGTGGTATCTTGAACTCCAAACTTTGCAATTTGACAGCTGTTCAAAACATAACTTGGGGAAAACTCTGAGGAATCTTTTACAAGATTTACTGCTCTATTAGTTAAAATAAAATAAAATGAATACGAGATCTGATGGAAGGAAGATTAACATCTGCATAGATCAGAGCCACAGGAGTGCAGGTGGAAGTATTAACAGTTCCTTGAGAAATGTATTTTGAAGGACTTCCAGTTTAGCTGTCTGAGCATCATCCCATAAAAGGAGCCCTGGTGGCGCAGTGGTTAAATGCCAATCCTGCAGCCACAAGGTTGTGAGTTTGATCCCAGGGCTCCAAGGTTGACTCAGTCTTCCATCCTTTCGTAGGTCAGTAAAATGGGTAACCAGCTTGTTGGGGGTAATGGCTTACAGATTGTAAACTGCTTAGAGAATGCTGAGTTCACTAAGAAGCAGTATAGAAATGTAAATGCTATTGCTATCATCCCATCCACAAACAGCAGCATTATACAGAATCTGAGCAATGACTTTGGTCTGAAATAATTTTCAGGCTGGAACAACCAGGTCTACCCTGAAGTGTTATAAAATCTTAAGGATTGCTCCAGTAGATCTCAGTGCCACTGCTCTGGTAGCTTCTATATGGGACTTCCAAGAAATATTTTCTGTTAAATTCCTGACATTGTTCAATCTGATGGTCATTGATACACCATTCCCCCCCCCCCCCCCCACTGTTCTCCAGCAACCAAGGGATCTGTGTAGTTCTGATGAGAGGGCCTTTGCAGACTGCCAGAAATAGTGCAAATTGAGTCCACTTTAAATTGAGGCACTGCCCTAGCTCAGTGCTAGAGAATCATGGGAATTGTATTTTTTTCTAAGATATTGAGCCTTCTCTGTCAGAGAGCTCTGGTGCCACAATAAATTACAGTTCCCATAATTCCCTAGCACTGAGCCAGGGCAGTGCCTCAATTTAAAGTGGACTCAATTTGCACTATTTCTGGCAGTCTGCAAAGGCCCAGAGATAGTGCTGAGTCTATACCTACAGAATTGCTCAGATTGGGAAGAAAGAGTATAACATAAATTGATTAGAGTACTTTAGAAAGCAACTGGAATTTAATGTTGGTTGTGTATTTATGTTTAAATGTTTGTATGTCAGTAGGAATGTATGTCTGTAGGAATGTATGTCTACATATATGTATTTATGTTTGTAAGTATTTTTTTATAATGTTAATGAAAATTAATGAAAAAAGAAGTGGAGACCACAGATTTCCTTGCCCGTTGGAACTTGTCTGGTGAAAGTATCTTAAAAGCATACATAAAATATTGTGCATTTTTTGGTTGGACTAATACAGACATTATTTTAATATGGGTTTTGAATTAGCATCTGATTGTCAGTCTAATTCTGAGTTGCACTTGTTTTTTCTGTGGCTGGCCTGTGATACTTCGAAATGTTTCTGCTTATTTTCATTTTTTGTTTTATGGAAGTTAAACATATTTGAATAAATACATCATGAAGTAGAGATGAATAACTGGCTGCACTGGGACTTTCCAAAAAGCAATGCTGGCTGTCAGAAATGCCCTAAAGAACCACCACCACAACTACCACAAGGCATCTTAATGTTCACTTCTCATTTTAAAATGTGTTTTTGATGTTAAGCATTGCAAAAATATGTGTGGCAACTTATTTAAAAAGTGAATTGCTGCTCTTAGAGGCTCCCAAGATAGGGAATTCACTTTTTATTTTTATTTTACTTTATTTTTTGCCAGAAAAAGAATAGTTTGGTGAGTCTGGAGGGGCTGAGACCAATAAAAATGGTGCATGCCATGGCTGGTGTTGACCATTGGTCATATTTCCTTAGAGCAGAACAAGATGAGGGCCTAAATCTCCTAAAGGCACCAGATCTGGTCTGATATTGGAAGGTAAGCAAAGTCAAGTCTGGTTAGTACTTGGATAGGAGATTGTCAAAGAATAGCAGGTGCTGTAGATTATATTTCAGTGACATCCAGCGTGGTGTAGTGGTTTGAGCATTGGGCTATGACCCTGGAGACCAGGCTTTGAATCTCCCCCACTCAGCCATGGAAACTCACTTGGTGAGCTTCTGCAAGTCACACTGTCTCAGCCTCAGAGGCAGGCAAAGGCAAACTCCATCTGAACAAATCTTGCCCAGAAAACCTCATGATAGGTTTGCCTTAGGCCTCTATAAGTTGGAAGTGACTTGAAGGCACACAACATCAATAACAAGGAATAGGATAAGCTTACATATCTACTCAAAAGTAAGGTCCAAAACTCACGCCAAGAAATAATCCAGTCTGAGACCACTTTAACTGTCCTGGCTCAGTGCTGTGGATTTTGGAATCCTGGGAATTGCAGTTTATTGTGGCACCAGAGCTCCCTACAGAGAAGGTTAACTGTCTCATAAAATTTAATTTAAAAAATTCCTTAGTACTGAGCCAGGGCAGTTAAAGTGGTCTGAAACTGCATTATTTCTGTGGTGTGTTTTTGGATCTAAATCAGTTGAGTTTTTATTTTATTGTACTTGTATGCTGTCTCTCTCTCTCAGCTTGGACCTAAGGTGAACTAAAGTGTAAAAACAATAACAACAAACAGTACAATTTTAAAATACAATTAAAACACCATATTAATATAACAAATTGAAAAATATAAAATCCTTTTAAAAATTCTAAGATAAAAATATAAAACCACCATTGACTTTTAAAAGACCATTGATGATTTCATCCAGAAATTATATGTAGAATTTTTTTATTATTTAATTATATCCCTATTTCCACCACCCCCATCGTGACTTAAGCCAATAGGTCTGTATATGTGGTCACAAAAATAGAAGTTGTAAGAAATGTGGAGGCTGGTGAAAGAAAAAGTCATCCCTCGATGCATTTTGAAAGGACAACTTTTTTCTTTTTCTATCTAGGAATCTATCCCTGTTCTTTTCATGTTATTTCTGCATCTGATACCAAATGTTTCTGTTTTAAAAAATACCCAAGAACATATCAACTTCATTAACTGAGGTATATATAGTTAAATGTTAGTTAGCATGATGACAAAACAAGAACACCCAAGTTTGAGGATTTCAGGAGTAATCCATAAGCCATAGGCAATGGATTGGAAGAGAAGTCTCCCAGCACCAGTTTTTGGGTCCAGTTCAGGAAACTTCTCATAACTCTGTGGCTCTGATGCTTGAGTCTTCCAGGAGAATATCATGCCTGCTGGTATGATATCTACTTAGAGCAGCGGTAGGCAACCTTTCCCCTTTAAGGGCTGAGGGACTTCAGCTCCCAGAAGCCTCAGCCATGTTGGCCAATAGTCCCATGTTGGCCAATAGCTCCTGGGATTCTGGGAGCTGAAGTCCCTTGGCCATTAAAGGGGAAAGGTTGCCTACCCCTGACTTAGAGGGCCAAGAAAACTAATATGATTTTATTTTGAACATCCACCCCAAGTCATCCATCAAGTTGCTCAAGGTTGTTTCTGTCCAAATTGAAATTTGAAGTCAGATTGGAGTGGGTTCTGATCTCATTCTTCAAGACATTTAGTTGTGTTTTTTTTTAAAAAAATTGTAAACGTTTGTTGTGATGGAGGCTGCCTTGAGTCCTGGCCTAGGAGAAAGGTGGCATATAAATAAAGTAAGTAAATAAATAAATAAAATTATAGAGCTGATAGGTTGTCACCATCCAATACTTTGCTGGTTGGTAATGATCATACATAGCCAAGTCCAGTTTTAGATAATTTAACAAAGACACTACCTCTTTCACTGAAAAGGAAACCACGCTTTGAGATATGTGTTGTTATGGATAGTTCTCAGCCTCATCAGTTTTATTTCTGGTTTAGCCCTGACTACTTTGACCCGTCAGCAAGGGCAAGAGTCTGCAGCACACATGGTAGGCCTCTTTTCTCCCAAATGGCTTGCCAGCATCTTTGTTGTAGAAGCTGAGAAGTGCTTATAACAAGGTGACTAGATGGGATTGTAACTGCATCCATTTCTGATACTCAGAAGTTACAGTGTCCAAATTGATGTTGATGTGAACTATATTGTGTGGAAATGTTAAGCATGTTGATCACATTCAGCTTTTGAAGGTTCTGCTCCTTTACTTTGTGAGTAAAGTAATCCATGATGGATCCTATCCATGATGGAGGTATTTGACCACATCATAAAACCATCTGAATGGCATCATGTGTATGGTGGCAGAGAAGACTCCAGGGATCTAAGCACAATTTGGGGGCAATGCCAACTGTATCACATTTCATGTTCAGGAATCCTGTCCTGCCGAGCTCCCACCATAGATGGTCTTTTCTGTACAACTGACTGCAGGAGAGAGATACAGATGGGAAGCTTCTTACATTAACTTGGAATTAAAGTCAGTTTTTCCTGCTCTCCTTTTTTTTAAAGAGTTGATCCATAGATTTGGGGGAGATAAGAATTAAGGACCCTGACAAAGATGTAGATGATGTTAAGCATTATTTGATAGCAAAGAGCATTGTTGCAGTAGTGAAATTAGGAAGGACATAAGTTCAATTACAAGTGTTTTCACACAGATTTTTTAAAAAAAAATACATTCAAAGGGAAATCACTACAGTAGTCCTTCCATATTCTTGAGGGTTAGGGGATCAAGACCCCCACAAATATGGAAAAACCGTGAACTACCCTCCCCCCCATGTGGCAGCCATTTTTAGGGTGGGAGGGGTGGGGGAAAAGGAGCACTCCTTTCCCTCACCCCTCCCACCCTGGAAAGCATCCCTCAAGCCTTTTGGGGGCAGCAGGGTCTTGGGAGAATGGAGCGATCCATTCTCTGACCTCTCCCATCCCTGAAAGGCTTGGAAGAGGCCTTCCTCTGGCCCCATCCGTCCCTGAGAGGCTTCAGAGATGCTTCCTTGAAGCCTTTCTCTGAAGCCTTTCAGGGGAGGGGGGCACGGGGAAGGGGTCTGGGGCATGGGGGCCCTATTGCTAATAACTGAAACAGCAAATCTCAAGGCCGTGAATTTGAAGGGAGAACTATCAGTTTTTAGGTAGAGAAAATTCTTTTGCAAGGACACAAGCAGTTTAGCTGAAGAGCCTGAAATAGATCTTATAGTAGTCTCAACAGAAGACATAGAAGAAAATGGTTAGAATTTTCTGTCATCCAAAGATGCTGCCAATCTCTCCTCCTCTCTCTTATTATTCAATTACATTTAAAATTAAGACCTGGGGCAAAGCAAATGCTTATGAGAGATTTATATAACACTACTCTGATCTCAGCTTCAAGACATTTAAGTTGCAACTTGAAGTGATTTTCCCTGTTATACAATTATATATTTGAATGCATTGCAGTGTTGATAAGAGACCCAGTGCATACGGAAACTATGTTAGTTATTTCATTTAAGACAGTCCCAAACAGCTATAAATTACAGACCATGTAAAATGTGTATTCAAGGGTTTGTGAGTTGGAAGGAAATTATTTAAAAGATGCTGCTGACCATACAGGATTTAGTAACCCGATTGCTCACTTTCTAGAAGATCTCCCCTAAGCTACAGTTTGACATTTCCTTTTTAAGGGCCAGTCAAAATATTACAAAATAGTGAATGAGCGTTCAAGTTTGTCAGGCTGGGTTTTACAGAACAGTGCATGGGGAGGATGAGGTAGAGAGAGTGACCATATTGGCTCCATGGATTCTAGGAGTTGTAGATCAAAAAGGTGACATTTTCAGGTTCTGGGGGAAATAACCAGGCTAGAGATATGGGAAAACTGCTTTTGTCCTAACACTGGGACTCGAGGGTGGCTTGCAAATAGAAACAAATACAAATAAAACCCCATCTAGCTAAAAACATTCAATAAGTCAAGATTAAAATTATATTAAACTGCCTATAGGATTAAACTATTTTAAACAGTTAAAAGCATAGGATAAAAGTAGTATAGCACACTAAAACAGAAAGTCCCTTACATGTAAAAACAATTAGTTTCAAAAATGCCTGCTGGAATTAGAAGGTCTTCACCTGCAGACAAAATGACCAGAAGGGGAGGGGGGATTTTAGCCTTCCTACAAAGGGAGTTCCTAAGTATGGAAGCAGCTAGAGAATGGCCTTCCCATCCAGTGTTGCTGTAAAGGTGGTGGGATCTTATTACAGTTAGCTCTCCATATCCATGGATTCAACCATCCACGACTTTAAAATATTCAAAAAACTCCTATAAGTTTCAAACATTTATTGATTTTGCCATTTTATTATGGCATTGAATTTAATGAGACTTTGAACATGCACAGATTTTAGTACCAAAGCCTGGAAGATACCAAGGGCTCACTATAACACCCCATTATTATGTTACCACCTGAAAATAATCATGTTCTGAATGATGTAAAGAAATGAACAATTTAAAATGGCACTAGCCACACAAATAATAATTTACATATTTATTTCCTGATACTGATGAGCCACAGATGCACAATAAAACCAGAATAAAATATAGCACAAAACTGATCCGTATGTTAATTAATGGCCTGCTGCACCCCACAAATTAAATGCCTTGACCTTCCATGCCACTCACAAAAATTATTCCAGCAGATAAGACAAGAAGCAGCAAAAACAAAAAGTGCTTCTGATAGCTATTCGTGGAGTAGGTTCAGGAGGATACCAGGGACAATACTGTCAACAGCCAGTGGGAGATCTAGTTTACAGCAGCAAGATAGCTGTCCCCTTGACTCTTCCTAGGGTGCATAAATTTGACTCAGTCCTGAATGTACCCATGGACTCACACTGTAATTGATCAAGGTAATCAGTATCCTCTAGTAGTGTTTGCAGTCCTCTCCCACCAGATCTTTTAAAACCAGGTGGTAGGTATCAAACATCATGGAGTCCAAGATGGACTTTTAAAGGAGTTTCATTATCCCCTCCACACTCATGGAATCCTCACCACATTGTGGAAAAACAATGCTTAATTTTTTGTGTAGCATTTCATATTTACATTTAAAAATAGCTCTGGTACATGGTTTAGAGTTATTCTTAGAATTAAAGTTGTCTCCTTAGCTCCCAGCATTCATTTGAAATCAGAGTTGTTTTAACTAGTCAGCATGACATTTCTGGTTTGCCATTAATTCATACAGACAGCAGTGATGGGAGGGGAAGAGGATTTTCTAGCCTTTCTTGTCCCTAGAGGGTTCATCACAAAGGGAGAGATTTTAATGCATCTTTTGGGAACCTGTGTTGGTGAAAAAGTAAACTTTTGGTTTCTGCAGAATGAAAGAGAACAAAGATATGGTTCATTTAACTGGGCTTCCTGAACAATTTATGAATACTGAAAGTCTAAGAAAGAAAGGCAGTGTATGTACTGAAAAAGATGCTAAATCTATTCTGATACGTGCAAGGCCTTGCAAGGATTAGATAGACTTTCCTATCTTGTTGCCATGATCATGTGACTTAATAGTTTTTGAAAATATTCCAGTGAGGTTGTCATACTCTATGTGTTTTATTTTGCAAGAACTGAAGAGTTCTCCAAGGCACCTATCAGTTTTCATAAGGTACCTTCATGCAAGTAATCTCTCCCTCTCCCTTTCCTTTAATCATATATGGTTTATCTGGTTGGCATTTGGGTAATTTAAAAAAAAGCACATCTATTTTATTTTATTTGTTTTATTTATTTGATTTGTACTTTACCTTTCCACCAAAAAGCCACCCATTGACATTAATTACATAATGTAAAAAGGATTTTCATGCAATGCACATGTTCACAGATGGTTGACACTATCAAGTTACTTCTGAATACCTTTCTAGAAATGTATGATAGCACATCTGTGGAAATCAAGACCAGTTGTATATAATTTTACTTGGGATTTGTGTGGTAGTTACTTTTCTTGATTATATCATCCCTTTTGTAGCAATGAGACCACTTAATAATGTTGTGGAGAACTGCAGTCTCTGTCTTGGCTGAAAACCAAGAATCACAGACACATTATCTAGAGTGATTTCTATTTTTCATGACTTTGGCATATTTCCTGGTTTTAAATTGGGACTTTGTTTATCTTTAGAAGGCATATGTAGATCACGTGTTACCGTGATCCCCACCATAAAGCCCCTATCATGAGCAGTGGCTTTATCAGTACTTCTAAACAGATCTGTGAGGGAGCAAATTCAAAATTTATTTGCTCCATTCCAGCCATTAAAAAAATGTACTGATATCTTCTGTTGGCAGTTACTCAATGTATATACACGTTATTTATTTTATCAGCATTGGTTCCCAGCAATGGGATCCAGTAAAAGATACTATCTTGTGAGTTTTTACCTCTATACTGGGACTAACATAGCAACGCCTGTTTATATTAAATATATCATATCCATAAAAATAGAGGATTGAATCTGGAGTTTCGGTTCCACTGGTGGGAGTATCTCCATAGAATTACACTCATGGTGTTTCCTCTGGCAGGAAAAGGAGGGGGATTTCCACAGATTCTCCCTCCCTCTGCTGTCTCTAGCACCACCTCTGTTGCTCTTCCAGAAGGCCCTACAACCCTCTAGACCAGATAACTGGAGCATTTAAGAGATTGCTGAAAGAAGTTGCTGAAGGTTATACCTTCCCCAGATTCAGCCAGCTGAAAAGTTACATTGCACCAAGAGTATTCCATTGATGGGAGTACTTCTTTCTGCCAAATAAGTTTTTGCTAGATCCCTTAATTTGCCATAGTCCATGGGTCAAAGTTGTTCATTGTCTTATACCTGAATAAGATTTCTTTCTATAACGGATCACAATTCACATGCATAGCTGGGGTGGTAAATTGAAGCCATGGATTAATTTATGTTTTCAATACTTTATGTGTTGCTCCTTGTATAATTAACAATATTTCTTAGACAGCAAGGCAGAGTAGTAAAATTTCTTAAGTATGGTCCTTTACAGACTGCCAGAAATAATGCAGCTTGAGGCCACTTTAACTGCCCTGGCTCAGTGATAGAGAATCATAGGAATTGTAGTTTTTTTCTGAGACATTTAGGCTTCTCTGTCAGAGAGCTCTGGTGCCACAATAAACTACAGTTCCCATGATTCTCTAGCACTGAGCCAGGACAGTTAAAGTGGCCTCAAGCTGCATTATTTCTGGCAGTCTGTAAAGGCCCTATGTTGGGATGCAAGTCTACACTTCAAGTTGACATATTTGCCTTGCTGTTTATTTTGCATCAGTTTTTCCCAGGGAAGGGAGAGAAGTCAGAACACTGAACTTTCACCTTGAACACTACTAGACTGTTCAGCCTACAGAAATGACTTTGCACCAAATTTAAAAATTAGAAACACAAAGAACACTCCCACACATATTTTATTGCACTTCAGAAGTAAAAACATTTAGATTTTTTTTATTTTCCTCATGGATTAACAAATAAACATGAGAACATAGCAGGGAAAGAAACAGCCTTCAAATGTATGGCACAGTCCTGTGCATCTAATCAAAAGCAAGTGCCTTTGAATTCAATGAGAAACATTCCTAAGATAACATGTATAGGCCTGTAGCTTTAAAATAAATAATTATAAGTATTATTTTTATATATCATTATTATATTACCATATATACCCATGTATAGGTCTAAAAATTTATTCCCAAAAAACTGACCCCCAAAATCCCATGTTGACTTATTTACGGGTCAGTACGTTCATGTAATAGCAGATCTTTCAGATTTCCCCATGTGGTGGGAAGAGAGTTTCTTTTTCTCTTGAGACAAGCAGAAAGAGTCCTGAGTGATTAATTGCTGTTAAACAAACAGAGTCACCCCCCCCAAAGTAAAGCAAAGTTGAAACGATGAAGCAAAAACCCCCAATTAGAGTCTTTCTTGCTATGCACATACATACACACACTGAAGGAGCCTTCAAGTTTTACCCTCAATTTATCCACGGGTCATGACAAAAATCCATAATTTTGGCCCCCAAACCTGCCCTCGACTTATACATCAGTCCGACTTATAGTTGAGTATATATGGTATATATAAATGTACATGAAGGAATGTGATTAAAACAGAGATCAAACCAGGGCTTATTAACTAAAAATAATGAGAGCAAACAACAGATGGCAGAATGTGGATGCCATGGAGTTTATTTCTGAAGTGGAAGCCTTTAGTCTTCTTCTCACACATATCGGGAGGAGAATGAAATGAGGGAGTGGACTATGTGAACCTAAAGCTCATGCAGGCTTGTTCCTGTAATTTTAAAACTTGGTTTTCCATGGGCAGCTAGTATTACATATGAAGTAGGCTACAGAATGAGGCCTGAGATTTTGAAATTTGTGGACACTGAATGTTAATCTGAGAAAAATATTGTACCTCAAGCTGAGAGTGGGGGAATTTTAAAGTCCTAGTCTGCTCATTGTAAAAGTATGGTATTCTGCTGGGAAATGTTTGGTTTGATAACACAGGGTTTGTATCATTGTTGTAGAAATTGTTCACAGTTTCTGTAATGAATTATTAGAAGAATTTTCATTTGGTTCTTTGCCCCCCCCCCAAAAAAAAGACTCTGAGAATAGCCTCTATTGCATAAAGGTTTTCAAACTAAATGATACTCCAGGAAAAAAAAAGAGTAGAAGTATATAAGCAAACCTGGACACTTGTTCTTAAACATGCAAAATTTTCAATGTCCAATTGGAATGGGAGCATCTCAAAGAGTAGAAAAACCAAATATTGCTAGTCTCTCAGAAGACCCAGTGCTGAAGAAGTGATGGAATGGACATTGCCAAATGATACTTGTGTATTATTCAGCAAATAATTCTTTCTTTTTTTTAAAAAAATCCTTACCATTCTTTTTTCCTTACTGTTACCTTTTCAAATATTTTACTGTGTATTTGTGGCAAATACAGTATGGCTGGAGAATACTTGTTGCAATCTTACAGCATGGGTTTGCACTCAAAGATGATTGCTTTCCTTCTGTTCTAGGCATGTGTCTATATTATCTTCTAGTGCCACCCCTGACACTGAGACAAAATCTACCTTCCCTGAAAAAAGCATGTTTTGCTGCTTCTAGAAGCCTCAGTGACAGTGTTATTAGACACACTGTCTTGAGCAACACAACCCAAATGCCCACAGTTAAAAAAACTCGATGTTCCCGATTTTAATTTCATGTAATTTTTTTTGTTGCATTCAGACCTGTTGTGGCCTGTAAAGCCCACTGAGAATGACCATTTCCTCCCCCCCCAGCATGACCAATATATGAAGACTTAAAATCCTTTTACTAGATTGAATGAGATCTATCAGCTTTGTGAAGTCGTAGGCTTTCATGGCCGGCATCCATAGTTTTTTTGTGGGTTTTTCGGGCTGTGTGGCCATGTTCTAGAAGAGTTTCTTTCTGTCGTTTCGCCAGCATCTGTGGCTGGTATCTTCAGAGAAAACTATCAGCTTTGTTTCTGTGAGGCTAAGATGGCTAAATAGTGCCTTAGAGCAGCAGCTCTGATGGCCATCCAGTGGATAGCAGATTTATCCTCATGCCCACACTTCTGTCCAGAGAAATGGAAACACTTTTTCTGATGTGAGAAATGAAATTTCCAGAGTCATGAAATAGTGGCTCTGGGAAAAGAATAGCCCTTGCTTTGTGGTGTTCAGCAGCACTTTTCTATTCCAGACCTGCTTCCTTGAACTTTGTAGCACCTCCTCTTATGAGCAGTCTCGGGCATTGCTTTTGGAACTTTAAAATCAGGAGATATGGGTGGAATGGGTCCCGCTCCCTTTCCTTCTTTCCAAGTTGTGGGACATAACAGACTCTTTTCCTGGACCAAAAAGACTACTTCAAGCCAGTCCTGGTTGCTTCACTCTAATTTCCTAAAGGGGTGTGTCTTGCACACTTTCTGACCTAGGAAAGAATGCTGTGATGGGAAAAGATAAGGAAAAGGAAGAGCTGATGATAGGTGAGGCAGCTGTACGACTAGACCACAATTTGCAAAAGGTACTATTTATCTGATCTAAATATGAAGGCACCAGATCCTGTCTGATCATGGAAGCTAAGCAGGGGCAGCCCTGGTTAGTACTTGGATGGGAGACTGCCAATGAATACCAGGTGTTGTAGGCTATAATTCAGAGGAAGAAACTGGCAAAACCACCTCTGAGTATTCCTTGCTGTTTCCTGCATAAATATGTTGGTTATTTTTCCCCCACACATTTTTTTCAAATCTGAAATATGAAAAATCTTTTATTTATATTTTTTTTGCTAATTCCACCCAGCAGGGAGTAAACATCAGAAATTCCTTATTTTTGCATGTGGGAATGAAATAAACAGAGATTTACCATCCTAGTATTATTCATACCATTCATATCCTGTCAAAAAACATGACTCATGCTTAGCACTGAAAACTCTGTTTGCAAATCTCTCTCTTCTCTCATACTCCTCTGCAGTGTTGTCATTCTGATAATGAGCTTGGCATTTAGTGCTTAGAGGTGAGGTAAAATTATTGGTGGTAATTTGATTTTCTTGAATAGTCTTCATTGCAAAGTGTGACTTAGATTTGTCTAAATAAGCAACCATGGTGTGTACTTAGTCTTTGAAAAAAACCAAGTGACTTTTAAAGAGTATATGATTAGGAAAATATTTGCATAGTAGTTTCCAATTCATTGCTCTTTGCATAAAGGATGTGATCATAAACAACCATGGAATGGCTTGATGTTAAAATGTATACAGGTTTGTAGCCTCAGGCAAATAGTGCATACACGTTGCTGTTGCTATTCCATATTCATTTTAATAGTTTACAGGTGAATTTGTACAAAGTAGAGGTCCCATCCACATTTCCTCTTCTAAAAATGTACTATGACATCTTGATGGAAACAATAGATACAGCTACAGATTACTATATATTTTATCATCTGTTTAGTCCACAAGATACTGCCTTTCCCTTAATTAGTAGTTCAGGTTATTCAAACGAGTGTTCTATCAAATACATTAACCAGATGACCTCATTAACTCAGGGATGCCATGGCAGAGAGTCTATCAAATAAATATATTTCCAGCACTTGCTCATAACCTTTTTTTAAATGAGATTTTCTTTGGCAACTGATGTTTCTCTGATGCCATTTTTAAAATACAAAGATGGACTAAAAAGAAATAGTCTAGCAGCCAGTTTTCCATGAATCAACCACAAGGTTTAGATAAAAGCAGCTAGACTAAATAAAGGCTAGTCTTTAAAAATTACATTCTTTATCTAAATGTCCTTATACCACTTTAATACTGAAAATTGCTGGTTAAATTCATTTTAAGTTAATAATGATAGACATTAAAACAAACCCTTGGAATCATAGAAATCTAGTATTATTTTTGCATAGTGTAATTCTTCATGTTTTCTTGGAAGTGAGTCCCAGTAGGTTCATTGGCACTTGTTAACTTCAACTTCTGGTAACCTGATAAATGAGAGACCTTCAAGTCATCCCCTTGCTCAGGTCTTGTAAACTAAGGGCTGTATCTTTCTTGATTGGGTCTATCCACCTGTAAGGCTGTCTTCCTCTTTTCCTGTAGCCTTCTGCTTTGGCAAGTGTTGTTGTCTTTTCTAATGAGTCATGTCTTCCCATGTGTCCAAAGTACGACATTGTCAGTTTGATCATCTTGGTTTCTAGGGAGAGTTCAGGCTTAATTCTCTTTAATTTGTCTTTTTGACATTCCATGGTATGCACAGGATTGTGCTCCAGCATCACATTTGAAATGAGTTGGCTCTCTTCCTGTCAGCTCTCTTTACTGTTCAGCTTTTGTAACCACAGAAATCAGAAATAGAATGGCATGTAAATACACTGGGCCCTCCATATTCACTGGGTCTGGGGATACAAGACCCTTCTTAATTAAAAAAAAACTGCAAATAAAGGAATGCTTTTTTTTTTTTTTTTACATGAGAGAACACCTTTCTAGGAATCTCTAGGTCCTCCAGTGCAACTCTGTGGCCAACATCTATCAGAAATTGACCATGGAATTGTGTTGGAGGACCTACAAATACCTAGAGAAGGGTTTTCTCTAGGAATCTGTAGATGCAACTTCTAATGAAAGTTAGCTATAGAGTCATGCTGGAGGATGTAAGGATCCCAAGAGAGAACATATTAATCAAATCTGCAAATAATCAAATCCACAAAGTCAAAGCTGCAAATGTGAGGGCTAGCTGTACCTGATTTTGGTATTCAGTTACGTATCTTTGCACTTGAGGAGCTTGTCTATCTAGTTCCTTCATAGCTGGCCTTCCAAGCCATAGTCTTCTGATTTCTTGACTGCAATCTCTATTCTGATTAATGATGGAGCCAAAGTATGGAAAATCTTTTAACTGTTCAAGTGCCTTCCTTGTCTGCTATAAAATTGTGTAAATTATCTGCAGTAATTTTCTTTTCTTAATATTCAACTGTAACCCTGCCTTTGCATTATCTTCTTTGATTTTCCTCAATAGTTGCTTTTTCCTGCTAATAGTATGGTGCCACCTGCATTTTTTAAGATATAGATTTTCCTTCATCCAAATTTCATGCTTCCTTCCTCTGAGCCTAATCCATTTTTATATATATGTTCAGTGTATAAGTTAGATGGATGATAAAATGTAGTCTTCCTTGACCCTCTTACCAACTGGAAACTATTTTGTTTCTCCACGTTCTGTCTTGACTGTGGTCTGTTGTTCTCAGTACAGGTTGTGCATCATGTCAATATAGTGTTGTAGCACACCCGTTTCTTTAATAGAAATCCATAGTTTTTCATAATTTACACTAGGGGCCTGCAACCTACAGCCCCCGGGCCAGTTCCAGCCCAGGGCCCCGCGCTTACCGGCCCAGGCAGACCCCTGCCACTGCCGCTGTGTGCACCGTGACCACCATTTTGTTTTCCAAAATGGTGACTGTGACGCGTTTGCTCATGCACAGGAGTACTGCGCATGCGCAAATGCGTTGTGGCCGCCATTTTGGAGAACAAAATGGCGGCTGCGACATGTGCAGTGGCAGTGGTGGCGCGCGCGCCTCCATTCCCCCCCCGGGCCCGCCGGAGGGTAGGACTTCAGGGGATCGGCCCCTGGCTCAAAAAGGTTGCCTACCCCTGATTTACACAATCAAAGGCTTTGATATCATCTATAAAACATAGATTGATTTTCTTTTGAAATTCCTTAGTATGTTCTGTTATCCAGAGTGTGCTACCTTTTGATCCATAGTGCGTCTTCCTTTCCTCAACTGAGCCTGGACATCAGGCATTTCTCGCTCTATATATGGTAATGATTTTTGTTGTAGAATTTTAAATATCACTTTGCTTTCATGGGAGGTTAATGCAATGGTCCTATGATTACTGCAATCCCTTATGTCCTCTTTCTTGGGGATTACAATGTATTCCATGTTTCCAATCTTTGGGCTATTTTTTGTTTTCCATATTTGTTGACAGATATTAATTAGAACTAGAGTAGACTGTGTTTCTGTAGCTTGAAGGAGCTCTCTTGGTATGCCATCTGTTCCTAGTGATTTATCTTTCTTGTACTTGTGTGCAGCTTCCACTTCATTTTCTAAAATTACAGATTAATCTTTGAATGGTTCTTCCTTGAGTGAATTTTTTATTGCTTCATCTCTTTCATACAGTTCTTCAATGTATTGTTTCTATAATCTTTCTATTTTTTTCTTGATAACGTAGTGTATCCCTGCTGATTGTATGGTATGCATATGCTTTGTTTACTTTTCCCTTTGATTTCTCTGATCTAATGGAAGAGATCTCTTGTTCTACCTTTTTAAAAATTGCCATCTTCTATTTCTTTGCATTGGATGTTATGGCAGTCCTTGCTCACAAGTCACTGAATTTTTGCATTCAGGATTCTGAACCTATTTTTATCTCCTTTTACTTTTGCTTCTTTTACCTTTATGACTTTCTGCTTCAGATCTTGTTTATGGTGAGATAATTGAACTTTTCCTTCTCCTGGTTTGAATTATGTAGTCTGTTTGATGTCTATATTGGCCATCAGGTGCTGCGTTTCTTGATCTTAGGCCAAATCCCCTAACCAAATTTGGTTCTGCTCTCTTACCTACTTTTGCATTCCAATTGCCCATGGCTACAGTATATTGGTGTGTGAACAATTTCCTCCTTGACTCCAGCACAGAAACATTCTATTTTTTATTCTCCTGCCTCTGTAATTGGAGCATAAACTCGAATGGGTTTTCCTTCTAGTCTTATTGATGTTATCCAGTTAATAGATTTGGCCTAAAGTCAAGAAATGAAGCAGGAGAGCTACTGATTGAATTCTATGAAGCTAATAGTTTGTTCACTGCAAACACATTCTTCAGGTAATCAAAGAAAAGATGGCACCCATGACATCACCTGATGGTCAATATAGACATCACACTATGTAATTTTATTTATTTATTTATTTTCTTATATCCCACCTTTCTCCTAACATAGGGAATCAAAGCAGCTAATTCAAACCAGGAGAAGGAAAAGTTCCATGATCTTTGCATAAACAGGATCCAAAGCAGAAAGTGATAAAAGTAAAAGAAACAAAAATAAAAGGAGACAAAAATGGCTTCAGAATCCTGAATGCAACTGTTTAGTGACTTGTGAGCAGGGACTGCCATAATAACTAACACAAAGAAATAAAAGATGACAATTTTTAAAAAGGTAGAACAAGGGATCTCCTCCATTAGATCTAAGAAATCAAAGGGAAAGGGTATGCGTACTATACAATCAGCAGGAGAATACACTACGTTACCAAGAAAAAGAAAGATTATGGAAATTTTGCCTTATATCCTCTGTCTGCTTTTGCTTTGTCTTTCCTTACTATGAATGTCACCCTGTTTCTTCTTAGATTTTCTTTCCTGAGCAAAACACTATTTAATTATTTGACTGAAAAGATCTGAATATCCACTGCCTCACAGGAGCTTGCAGCCCCCCCACCACGGAAAGTGCCATGGTGTGCAATGGCAATTATTCAGAAGAAAATCTGGAAATGATTGCAGCCCTGGAGATATTATTCACTGAAGGACTTTAAAAATTTGTACATTTTTAAAAGAACTTCCCAGCCTATTCTGTTATTAGCAGTTAGTTTTAATTATATTGCAAATAGCGAATCATGCCACTCTGTTCTGCAATAGTCCCACTCTATTCCGCCTTGGTCAGGCCTTAGCTAAAATACTGTGTCCAGTTCTGGGTACCACAGTTCAAAAAGGACTTTGACAAGGTGGAGCGTGTCCAGAGGAGGGCGACCAAAATAGTGAAAGGTTTGGAAACCATGCCCTATAAAGAGTGCCTTAGGGAGCAGGGTATGTTTATCCTGGCGAAGAAAATAAATGATGATATGATGGCACTGTTTAAATATTTGAGGGGATGCCATACTGACGATGCTGCTCCAGATAATAGGACCTGGAGCAATGGATTCAAGCTACAGGAAAAGAGATTCCTCCTCAACATTAGAAGGAGCTTCCTGACAGTAAGAGCTGTTCAACAGTGGAACATACTGCCTCGGAGAGTAGTGGAGTCTCCTTCTTTGGAGGTTTTTAAACAGAGG
>CM034701.1:197363772-197399554 GCA_020142125.1 Phrynosoma platyrhinos
GGCCTGGAGAGCCCTCTCCTCCTCCTTCCTCTGTCCTGGCCAAAACTGTATTTATTTAGAAAAGTTTTAAATGTATTTATTTAGAAAAGTTAAAAGAAAAGAAAGATAACGAGAGAGATTTAGAAAAATGTTAAATTTACCCAAGATATTGTAAATACATACGAAGGATTGAAAGCCATAGGTCCTGGCAAGATTATCTCCTACAGTCATACTTCAAGAATGTCAAAAAAAAAAAAAACAGCATTACTTCCTGTACAATGTTTTAAAAAGATTTTAAATGCCATCACCCATGGCTTTGAAAACATCATGCTAATCTCATTAAAATCTAAATAATTATACTACCATTTAAATTGCAAATGGTTGAAGATTTAGTGTTGGCTAACTCATTTATCAATCAATCAGTCAATTATTTTATTGCAGTTCATGGCCATATTAAATGGCCATATTCCCAAATTCATATGAATACATAAAATATACACATACTATGAACATTAGTAAGATACAAACACCTATGGACATTAGTAAAATATGAATATAAATATAAATATAAGTCATAGAGAATATAAAATATAGACATAAAATATAACTGCATACACAAATAATAAAAACATAATCATTTACTAACCTTATTTTCACAGATCTTAACTGCAGCAGCACAAAATTTTTGCTATCTTGGTCAACAGCACTGACATCAACAAAAGAGTATAAAAAACCTCTGTATGACCAGTAAATGCCTTTATATATGGTTCAATAAGAGCTTCCCGAATTCCAAGATAAAAGGGACAGAGCAGAAGAACATGAGTTATTTGTTCATGAGAACAAATGAGAAATTGTTTCGATTTCACCAGAGTTGCAGGGACATTTATGTTAATAGTACAGATTCTTTTTAAGTTTCCCTTTTTGTATTGTTGATGGCAAAGCATTTAATTGAGCAAGAGTAAAGGCTTTACATTGATTTGATATTGAAAGCAAATAGAGATAGTTAGCTGGTATAAAGGGTATCAGTACTGTGTCAATTAATACATTGTTTGAGCTTATCCCTAGATCAGGGGTAGGCAACCTTTCCCCTTTAAGGGCCGAGGGACTTCAGCTCCCAGAAGCCTCAGCCATGTTGGCCAATAGTCCCATGTTGGCCAATAGCTCCTGGGATTCTGGGAGCTGAAGTCCCTTGGCTCTTAAAGGGGACAGGTTGCCTACCCCTGCCCTAGATCATGCTGCCTCTTCACAACCATAATTCGTTGTCTGAGGGCTCGATTAGCTATGTCAAATCCCACATGCAAAAGGTACTCCAGTAAAACCATAAAATCTGAGTTTATCAAATATGGCATTTTCCCAGACTGATTGGAAATTATCTTGGAATACCAAAGGGATTAAACCACTTGGCCAAAAACCTAATTTCAGCAAAAAACCAAAAATAGCTAACGAAGCCCTACCTTCATTTTTTAGGAAACCTACCTCCAGCCTCAGAGCAACATTACAGACCCAACATGGTACTTGCAAGATAGGTTTCATGAATTTTGATCAGACTGCTTCCAAGGTAGTAAAAGAGTAGTAAGGGCCTAATTGAACACCATAGAGTAGTTGACTGAGAGGTTTGGCCTGAAACAGTCTTAAGGCAGCTGGAATATATTGCCCTCTTTAAGTATAGAAGAATTTTTGTATTACAGATGTAGATCTCTGTACCACTTCTGCAACATATTCTGCATGTGCCTTACAATTTCTGTTAGACTGGAATATGACACCAAGATACTTAAAGGGCCTTACTTGTTTAATCCTATGACCATTTAACATCCATTTATACAGTTTTGGTCTTTTTGCAAACACCATAACTTTAGTTTTCTCATAGTTTTTAGTCTTCTCATTTGAAGACCTTCCTCTTGGCTATAGTGTATTAGGGCACACTATGCTCTCTGTAAACCAATGGGTGTCTGCAATAATATCACTGCATCATCATCATATAGCAGCATGGAAAGATGTCTACCTGCTAACTTGGGAGGGTGAAAATCTAACGGACTAAGAGCAGCACCCATTGAATTGATGTAAAAGTTAAACAACAATGGGGCTAATATACATCCTTGCTTGACTCGATTATGTGTAAAGACTATCAGACAGCTGGCTTTCCAAGTTACACCTTATTTTCAGGGCTGTATTTTCATATAGTTTGTAAATAAGCAATAATAACTGACAATCTACTGATAGTCCTCTAACTTGTTCCACAATCTATCTCTAGATATCAAATCAAAAGTAGATTTAAGGTCAATAAAGGCTGCCTATAGGGACCACTTAGCTTTCCTGGAGTATTTTTCCACAAAATGTTGCAAGATTAGGGTCTGATCCAAGGTAGAACTTTCTGATCTAAACCCACCTGTTCATCAGCAGAACATTTTCATTTTCATTATCCACCCAATATTGTAATTTCCAATACAGTCTAGCATAGATTTTACTAAGTATTGATAACAAATTGACTGGGTGATAGGTTGCTGGATTATCCTTTCTGCCTTTCCTAATGATTAGAATAATAATAGTTGTATTCCAGTCAGATGGCATATGGGTATTCTGATCAATATATGTAAAAAGTTTTGCCAAAATTGAGGCCCACCAATCTATATTGGACTTAATTAGCTCAAGGGGAATACCATCACCACCTGGAGCCTTGCCTGGTTTAAACTGATTTACAAGCTCTGTTACTTCATCAATTGATACTGGTTGTCATTCTGGCAAGTTCCTGGTAATGCAGTTTACTTGAAAGGTAAGGGATTCTTTATTAAGCTGCCAAGGTTTTCACATCTTTTCCCCTAACTGCATTAATAAGTTGTTTCCATAGTCATTGTTATGCTCTACTCTTTTTTTTTTTTTGGTCTTGATAAATTTTTATAGTCTCTTTTTAGTTGCAATAGATCCTCTATCCTCACTTCTTCTGAGTTTTTCTTGTGGAGCTTAAATTTAAAAGTAAGCAATTTTTTTAGCATCTCTATACTCACTATCGAACCAATCTTTTGAACTAAACTTCCTAGTATAGACTCTTTTAGTATTTATAGCTGTGAATGAGTCTACTAATTTTTAAACAGTACTTCATATTGCTCAACAATCCCATTATTTGAACCTATTGCAAGACAGACAAAATGGATCTTGGAGAAATGATTAGTGTTGAGCAACTAAAACAAACAAACAAAAAAACAACAACACCCTGCAGTCTTTTGTGACCACTTAATCCTATTATTGGTAACTATCACCTCAAAATTTGATTTTAAAATGTCCATAATATGTATATGGTTATCAGTTATCCCCAGATACAAGTTTAAAGGTAAGTGATCACTATTCAACCTATTAACCTATTACCATTTTAATAGAGGGGTTCAATAGATTAAGACTGATAATAGCAAGTACATTTCTATAGTAATAGCAAGTACATTTCTATACTGGTTACCAATGCACTTAAGCAATCATATAGTCAGTAGTGCTCAACCTAGTTCCTGACCAGAATGTAAACTCCCCTGACATATCCCCAGTAACATTCCCATTCAAAATACATAGATCTAATCTGTGTGCTGCCTTTACCAAATTAAGACCTGCAGAATTGCTGACAGTTTCTTTGAACAGCATATTTCAGGAATAAAAAGTAATTTTTCCAGGGGATAGATATGGTGGACAGCATAAATAGCACAGTCATTTGCCCCCAGTTTAGCATTGAAATCACCCCAATAACTATCTGAGACAGAGGGAAGGCTAACTGAGAATCTTCTATATAGGTTTCAAGACCTTACCAGATTGATTTAGTCTGAGTATGTAATTGGTGAGGGGGTGAATATACATTTATAAACATTATTGAACATTTATTGAATTTTACCATCACTGCTATTGCACATTGCTCTTAAGTGGATAACGTACATCTTGTCATACGAAGTTTAGTTGAAATAAGTGTAAGTAAACCACATTTTGATCTACGTTTCGTTTTACTAAATGATAGCACATAACTGATATGCAATAAAGCCATTTAATTCTATTCCCTCTGAAGTCAAAAGGCCTAAGCAGACTGCCAGAAATAGTGCACATTAAATTGAGGCACTGCCCTGGCTCAGTGCTAGGGAATCATGGGAACTGTATTTTTTTGTGGGACATTGAGCCTTCTCTGTGAGAGAGCTCTGGTGCCACAATAAATTACAGTTCCCATGATTCCCTAGCACTGAGCCAGGGCAGTGCCTCAATTTAATGTGCACTATTTCTGGCAGTCTGCTTAGGCCCAAAGTCTCTTGCAGCATTATGATATCAAACTTTGAGAGATACTCCCCAAAGAAAGGATTTCTATATTTGCTGTTCCATCCTGCAGCGTTCCATGATAATACAGAGTGAGATTCCTGAGAGTTTATAAGCCAATCTGTTAATGCCAAAGTTGATATAGGTACCTGAGTATCCTCCACCATGTCTATTCCAGTGGATGTGCCATTGGGGATCATAGAAAAATATTGAATAGAAGCAGAGTGTATTGCATTCTGTTGAAGTAAACTAGATTGAGAAACATTATTTGGAGGTAAAGAGAGAGGTAAAATCCTGCTCAAAACCCAGTGTTGTCAGGGATTTTTACTGTTTGTACTGCTGGAATGTGTAAATCTTGTATAATAGGACCATCAATATCTTCAGTAATTTCTGAATCTAAACAAATTAAGCTTCCTTGTTGATAGTCCATCAGCTGCTTTAAATCATCTGCTAACCAAGCATTTCTGCTTGCTGTTGAAGCTAAAGTAGAAGGATCTTTTGCCTGAATGGTGATATTATCTTTCTTAAAATAATCTCTTAGTGGTTTGGTTTAACCTCCTCCCATTTGGAATTAAGTTCAGCCAGAGGAGTTAAAATGTCCCTACTATTGAAGTGGGTGTTTATATATTCTGGTAGATGTTGAAGCACTGGATTCTTTCTTTTTATCCCTGCTGTCGAATCTCCTTTTGATCCATGATTTGCCTTTAAAACTTCACAGTTAACTTTCTGAGGAGTGCATCCAGAGGTCCATAATACCAACCTTCTCTGAAGTAAAGGTTGTATAGATGTTTTAGGAAGACTCTTATAGGAGTAGTCTGGAATTTGGCCAAGAACGTTATCATGTTAAGTAACATGAATGGGATCACAGTCTGCTCAAAAGTGAGCTGTATTCTTTTTTGACCCATTACATCCAGCACCCAATAGAGTTTCTTTAGGTCCAGCTTTTGAGGCTCTATATTTAGCAATTGACCCAAGGAGATCTTTACTGGTCTCTGTGAATCCCATCTCGCTCTGTATAATATTAATTGGAACAATTTGAAGAATAATCTGTGTAGATTGGAAGATCTTTGTGCTGCAAGGTTTTCCCTCCAATTGGGGAGTTGTGATTGCCAAGTGTTCTGCAAATTATTACCATGCTGGGGCTTACTAGCTTCCTCTCCTTTATTTCTCCTTTATTACTCCTTATCTGAGAGTTACTCTTAGACTGAGAGAAAGACTTTGTAAAGTCCCTTAGTTCACATTCCACTGCATTCATTTTATTACAAACCCTTTGCACACTTTCAAATATTGTTATCACTGTTTGGACTGTTAGAAAACATTGTTTAGCTAAATAATTAGGGTTGGAGTTCTTTGAAAAGTTCAAAACATCTTCTCGAGTAGGGGAAGTAATAATAACTGACAAATCACAGTTCTCCTTAGTTGAGACAGGGGTTTTGTTACTCAGTGCAGCAAATTATTTAGAGTAAAGGTAGATGAAATCGAAAAATTCATCAACTCCTTCACTGCTTTAACCAGAGACTGATTTAGACTAGATCTCTGACGTTTATTTCCTATTGGGTTATCAATTCAAAATTCCATTGTGTACTCAAACAAAGAAAAATCCAGCTGTTCAGTTGCAAACATCCAATTCTTCCATATTACTCAGAGCCGTTCTTTTTCTTTCTTTTTTCTTTCCTAAAAACAAACAGGGCTGCAATATGCCTGATGTTTACTCTTTGGTAGAGCAGGTCCTGTTGTTTATGTTTACAGTCAATTAACAAGTCCTTGGAATGTGGCTGAGATAATAAAACCATATAACAGCAGTTCTATGACAGCCAGAATCAAAATCTCTCTTCATTATAAAAGGTTGTAAAAAACTACAGAACTATAGATAATATAAGATTAAAAGGGGACAAAATGCTGCCCCTCAGAATTCAACTCTAGCTCCTTCTGGGAAAAGGACTGTTTCCTGTTGAGGCCATCTTTTTTCTCTAGGTTGAAAGAGTCAACTTATCTTCTGGATAAAAATCTTTATCCCACAACACCTTCTTCATATTTTCACTCCTCCTTCTTCTGTGCCCAAGCCTGCTTTTCTTATAATATGTTCTGCATACCAGTTGAACAGATAGGGTGAAAGGATGCAGGCTTCTCTGACCCCTTTGCCATTTGGGAACCATTTTGTTTCCCTGTGCTCTGCCTCTTGTCCTGAGTACAGATTCCTCATCAGGGTTATCAGATATGTTGACACTCCCATGTTTTTAAGAGCATTCCATTGCCTTTCGTGATCTGTGCAGTCCAAGGAGTTGCTATAGTCTATAAAGCACATGCTGATTTTCTTTTGGAATTCCCTGGTGTGCTCCATTAGCCATCGTATGTTTGCAATGTGATCACTAATGCCTCTTCCTTTCCTGAACCCTGCTTGGACTTCTGGGATCTCTTTCTCCATGTATGGTTGGAGTCTATGTTGCAGAATTTTGAGCATGACTTTCCTTGCATGGGAGATCAATGCTATGGTCCTATAGTTGCTGCAGTCTCTTGTGTCTCCCTTTTTGTGGATGGGGATGTATATTGATCACTTCCAATCTGTTGGCCATTGTTTTCTTTTTCTTATCTGTTAACATATGTTGGTTAGCATTAGAGTTGACTCTGTCAATGTGGATTTCAGCAGTTCAATTGGAATATCATCTGTTCCTGGTGATTTGTTTTTCGCTATTTCTCTTATTGCAGTTTCCAGCTCACTTTTTAGAATTTGGGGTTCATCTTCATATGGCTCTTCATTCCATGTGTCCTTCATTTTATCAGCTTTTCTTCTTCTGTTTGTTGCATCCAATGTCTTTTATTCCTTCCTTGTCTTGAATTATGTTATTTTTATTGTCACGGATCGTCCTAGTCCTTGGTTTGAATTTTCCTTTGATCTTGTGAAATAGATCTCTTGTTCTTCCCTTTTTGTTGTTGTCTTCTGTTTCTCTACATTGGTCATTGTAGTAATTTTCCTTATCTTTCCTCACAAGCCGTTGTATTGTTGCATTCATAATTCTTAGTTTGTTCCCTTCTCCCTTTTGTTTTTCTTCTTTTCTTTATTGCTTGTAGTATTTTTTCTGTCATCCATGGTTTTTTCTCTTTCTTTTTGTTTATCGAAAGTGTCTGTCTGCATTCTTCGTTTATTATGTCCCTGGCTTCAGACCATAGTTCATCTGGTTCTCAGTCTTTTATGCTTAGTAGTGCGAATCTGTTTCTTACGTTGTCTGTAAATTCTGTTGGGATATTATTTAAATCATATTTTGGTATAATCACTGGTTTAGTTTTCTTCTTGAGTCTTACTCTTATTTTTGTTATGAGTATTTCGTGATCTGTGCCACAGTCAGCACCTGGTCTAGTCTTGGCCACCAGTATAGAGTTCTGCCATCTTTTACTTCCAATTATATAATCTATTTGATTTTTGTGTTGACCATCTAGTGATGTCCTTGTGTATAGCCTTCTTTCTGGTTATATGAAAAATGTGTTTGCAATGAATAGCACAGTGCAAGGTGAGGAGTAGTATATTCAAATGGAGTTTTATCAGGAATAGAGTTTAAAGCTAATGTGTTATGTTATGCATTTGTATTATGATTAATGTTGTTTAGCAAATCATCATTGTCATAGGTGAGGGGGAAAGGCTGGCAGTATGATCTATATATCAGAGGAAATCTAGGGCTGCAATTAAGTTTGTATACAAGCTTCTGTGGTTTGATATTATGTTACCTTAGTGTTGGCTAGCTAAAGTGTTGAGGAAAGTGTGTTAATTCAGAAGAATAGATCTGGATCATGTGTATTAAGTATTACAATTTACCTAATTGCACAGGATAGAGAGGTATTTTTCTGATCTAATGCACAATCCTTAATTGAGAAAAGGGAATATAAATCTAGCTTTGTAGCACTTTAAAAACTTGAAAAAATTGGCACAAGCTTTGGTGGACTGTTCACCAGTGACCACTCTGATTACAAAACCCAATGTAGTGTATGAGTCCAACTCTTTCCATAGACATTTACACAGGATGAATAGATCCTTCAAACTCATATTCATGGATAAATCTATATGTTAGCTCTACTGCTCTACTCTACTGCTCTACCCAGATCCTGCAAACTCATATTCATGGATAAATCTATATGTTAGCCACAAGTATAGTAGATCCACTGAATCAAACTGAAATTATTGACTTATCAACTGTACTACTGTTCTCTGATGGGATTAATATTTGAATTTAGGTTAAAGTGTGCACTGTTCCAGGAACAGAGTTATCTGGGTTTGGTCACTGGTAAGGTTAACCAGTTGAAGCCTTTAGTATGGTTCATGTCAAGCTGTGTCCTCCCACAAGAGTTTATACAAGATGTTGCATGATGTTACTAGTAGCTCTTACACAGCAGTTCATGGATGTGTTGCTGTTAGTATTTCTTTGGCTTGTGCATATTCGTTCATAAATCTATAAATATAATCAGGTTCTTTATCTATAAATATGATAATATGCATTAAAAACAGTGTACTAACTAGATCTCTATATACTTTACTGTTGACAGCAGTCTCCTAAAATGGTGATTAATGAGATTGTTATATTTCATTTGCAGGATCCTTCTTATTGGGTGAATATTCACCATCTGGAGTACACAGATGGGGGAATCCTGGACCCAGATGACATCCTAGCAGATGTTGTGGAAGACAAAGATAAGGTTGATGGAGAATAATACTTAATTTTTAACTGGAAGTTGTCAGATTGAATTAGGATATGATTTGACTGTTGTAACCTCAAATAACTTAATCTATGCAATATCCATGTGACATTGTGATATACTATGTAGAAATACCCCAAATAATAGGTTTTTTTGAAAGTCTGTCTTTTGTTGTGCCCAAAGTATAACTGAAACATTTTCACTTTTTGTTACTAGGTCAACAGCAACAACAAAAAATTTAGTGACTTACAGCTTCTAAAAACTAATGGTCAATGAGGTCAGTCACTGGTTTAAGAGCTGATACCTGTTAATTTGGTTTCAGTTTGTGATTCTTTGTGTGTGTGTGTGGTTAACTATTGCCACTAAAGAAATTCACATACATACACAGCCTTCAGATTATTCGCCATTTGAAATCACTGAATTTACAATTTACATAGAAGTTAGGAGCAATTGGTGCACAGAATGGATTTTTCCATGGATATAATAAGTTCCTTCTGTTCATGGAATGAAAATGCAGGATATAGAATCACCACTGGAAAGGGGCAGACTGGTTTTCCTGCCTCCTCTTCCTGCGCAACCCTTGAAAAGCCCTTTCTGAGGCTGAGGAAATCACCCTGAATAGGGAGTGTTTTAATGTGGGAAGATGAAGTAGCATCAGCAATAAAAAAGCAAACTGCTTGGTTAGTCTTTGCACTGTCTTATTCATTCAGTCAGTCTTCTTTAACCATAACTTATACAAGTATTTTTTTTAACATAAAAATGTGAATTAATTTCTTATAATAAACATCTTCCTTCTAGTTTGTCCTTAATTTTAATTAACGGAATCATTTTAATTTGAAGTGTCTTAATATTTGTCGGCATGAAGTTGTAGTTTAGTTGTTCTTTTTGACAAAATGTGATTCCTTTCAAGTTACTGGTCTTTTATGTTTTGTTAATACTGAACCTTTTTAAAAAAAAGCACAGTCTTGCTTGCTCCAGTCAATTGTGAAATGAAATGTATGTGGTTAAAGAAGACTAGTGTTCTTTTGGTAGGCTTGTTAGGTAGGAGATATCATGAGCAGGAATTAAATTGAACAGGGCATAGTGAGCATGCCTTGTGATTCCTCCATTGCATGCTCATTCTTTCAATGTTTTATATTTTCTGGGATAGAAAATATCAGAAATTATAAATTCTTAAAAGATAATAGATATTAGAGTTCTCGGATAAATTATAAGTGCTCCAGCAATTTTGGTAGCAATGTTTATATTGGGCTAACATCTTTGGTTTCTCAAAGATGGGAGAAAAGAATGAAATAATACCCATTTTTGTCACACTGCCAAATAAAATAAAAGATCCCCCCTGTGTCTAAAAGCATAAGTATGTCTATTAGTTTGTGACATGGCATGTTTTGTGAAGGTGTTGGGCACTTTGAACAATTTAAGAATCATAGAGCTGTCACAGAGAAAAAACTGGAGATGTTTTTGGATGTATGGCTAAAACTTGTGTGTGTTTTTAAATTTAAAAAGACACACATTTGAATAATGTGTGGTTTCTAACTTCAGAAAATTACAGTATAATTAAATGTGGCAGGCTGTACATGTTTATTGTGCCTTGTTGCTAATTAACTGTTGAGATTTTAAAGGAGCACTGGCTAACAGCTGTTTGAGGTAACAGGAATGTGGAGGGCTTTGGAGGTGATGAGCAAAACAACGATTGTAGAATAATGAAACCCTTGAAGTTTCCTGTCCTTTTGACAGACCAAGTATTCATGTAGACTAGTTCTTTTAGGCAAATAGAAAAGATGTTCAATCAGAAGGAAGATTAAGGATGCGCTTCTAAGACCTGAATTTCCATGGCTTCTCGTCTCTTACATGTCATCTTTTTCCAGGTTGTGTTAACCAAACATTTCTCCAACTAAATGTGTTTGCAATGTCTTTGCTTCCCCCCTTTGGTCTTCCTTCCAGGACCAGCCTTTTCATGTGTATAGTTAAAAGAACTTTGCTATCTTAAAGGTCTTCAAATCTCCAACTTTTCCATGGTATTAACAAAGCCCATTTTATGAATTGGCTTGTTCTGCTTTGTCTGCTGCTAGTTGAAAGTGCCCTACCTTTAGTGCCCTTATTACTCTTTTCTCTCACTTTCCTTGTCTCTGTGTACAATGGGTGGGTCATGGGCTGCACATGACCTCTAAGGCTGTTTTTGTAGTCCAAAGACATAGTCCCCCATCCCATACCCTGATTTTTTTTAAAAAAATAAAAGCCCCAAAATGCTGTTCCATCAATTTAGGGGTTGGTAGATACCCAAGTTCTCCTCCCAAACCCCCAAGCAAGCCTCTCAAACTCCAAGCAAGGAGCCCTGGTGGCGCAGTGGTTAAATGCCTGTACTGCAGCCACTCACTCATAGACCACAAGGTTGCGAATTCAATACTAGCCAGGGCTCAGGCTAGACTCAGCTTGCATCCTTCCAAGGTCACTAAAATGAGTACCCAACTGTTGGGGGGCAATGAGCTTCCAGTTGTAAACCACTTAGACATCCCATAGTGCGCTGTGAAGCGGTATATAAATGAAGCTGCTTTGCTTTGCATTAAAAAAATGAAAGATCAAGAATACTGGAAGCTACTTCTGGTTATGTTTTTTAAATTTTCAAGCCAATGTGTTCCACAGAGGGACCTGGAGATCTTCCAAAGCTGTCAGCATCTGATCTAGAATTTTTATTTTATTTATTTATTTAATTTTTATGCCACCTTTCTTTTTTGGGCCACAGGATAAGTAATGTGTCTTTTCTTGTGCTAGTGCAGTGTTGAGTCCTTCTCTTCCTTGCTTCTTTCTCATTTGTAACTGTTAGCTTTTATTTTATTAGTAAAATTTAGGAAAGAGCACCATATTAATATCAGGTCCTCAAACACTCTCAGTAGCTGCTGCAACTGTCTTGTAAGATTAGTCAGTATTGTCATCCCCATGGATGGACGACTTTTCATAAGGCCATATAGACAAGTTATGATTGAAGTGCTGCTTCAGTTAGAGACTTTCAGACTTCCCTGCTTACCTGGTGTAGTGTACAGTTTATGAGATGGAAGTTTTCTGAATCAGATCATCCTACAGCTATGAACTTCTTTAGCACCCTTAGGTAAACCAGTCTTGTTTAAGTGTGCAAAGGGATCTTGCATATTGATATTCCAGACCTACAGCTATGTCTCTGATATTCCAGACCTACAGCTATGTCTCTGCTCCCAAGCCCCAGCCATCACCTTTGGGGAGAGATCCCACACTCATTACATTACCCTAGGCTAGGGCTTGACTTGGAAGATGCAACCAGTGCAAAAGGCAGCAGTTGGCTAGCTGGACACACATAACTCCTGATCTGAAAAACCAGCAATGGCTGCTAGTTTTATATATTGACTCATGCCCAGTGTATTACTTTTTAACTTATATGGACCTGTACAGCTCATGTCTAAATTATCTGAGATATCATATTCTCATCCACAGACCACCCTGGATTTTACTGTCTGTGGTGAGAGCTTTGCTTATTGTACCTTAAACCTAGGAGGCTCATTGAGTTGTGGAGTGGATTGAGGCCTTCTTTATTGTGGTCTCACCATGTCTTTCATTTAATGTAGATGAGCTCTTAGTGTTTGTGTTTAACCAGTCCTTTCCCCATTTATTGTCATAATTGTTAACATTTATGTATTAAGGAAGTGGAAAAAACCCATCCTTGAGTATTCCTTGCCAAAGAAAACACTATGAGCCTTATTGTGTTATTAAACACACCACAAACAAAAAGATCCATGGCTTTCTTTTTCTCCTTCTGCATGACTCTCATTCTCTTCAGGTTTTGAAACCCATCATGTGGAGGGAGAAAAAACACACATATCTTTGCCTGATGGGTTTGTTTAATAATGCAATAAAGCTGTATGAAATTCATGGAGTTGCTATAGGTCAAGAGGCAACTGGTTGGCATAATTATAAATTACTTGAAGGCACACAACAACAAAACAACAACAACAAACACACAAAGATATTGTTGAATAGTTTTATGGATTTCATTTTTGTGTTTTATCATATTATCCTTTATCTGCTGTTTGATCGTATCTGCTTTTTGTGAACCATGTTGGGAGTTTCTGAAATAAAAGTCATGCAGGAATGCTGGAAATAAGTAATAAACAAATTTGTAAGTTTCACACACACTTTTTTTGATGCTGCTGGTTAAGTGTGAGAATTTTTTTTTTTGTTTGGTTTGCCATGTCAAGATAGTATATACTAGCAAGTTTTTAATGTATTCCTGAACTGGAAACCCTTAAATATTTTTGAATTTTATTCTATAATTCAACATTGAATTTGGGGAGGACTTGGTTTGGTAGTTAGAACTGTAAAAGATAACTTGAAACATTCTTTTTGTTCTTGTGGAAAGCTGACTGATTGAGAATTAGCAATTTTGCTCTTGTTTTATTAATAAAATCTAATACAGCACTTGAATGAAAGGACAACAAAATATGCATTTACAATCCAGTAGATCTATACTAGTTTATCTACTATTCTCATTTCATTTTGCAAAATGATTTTATTGCCTTTTTAAAATAAATCTGTCATATACTAGAAATATTGAAATAATTTAACACATTGGATTTTATGCATACATTTTCTAAAATTAACTGCCTTTTTCACACTAATCTGTCTTGTGTCTAATTGGGTTGAAATGTGCGAAATGGAGAAAGATTTGATAGAGAGCAATTTTTCAAAGAGAATCTTCACAGCAGTCAACTATTATGCATTGTAGAAATGTTTTGGTCCAGAAGGGTGGAAGGAGAACAAAGATTGCTTTGCTAACAGTGGGCATCACTTTTGCGCTGGGATGCTTCCTATACAATATTTTAATATTAGTAATCTTTGGATGCTGGGTGCTTTTGTGTGTGGTGGGAAGGATACTTGGTGTTCTATAAACATAGTGGGATATTCTATGCTTTCTTCTGATAGTGTTTCTCTTGTGTTTAAACTATTGGTTAATACAATTATGTTTCTCATCATATCTTGATGTCCAAGAACAGAGGTCCCACCAGACCCTTCTCCAATTTGTTAGTCTGACATCCCTCCTCTGTACTGCCAAGAGAGGCTAGTAAAGGGTTATGAGAACTGTATGATGACAACTTCCCAGAATTGTCTTTCTTTTGCTGCCTTGAAGAATTTTACTTAGCACTAGCAAATGAAAAGAATGGGAAGAATATATGGTGAAGTATGTATTAACACACCCTATGTTCTATAGCCACTTGTGGTCTTAGACCAATGCAAGAACCTGGGAGTGGTGTGTGTGTGTGTGTTGGGGTGGTGGTTTCTACTAAGAAGCTGTTTCTCATCTATAGACAAGCGTTATAGAATCCTCAGTGTGTGAAAGCCTGGATTGATGTGGGGGCATTTGTGGTTGGGGCTTACGGGTATAATTTTGCTGTTGCCGTTAATTTGCTTTCTTACAATGCTCAAAGGAATTCACTGATGCCTTTGAATAATAGGCTTATCTACAACAGTTTATTAGCAGGCTTATGTATACTTCCATGGTGTGTGTGAGAGAGAGAGCGCTACTACAGGCTCACCAACTCCCACTCCAAATCTAGTTTTCCAAATTCATTTTGGCTAATTGTAATTGCTGATAAACATCTGCTCTTGTAACAAATTTTGGTGAGTTTCAAAGTATAACACATATGAGGGAAGATTGGAGACATCTGATATTTCATCTTGCACTTCTATAATAAAACTGTTTTATAAAAGTGAGAGATGAAAAGGCAAAGGTTTGTGTAATCTTTGCTGTTTTTGTCCCTTGAGGCAATGGGCTGCAAAACAGTGGTAATTTCCAGATTACAGAATTGCCTTCATTTCCTCTGAGCTGCTTTTTTTCAATTTTACCTCCTGCTGCTGCTGAAAGTAAAAGGAGAAACCCTATGGAAAGCACCTGTGCCATGTTCACTTTCTCTAAGAAGCAGTGGGTGGTGGAAAGAACGTTGTTGGCAATTGTCCTCAGGCAGCAAACTAATCATAGAACTAGTTTAGTGCTGAGAAAACACCTGGGTTGCCTTGTCAACTGCTATGATAAACACATCTATGGGAGCCATGGAAGGGGTGTTGGATTGGAGTTTTGTTTTTTAGCAGGTTGGAGAAGAACTTGAGTGGTACTTAACATGCAAGACCTGTGACATGGGATGACTTGATTTACCAACCATTTAGAACAGGGCAACTATCATGCAACTATAAAAGATGTATGGAAAGCACTCATTTTACACTACAATGGAGTCCAGTGTGATCTTCTGTTTGTTCTAATTTATTTGAAGCATTGCTTTGGGTAGTATATCAAGAATCGTGGATGTGGAGATAATGTCAACATCTCTGCAGAAGAATGGGCAATAACTTTTAAACAGATCAAGTTGAAATGTCTGGAGAGATGAAGAGACTGGTGTTGCAAGAGTTCTGTACTTTATTTCCACAGCTCTCTAGGTAGTGTCTGTAGGTGCCTCCCCTTCCAAAACCTAAGCACAAATAGTGCAGAAATAATGTTGTGTGACATTTATATCTTTTTTTATTGCTGTGGATAAGTTTTTGTGGGTTTATATGCAAAAAGGAACAGTGCAAAATTATGGAAAGGCAGCTACTAAGATTGCAGTGTTGGAACTGGACAGTAAACCTATCATCTTTCTTTTGGATTCTGAGAATCTTTGTTTCTTTTTTGGTTTTTTTATGTTTGGTTTACAAAAAAAAGGGGGGAGCTGTATTCTAAATTCCGGGGCATTGTCAAGGTCCAGAAGATGCTTTGGATGACTTGTTACATGCATAATCAAACAAAATCCACAAAATAGTGATACCTTTCTTGGCTAATCAAAATGGACAAAATGCAAACTTTTGAAGCTCTACTGGCTTCTTTATCATGCAAAAAAAAAAAAAAAGCATTAAGAAAGAAAAAGAAAAAGTGATTTTTGAGTCACAAGCCTACATTTTGTATAGATGCTCTCTCCTGCTATAGTTACATAACTTGTTAATCATGTAATCTTTCTGGATTGACTTTTGAAGCATTCACTCAAGAACAAGGCTAAACCAGCCAAATTTACTGGTGGAACCTCTGCAACTTTTTATACGTTTCTCCTCTCTTGTCCTTATACTTGAGTTGGAAAGAATCATAGCCTAAATTCAAGAAGTACTGTGCACCTAAGTTTAGACCCATTGAATCAATTTAATTTATTTGTTGATTGACCATTGCTTCAGGAGGTGTAACGTATTTGGCACTTGCAGTTAGATTTAGGTCCATGTTTATAGATATGCTGCTGACACTCAACTCTGCCCTTTTCATCTAACTACAAGGAAACTGTCCTGGTGCTGAACAAGTGTCTGCTGTCAGTAATGGATTGAGGATGAGGACAAAAGAACTGAAACTTAATGAAGATAAGACAGTCATGCTTCTAATCAATTAGAAGGCAGATGGGATTACATTTCCCTGAAAGCCTAAAGTTTCTAGCTTGTGCATACACTTGAACTCACCTCTGAACCTGTAGGCCCAGGTTTTGGCAATGGCCAAGAGCGTGCTTGCACATTTAAGACTAGAGCACTTTTTCCTTGAGATGTCAAACTTGTGTCCCTAGATAATTGGTGGAAAAGAATTTGGAACCATTGGCTAATGATGAAGCTATTGAATAAAATGAAATGTAACTTAGTACAACAAAACCAAGAATCTTTTTAGGAAAAATTGCTTCGTTTTATTGATTTTGTTAACACACATTATATAACTGTCTACCTACCATTTGTCATTATGGTCTGATGTTTTTCAAACAATTCAATCTGTATAGGATTATATATGTGTGGCGCTCTTGAATGTCCATTTTTATAATTCTAATATTTTGTGGGTTTTTGCCATCTTTTATTGTTTATTGTATAATTTTAAGAAATTTAATATATTTATTATTTTAAAAAGATACGGTTATAGTAACACATGCCTTGATTATATCCTGTTTGCATTATTGTAACACAGTCTATGTGGGGCTGCTTTTGAAAACTGTTCAGCAAATCCAAAATGCTCTGGATAGATTGCTGAATAGGGCTGTTATAGGGAGTATATAACTCCCTCAGTGAAACAACTTCACTGGCTACTGGTCCAACTCCAGATTCAGAGTCTGGTTGTGATTATGTTTAAAGCACTGTCCAGCTTGGATCCAGACTGTCTGAAAGTTCTGTCTCCCTGGATGAGCCTGCTTGGGCCTTACAATCTTTGAGGAAGGACTTTCTTTCTGACCTGCCACCGTTAGAGGCCCATCTGATAAGGATATGGAAGAGAGCCTTCTCAGTAGCTGCTCCTAAACTGTAGGACCTCCTCCCAAGGGAAACTTGATTGACCCCATCTCTGCTCTCTTTTTCCAAAGAGCTCCTTATTTAAACAGGCCTTTAGCCTTAAATGAGTGGAGTAGAGGAACATGCAGTAGATGTACTGTTTTTGATATGTAATGTGTGTTTCATATTCTAATTATTTTTAAAATTAAAATTTTAAAGTATTGTTTTAATGGTATTGATTGTTGAATGCTCTTTTAACTTTTTTTGCTACATTTTATTTTAACTGGTTTGTTTTAACTTGTAAGCCACTTTGACCTCTATTTTATGAGAAAGTCAGGATACAGATTTAATAAATAAATTATATACACATGTGCACACACACACAAATATAATTTCAGTTTCTCCTTCTTGTGTCTCTGTAGATGGGATAGCTAATGGGAGATATTGGTGGAGAACCTCTTGCCTTGAGGCAGGTTGTGAACATCTACTGATCAGTTTACCATTCCCCGAAGCCCTTCTTCTCTTTTCTGGCAGCTGTGGAGGGACGGAGTGAAGAGCTATCATTGCACCCCCTTATGTTTTGCACCTGGAGTGAAGTATGTTCCCTACCTTCTCTTTTGGTCTGCCACGGATAACTTGCTACCCCTCTGTGTTATTAAAGGAAGTTTTAGGAACTGGCAGAAGAGGGCTGGATCTGCCATGTGCGATCCCTTGTAACAGTAACAGGTTCAGAGGAAGTGTGAAAAGTTCCCATCTCTTCAGTGATGAAAGTGGTAATTTCTTGGTAGCAGGAAGACGCTGTGCCTGTGAGCACACTGTCATTGCAACTTCAGTTATGGGGTTGCTGAGCAAATTAAAGGCTGAAGCAAAGAAGTTAGAATTGGGATAAAACTAATGAGATGGTGCTATAGAGCCCTCTCACCACAATAACCACATCTCGACTACACCTCCTCCTCCATTTTGTTAAAGCTTCCCCCCCCCCCCGGTGCTCTCTTCAGTTATTAATGATACCGCCTGTTGGGAATTTTTCCTTCTTCCCAGCTGCTGGAACAAATCTTTACAATCTATTGATTTTTGTATCAATGGGCATGTTGTCATTTTTGTAGCAATTTGTTTGAAACTAATGTAGAAAAGCATATAGAATTTACCATTTTAAACAGTGCATCTAAATTACATTTCTCTTAAACAGCATGGGTCATTTGTTAAGGATTTTTAAAGGTCTCTGATTATGAAAAGGGAAGAAATGCAAGAAAAGCTTAATTATATAAATTCTCTTTATTCAACAAATTCCCAGTGTAAGGTTTGAATGCAGGTAATTGCCAAAGCTCTTTTAAGAATCAACAATTCATAAATGTTTTTAAAAATTGATTTAATGCTATCTCTTAACTTTCTGTTAAATCAATAATTTTTATCTTGTGTGGTTTGTCGTGATTTCTTCAGACTTCTCCCTTTGAGCTACTTTCTGCTTTCTATTTTTATTAGATTTGGTTTCTCTTTCCCTCTCCCTTTCATATGTATTTATAGTCATGTATATAGCCATATATATTATCTATATAGTCACCTTTCCATATCCATAAAATCTCATCCACGGAATAAACCATCCATGGCTGCAAAACATTGACACACACAAGTTTCAAAAACGAAACCTTGATTTTGCCATTTTATGTGATGAATGCCTTTTAGGTTTGCCATTGTATATAATGTGTATAATGTGCACATTAATGGATTTTGGTATCCATGGGGAGGGGGGGTTCTTGAAACCAAACCCGAGCAGGTACTAAATGCCCACTGTACTTTGGATCTAGTGGTCTAACATGAATGTAAAATGTTGACTTCTTATTATGTAGACTTCAAGCTTGACTACTAACAGAAAATACCAGAGCCTTGAAATGGTTATTGAACAAAGTTGAGGAAAAAAGTGCAAAGGCAGGTCTACAGCTGAACATTTAAAAAAAAAATGATCACAGGTGATTTAGATAACTTTGAAGTAGACAGTGAAGGTGTTGAAATAAATATTTTTTGTACCTTGGCTCAATCATTAATTACAATGGAGTTACGAAATTAGATGAAGATTAGGATTTTGAAGGGCAATTATGAAGGAACTAGACAAAATCCTGAAATGTAAAGAAATATCAATGAAGTTAGGATGGTACAAGCCATCGTATTTCCCATCTCTATTTATGGATGTGAAAGCTGGACAGTGAAGAAGGCAGATAGGAAGAAAAGCAACTCATTTGAAATGTGTTGCTGTAGAAGAGATCTACAGATACTCTGGATTGCTAAAAAGACCAATAACTTGGTCCTAGAGTAAAGCAAGCTTGAACTCTCCCTAGAAGCCAAGATGACTAAACCAAGCCTGCCATACTTTGGGCATATAATGAGGAGATAGAACTCACTAGAAAAAATAATAATGCTTGGTAAGGTGGAGTGCAGTAGGAAGAGAGGAAGACTGCATGCTAGATGGATAGATTCAACCAGGGAAGGCATGGCCCTGAGTCTGCAGGACCTGAGTGGGGCTGCTGAAGTTAGGGTAACTTGGAGGTCTCTCATTCATGAGGTTGCCATAGGTTGAAGTCAACTCAAAGGCAGCGAACAAGAATGCAAAAATATTAATTCACTGTCTTAAACCTCTCTGTTTTGAGAAATGATGCTTTATGAAATTTCTTTGGTACACACGTAAAACTACCACTTGTTAATGTATCTGAGTGCTCTTCTCTTGTTACTGTTGAATAGTTCGGCTTTTGTAGGCGGGAGGAAAGAGCTACTTCAGACCTAGCATTACCATGGTTAAGTGATTAACAGCACACCAGGTTTTTTTTGGGGGGGAGGGGTGTTCTGCACTCCCCCCAACACCTCTTTCCATGCTTAAGGGTGAATTCTGGATAGTGCTAGTCACAGTTAATGTTAAGAATAGGATAGGAGTGAGTATGGATATTTGAGAAGGAAGGAGTGGTGTAGATATTTTTTGTGGCCTGTTTGTAGTTCATTCCTTAATCTGCAGCTGTATTTATGCACCATTTCCTTGGTTTTCTGCACTTGAGCTTGGTGATTAACTGTGGCACTGCTATGGTGATACTTTTAAAAACTTTGCGCCTGTTTCAGCTTTTGTCTTCTTTTACTTTTAAAACATTAATGATGATGGTGTGCTATACAAGCTTTTGCAGCTAAAGCATTGTGGGGCATTTCTGGATGTTGACAGCATAATGCATGTTCTTACTAGTAGCAGTCTGTTCATAAATTATGTCTGTGCTCTTCCCTTTCAGAGGAAACATTTAATATAATAGTGCTAGTAATAATAAAAAATAAATAAGCTTATCATATTTTTGGCAACAGCTATATTTCAGGCACCTTAAAAGCTTAAACAAATACTAGTGAAATCAGGACTGTTTAAGTTTGTGCTCATCTGTTAAAATAAAAAAATGCAAGTTAATATTTGGCAGATTTATTTGTAGGTGGCAAGGTTCATGTTGTCTTCTGTGTTGTTGTTGTTTTTTTTTACAAAGAAAAATTTGTACATTTCCCTGTCAATATCCCTGGCCTTCCAGATGTTATGAACTAAAAAAAATCATCCTCACTGGGAGTGGTGGCTAAAGTTGGTGATAGTTATAGTTGGACACATCTGGAGGACCTCAAGTTGGCAGAGGCTGCTCTAGATTAACACCTTGGATCCTGGAATCATCTAATTACTGAGAAATTTTGGTTTCTACTAGGAATGTTTATATTTGATCATTTTCAGCCTTGGAAGTGAGAATGAATAGTTTCCACCGTTTTCTTTTTCCTGTGGAACAAATAAATATTTCTGCACAGTTCTGGCCTAGTATTCACATCTCCCAAGTGTTTCAGGAAATTATTCAGTGTAGAAATATATGGATTTAAGTTATTGGAATTGTGGGATTTTTCACACACACACCCCTTTCCAGATAGCTATGTACATTTTTGTACATCTTGGTTTTCTACACAAAACCTATTACACAAATTTTACAAAACAAAATCTTAAATAAAATGTTTAAAGGCTTCAAATTGAACTGTAATAAACTTAGCTACAAGTAGATGAACTGTAAGAAATCTAGCATTTCTTCAATTTTCATGCTTGTTGAACAGCAAGTGAAAGATTAGAAATGAAGAAACCATCCATACTATAGTTAGTCTGCATTTAGAACTTAGCCTCCCTTGCTATGTCAAGCATACCAAAAAAGGCAGCCATTTTCAAGAATAAGAGTAAGCAAGGAGGAGGGGAGAACTCCAAGATTCACTGAATAGTCATGTTGCTTTACAAGATGTTGTTTAATCAATCTGATTTTCTGGGCACTCGCCATCAGGAGCTTCTACTTCTGCTTAATTTTGATCATTTTCATGGATGTCTCAAAACTGAAGGCTTGCATAACAATTGTGTGAGTTTTCTGGGGGGAAAAAACTGGAAAATTTACTTGAAAAATGCTATAAATGTTATCTAATTTAGCACATTTGGTTTAAATTTTATATTCAAATTCATTGGGCCATTTATGTAAACATTATTTTATTGAAATATTTTTAATAATGTAAAGACAATAGTAATATGGAATGCAGTGGTTCAAGTGGTTAAGACACTGACTTTGTTGATTGCAAGATCAGAAGGTTGGCAGTTCGAGGCCCAAGTGCCACATGATGAGGTGAGCTCCTGTCACTAGTCCGAGCTTCTGCCAACCTAGCAGTTCGAAAGCATACAAATGCAAGTAGGTAAACAGGTACCAGTACTCAGCGGGAAGCTAAACAGCATTCTGTGCAGTCATGCTGGCCACATGATCACAGAGTAGTCTCTGACAATGTTGGCCCTTTGGCTTAGTAACGGAGATGAGCACCGCCCCCTATGGTCGGACAAGACTTGATAAACTTATTAATGGGGGATACCTTTATCTTTAAAGAAAATAGTAGTTCCTTCCCTTATATTTAACAAAAAATGACTACACTTGAAGAAACACTATATATATGGAGAGAGAGAGAGAGAGAACATAACTGAAGAGTGCTGTACCTGATGTATCAATAATTTAACTTTCTTTTGCTGAGATGTAGTATGTTCAGCTGTACTCTCTCACTCCCAGCAACATTCATCAGTTCTATACACCAACTGCACCCCTACCTAGAATTGAAAAACCTAAAGACGGTATAAGAGACAGCATGGTGTAGTAGTTTGAGTGTTGGACTAAGACCCTGGGAAACCATGGTTTGAATTCCTGCTCAACCATGGAAACTCATTGAGTGACCTTGGGTAAGTCATACCTTCTCAGCCTCAGAGGTTGGCAATGGAAAACCCTCTCTAAACAAATTCTGCCAAGAAAACTCTGTGAAAGATTCACCTTACTCCTACCATATTTCAGAAATGGCTTGAAGATATGCAACAACAAAGAGGTAGTGGTAACCTCGAGGCTGGACTTCTGCAATATGCTATACATTGGGGTATCTCTGTAGCAAGTTCCAAAACTTCAATTAGTTCAAGACATGCCAGCCAGATTTGTTACTGGCACATTTAGGAGTGACAATATTACACCAATATTAAAATCTTTCCACTGGCTGCCAATTAGTTTCCAGGGAAAGTATAAAGTGTTTGTTATTACCTGTAAAGCCCTGTATGTTTTGGGCTGGGTTAGCTACAGGATCACCTCCTATATAATCTGATACATACACTTAGGTCTTTTGTGACCTAGGCTGGACACTTTCTTTGGTCACCCCCACACTGTGGAATGATCTACTAGAAGAGATCATGCCACTCAAGATGCTGCTTTAGTTTAAATCAGTAATAATTTTAACACTCAGCAATTGCAGTCCTGTCCAGATTATATTTAAATTATGTATTTTAATTTATTTATTGATGGATTTTAGTATTTACTAGTTTTCTGTGCTCTTTCAACTGATATGTGTTGTGTTGTTGTTGTTCCCACATTGATCCACAGGAAGAGGCAGGTAAGAAGAAATAATATCATTATATCAAATTGAGAAAAAACCTGATTCAGCACAACTAGTTGAACATACTGTTTTACTAATGAATGGGTGGGTGAGAATCTAGTCACAGGCAACCTGTATCATATTTTATCTTGATTACTTGTACATCTCTGATAGACTGAGAAGCAAGGGTTTTTTTGCAATAAAAACAAGCATAGCAGTGCATTCATTTGTTAGTCTGTTCCTCTGAGCACTAGGGTTTGTCAGTGCCTGCTTTTGTAGGAGAATAACAAGAACTTCATATTCTTTATTTAGGCCATCAAACATGATTGATTGCACTACAGCAGCACAAACATCTATGAGTAAATGTAGACAAATATGTTGTGGAAAATTTCCATGGAAAAATACAGCATTAGAAAATTTTCCAGACACTAATCCTCCTCGCATATCCTCCCACCCTGAGGCCTTGTCTCAACAGAACAATACACAGATTTACATGCTAATCCTCTCAACTAAGGGTCACACAGTATATATATATATATATATATATATATATATATATATATATATATATATACCCCACTCACCTCCATGCCACCATTCTCTGAAGATACCAGCCACAGATGCTGGTGAAACGTCATGACTACACTCTACTAGAATACAGCCTCACAGCCCGAAAAACCCACAAAAACCTATGGATGCCAGCTGTGAAAGCCTTCAATTTTACATTGGAAAAATAAATGGACACCTCTTAGTTTTAACAGATTGAGGACAGTGTAATCAACATTTCATTGTGTGGCACTGGGATGTCACTTCTTATGGATACCCATTTGGACATTAAGTCATAATTTACTGATCTTCATCCATTGCTTTCACTGTTGTATTATGGCATTTTTAAAAATTAGAAAGTACTTTTTCTTCTCTTTTTTTCATTCTTTGTATGATTTATGTACATTTAAAAATATATGATGCAAATCCTAGCTGTCCTTAGAAATTATTATGGGAAGTAAAGGCCAGGTAGCAATATATAAACACATTGCTTTAAGCGTGCTATTTGTTCAGCTAAGTTATTCATAACTTTAAATATTTCAGATTTCACCAAAACTCCACAAAGTGTCCCCTGTCATCATGTTTCCATTCCCTCCTCCTCCTCCAGTCTTCTTTAGGTATGTTTTTGCACCCCAGGGCTTGTCTACATAGTCTGTTTACTCTGACTTCCCCCTGAGCTTGCTGCATCCTGTTTACATGATGCAGGGCCAAACCCTGAATCGGACAGAGACTGTTTTCATGACATCTGCACCTGATTTGGCCTTTCCTCCCCTCAACCCAAATTTAAAACCCTTTACTCTGGGTTTTTGGCTCTCTCTGCAGTGATGGCAGCCTTCTCATGCAGTACCTGCAAGCTGCCCAGTTATGGGTGCAAGTTGTTCTGAGACCAGAGTGAGGCACCTAATGTCACATGTGACCTCAGTAGCAGTACCAGGCAATGAATAGGGGTTGCATGGGAAGGCAGTCATTGCTATCACTGTGGAGGCAACATGGGTAATGGGGAGAATTTGGGGCCAGAATACTCTAGGGGTAGCCCAGAGTATTTTGGCCGATGAAAACAAGGCTTTAATCACAGAAAACTGGGGGGAGGGGGAGGAATTTATTCTTAATTGTTTGTCGTGATTTTATCTTGTAAGCCGCCCCGATTGCGCTCAGAGGGGCGGGGTATTAAATAAAAATTATTATTATATTATTATTATTATTATATTAGTAGGCACTGGTGTTGCCAAGTTTTCAAGACAGCAATAAGGGACAGTCAAGACTGGCTAGGTAATGTGACACAAACCTATGTAAGTCTAGTCAGATTAGTACCTCTCATGAACTGTTCCTGGCTCCTCTGAGATCTCATATCTCACAGGATACCCAAACTCCTGGAAAGCTTGTGATGGCAAGCTTGAAGCCATCACAAGGGAAGAATTTTACAGCTGTCAGATCAAGCATGCTCACAACAGCTGCCCAAACATGCAATGTGTAATTCGCGGGCAGTGTGTTGGACTGATACCTGAAAATAAGGGGTTTATGCTGTCATCTTTAATGTCTATATAGGACATTTTTTCTCGACTTTAAATAAGGGGCATCCCTTGTAATAAGGTGTCTGGCAATCCTAGAAGGCATGGGTATTCTATTCCTTCTATAGCTAAATAATGTCTTGGTTTTTTTCCCCTTTTCATCAACAGCTAATGACAAGTCATCAAAGCAATTACATATGAAACTACCTTACACTGAATATGAGCATCCAACTTTGCTCTTTATACCTCCTCATCACTTCAGCTGACGAATGCCTGGACACAGCAAAACCAGTTTGCTGGCCAAATTCTTGCTGAAGGATTCTAGCTGTGCTTCAAGGGGTAGCTTGATGATGCAGGCGGTCCTGGACATGCATTGAGACATCCAGCTTTTGGTGGGGAGAAATCTGGTTCCAATAAAAGGTTGCCCACCCTGTTTTATGGGATAGACTTAGAATTCAATTGGTGTAGAAGTGGCATTACTTTGATATTCATAAACAGCAAATGTGCCTTTTGCAGAAACAGCATGGCTGTAGACAATACTGTAATATGGCACTTTATTTTGTATGTGGCTTTCTTGAAGTCTCCTCCAAAGTTAGGCCTCTTAATATTCATTGTAGCTTCAAAGATTCTCTATATTGCAGAATTGCTTACTTAATCCCCTGCATTAAAAATGAGGTTTCAGACTATAGTGATTAATTAGACTATCACAATGTGGTTAATTATGACATAGACTGTATACATTTCAAATTGTAATTAGCCTTTCATGAATAACTGTGGGAGTGTAAGCTAATAAACATCCTTGCTTAATACTATGTAACTTACAATAAATTCAGAATAAGAGTTTCATTCTATAGTAATTTGAAGCAGTCTTAAAATAATGAAAAGCTGTTATAAAAATTTAATTTCTGGCTCATTTAGTGTTTATACTTTAAGGTGCTAAATTGGGATTGTTCTGTTTGGTATTGCTTTAATTCTAAAAGCTTCCCCTTTTTCATTTTGTTAGATAGGACCTATGGGATTGTCTGATATATGTTGATGGGTAATTTATCAGTTCTTACACTGGTGAAGTGAGAATTTTACTCTTAGGTGGAGATAATCCAATCCAACATTCAAGCTTGTCATCTTGAAGATCAGTAGCATTTGCTGATATTACAGCTTGAGTACACAACAGTTGTGTTTGTAATTTGAGTGTTGTGAGACAGACCATGTTCTGCACCCTGCTCCTAACATTTTACTAGTAGATTCAGCCATATAATGAAACATTCCTTTTGCACAGCATATGCAACTGTTTATCTGGGGTCTTAGCCACTGGTGCTGTGCTCTTCTATAACTACTCATTAGAAAGATGATAGCCTATGGCAGTGGTCCCCAACCTTTTTATTGCCGTGGACCGGTCAACGTTTGATAATTTTTCCACGGCCCACTCGGAGGGGGATTTGCGGCATTGCATTAATTATTAAATCAAAACAATCTCAAATATAAACACTTTTAATTTAATTGTATTTAAACATGGCATCAAAATAAAATACAGTTACAACAAAATTAACTTAATTTAATATTTTAACTCTCTGGATTCTAGTGACTAGAACGCTAAATCAATGAGAACCCTGAGCTTGTTCGTCCCCTGCCCACCATCCCTTGCTGGCTCCTCTGAACAACGTCAGAGACGTCACTCATCATTCACTAAAGCTGCGCACAGAAGCCCTGCCCCCACGCTGATCAGCTGGGCCGGGGCACGTTGGCAGACGCAGGAGTCCCGTCCCTGCGCTTATTATCGGGACTCGCAGGACTCGCAAAAGTCGCAGGACCCGCCGCCGCCACTGCACAGAAGACGCAGTAGCAGGGCGGCCCGGTACCATTTGTTCTGCGGCCCGGTACCGGGCCGCGGACTGGGGGTTGGGGACCACTGGCCTATGGCACCAGCAATCAGAAAGAGGCCAATAGCATTTCCTTTCAGTGGCATAATTTTTTAGCTGTTATTAGATGCTAGTGCCATAGACTTCCCCTTGTTCAGAACTGGAACAAAAATGCTTAGATGTGTGGCATTACCTACTTAGGGTTCATTAGATGATCTTTAGGTGTATCTTTCAGCACCAGTATGTAAAGAGATCTTGTAGCACCTTTGAGACTAATTCAAATAAAGAAATTGGCTTTCAGCTTCAGTGTTCTTCAAGTGGGCAAGCATCTTCTTATTGTCTTCTATATAGTATTGAAAATTTGGTTCTGTATTGTAGCTCTGATGATAAATGGCTTGGGGTCTTGACACTGGGAGGAGCACCACTCCTGTATTCACTTGATGATAAAGGAGTATGGTAAACACCTTCTGTATTAATTCAGTGGGAGCAATGCATTGTAGGAGGATCCACGAGGAGCCTTCTCTACCATGGTGCCCCATTTCAGGAATGCCCTCTCTTAGGTGACTGGATTTCCACATACACTGGCTTCATTCACACACCAAATTAAAACATGACCTTTTATTTGGAGCCTAGTTGATTGCCTCTAAATCTGTACATGTGCGTGGTTTAAAGCTGTTCTAACTTATGGGTTTTTTGTGTGGATTTTTTGTGTGATACCTTTATTGACCAATCAAAATGCACAATTGCCTGATGAAGAAAGCCAGTGGAGCTTTGAAAGCTTCCAACAAGTATATTGTGCATTTTGGTTGGCGAATAAAGGTATCACTATTTGGTGGATTTTTCTTTGAATTTGCTAAATGGCCAACACAGCTGCCTCTGCATATTTTCTGGACTGTGAGATAACATATTGTAGCTGCAACAGAGGAACCCTAAAAAATGAGCTAGTGGACTGGGACCTCCAACCAAAGTAAAATAATTCTTCGTCTGCTTAAATTTTAGCATGTTTTACCTCTACATCAACCAAATTATTCCTGATGCAAAAACATGGAGGCTTCTTGAGAAATCCATTGTTGCACCGGCACAAAATATTCCGCATGCCTTTTCTTGGGTAATAAACTGACCACAGCTTTATTTATCTGTACAGGGTCTTAAAACAGTTTTCATTTACAAGACTCATTAACCATAATTTCGTTCTTGACACATGTGTCCATGCAGATAATGGGAGGAGCTATCGGGGTAAGCCACGCCCAGCACAACATGTGTCAAGAACGTCCTGTTCAAATTAGTTACACAATTTCAACAAATCACCCCCCCAATACACCGGAAATGACGTCATAATTTAACATATGACGTAAGTAAGTTATGATGTCATCAACATGGTTTATGACGTCATAGAGAATTAATTAACCCAATGATGTATATCCTTCATCCACATTAATTAATTCAATTTGGTAAGTTCAATTAACCGAATTGTCCCCGGGGGGGGGGGTCCCTGCCCACAAGAATTTACAAAAGACATTTAATGAAAATTAACCAACCAAGACTCAGATCCACAAGTTGTGATAATAAGCAATAATTTGTAACACCACATGAGTAAATCACTACAACAATGGCGAAATCAACTATGTCATTATGCCAACCCATACTATTATTATTATTATTATTATTAACTATTAATCTCAGAGAGGGTGAAAAACCCAGGTTACAATAACTCTGGGAAAAAATCCCTCCAGGCCCCCGAAGGTGACCAGCCGAAGCCTGAGAGTAAATAACAAACATCTCTAATTGAGGGTGGGTGAGTTGGGCGCTTGACTGCTCTGAGAAAATGGCTGCTGCCACGTGGCACCCGAGGGCTATATAGCCCCCAAATCTCGTTGGTAATCTCGCGAGATCCACGGTCTTGCGAGATTAGCAGCATGCTGGGGATCTCACGAGATTCCCCCTGATTGGCTGGGCAGTGCAGGAACTTCCTGCCTGCCCAGCCATTCATGGTGTCGGCATCTTCAATTGGCCAACGCAACAGAGAGCCCCTCCCGAAGCATGGGGGGGGGGTTTCTTTGCACCGGCACAAAAGATTCTGCATGCCTTTTCTTGGGTAATAAATTAGCTACAACTTTATTTATCTGTACAGGGTCTTAAAACAGTTTTCATTTACAAGATCTCATTAACCATAATTTCGTTCTTGACACATGTGTCCATGCACATAACGGGAGGAGCTATCATGGTAAGCCATGCCCAGCACAATGTGTGTCAAGAATGTCCTGTTCAAATTAGTTACACAATTTCAACAAATCATCCCCCTATACACTGGAAATGATGTCATAATTAAACATATGACGTAAGTAAGTTATGACATCATCAACATGGTTTATGACATCATAGAGAATTTAGTTAACCCAGTGACGTATACCCTTCATCCACATTAATTAGTTCAATTTGGTAAGTTCAATTAACCGAATTATCCCCGGGGGGGGGGTCCCTGCCCGCCACAGAAGGGGACAGCCTAGCTTGGCATCCCTTCCCCTCCAGGAGAGCTCATTCAGTGTAACAAGCAACAGAATCCAAGTATACGTCACGTCCCTCAGGGGAAAGATGAACCCCATCACCCCTGTACAGATGTGGCAACCAAACATGAATTCCCTCATGTTCAACAACAAAAATCCCCAATTCCGCCAACTTTCTGGCCACAGTTCTGTTCAACCAACGGCAAGCCACATTGATAGCCGAGTACACCTGCCCAAGTACGACAAGGCAAAAATTTGGTCCACAGAACAACAGTATGTGACAATCTTCGTTTAATGTCCCGCATGTCTCTTAAAATACACTTGGCCAGCTGTCATATCTTAAAAATGAATTAACATTAAAATATTTTTAGATGATATTTTTTGTATATGGGTGGGATCTGAATCTTTTCTTAAGGATTTCTGGCTTTTCTTAACGGTATCCGTGAAAGCATCAAATTTGATATGGTATATAATTCCTGTACAGTGAATTTCCTAGATATAAATATTCAAACAAAAAGGGGCTCATTTGAAATGAACTTAAATAGAAAACCAAAGGATGTTAATTCATTTTTAAGATATGACAGCTATCTCTTAAAAACAACCTTCCATACTCACAATTCTTACATATCAGACAAAATTGTAAAACACTGGAAGGGTTTGAAAGGGAATTGAATATTACATGCCTCCAGTTTTTAGAGAAAGGGTATCCCTTAAAGGTTATAAAAGAGGCACACGACAAAGTTTGTAAGTTAGATCGAAAGAAACTTCGGTTTGATTCCAGACCTAAGAGAGCACCCGATAGGGTAGTTATACCACTGACTTTTAACACACATTCACAGAGGGTTAAAGAAAGCATTGGCATCTGCTGGAAAATATACCAGGATATAAAAATAAACTGTTGTTTTCCTATAAACGTACTCAAAACATCAAGAATATATTAGTACGGGCAGATTTTGATTTTCCGGTTATACAAAATAGTTTGATTGCCAAGGGACATTACATCTGTGGGTGTTGTTCGGTATGCAGACACAGCAGCAATTTGAAATGTTTTGTGAATACTGCTGATGGTAGAAGCTATGAAATATACCAACTTTTTACATGTGCTAGTAAAAATGTCATATACATAATTGAATGCCCTTGCAAACTAATTTATGAGGGGATGACCAGCAGAGCGATAAGAACTCGAATTACTGAGCACAGAAGTTGTATTAAAAACCATAAAATAGAAGCTCCATTGGTAAAACATTTTCTTGAGAAACATCATGCTTATGATTCATTCAAATTCTGTTGCATAGATGGGATATCCAATACTAAAAACATAAAACAATTACAGATATTGGAACTCAAATGGATTCATTGTTTGAAATCTGAATCCCCGGTGGGCTTAAATCAAAATGTGAATTAGCTAGTTTGAGTCTTTTACTGTCCTTCCACACCTTAAATTTTTCCCTTAGTTCTTTTCTTTTCTTGAGTTTTGGCAGGATGGTTGCCACTACCGGTTTGACTGTTTATAGAAAAGGTTCTGTGAACAGGAGAACTTCATTTAAATTCTGGTGCATTGATGGGATATCTAATACTAAGTACATAAAACAACTACCAATATTGGAACTCAAATGGATATATGGTTGGTAATTCTGAATCCCTGGTGGGTAAAGATGTGGGTGTAAGTGGGTTGGTTTAATTTTTTCATTGCCCTTTCACACCCTAAGTTTTCCCTAGGATCTTTTCTTGAGTCTTGGCAGGATCGTTCCCATTACCAGTTCAGCTGGTTATATAAGAAGCTCTGTGAGCAGGAGAAGAACATTGTTGCTTTTGAATTGAGCAGCGTCACATTGTGTGAGCTGAGGAGTTGTTTTATATATTATATATATCTTTTGAATGCTTGTAGCCCACTGAGGAAGACTGTTGTCGAAACGTGTCTGGCCTTGAGTTTTTATTATTTACTATTATTATATTATTTTATTTTTAGCATTTGCACACTTTTCAGTGGGGTATTGTTACCCTTTTAGAAATTTTACTGACTTATCTACTTCAGGGTTCAGTTTTTTTTGGCCTTGATTTTTGAAATTTTTATTATCATTATAGTACTTACTTTTAGCATTTGCATACTTTTACCCTTTCAAAAATTTAATTTTGTTGGATTTTCTGCTCCAGGGTCTAGTTATTCTTTTATTTCTTCATATTGTTGCCTTTTTGTAATTGGAAGTGGGATTATTTTATCCTGGTTATTTTTTTTTTTTGGCAGAACCCTTCAGTTTGGTTTTCAGAAGGAGGAGGGGCCAACCCTCTACTTACCATCTTAACTAGAAACTTCAAAATGTAGGCATCTTACTAACATTTCTAATTTTTCTCCTGTTTGGTTTGTAACATCTTGCCTGATGAAGAAGCCAGTGGAGCTTTGAAAGCTTGCAACAAGTATATTGTGCATTTTGGTTGGCCAATAAAGGTATCACTGTTTGGTGGATTTTTGGTTGAAAATATGTAAATTCCTTATTTTTGAGAGAGTCAGGTTCCTGATCAGTTTGTATTATATCAAGTGTCTTTGGGCTGTAAAAGCTCTGAATTCCTCACAAGGGCAGAAATGCTCTTTTTACAGAAGTAGTTGTTTCTTTCTATTTTTCTGTTGCTATTTGAATTACATTTTATCACAACCATACTGATGACTTTCTCCTCTCTTTGAAGTTGAACTATATATATATTTTATCCCTGAGCAGCTGGAATGATTGTTAACATTATGTGTGCAGAAAAGCATAGTACTCTGTAAGTGGTGTATTATGGTGTACTATATACAGAGATATAGCATTTTCATGTTAAAGATAAGGCAGCATTGATAAGTCTTGAATCCCAAAGGTGTTTTTTTTTTTAAAAGTCCAAAATGAAATCATTTTGAAAGTGAAATATACAGAATTTTGTATAAGTCTTCCTGTATATCTGAGTGGTGTTGGCTTGGATGAGGATTGTTTGCTGCTTTCAATTGTACCTGTTAATTTGAGAAAATGTATTAATTTTTATGTCTTATCACATGACAAGTGTTTGTTCTTAATTGATAATAATACGGTACATTCCTAACATTTTTATATTGTTGTTGCTAAGTGTCTTCAAGTCTTTTTTCCCCTATAGCAACCCTAAGGCCCTAACCTAACCTGCCATGGGGGTTTCTTGGCAAGATTTGTTCAGAGTTGTTTTGCCTGTGCCCTCCTCAAAGGCTGACTTTCCCAAGCTCACACAACAGGTTTCAATGTCTAAGCAGGGATTTGAACTCTGTTCTCTCCAGAGTTGTAGTCCAATGATCACACCATTCCACCATGCTGGCTATTATTTGAATAATTACTTCAGCTTGTTGCTCTTCATACTATTTGGGTCTTGGACCAGCTGCTCCTGTTACTACTTACTGCTGCATCTTTTCTTTCCAGGTATTACTGTTCTCCCACTTGTCTCTTTTCATTTTGGTATGCCTTGCTATTCCTAGCTTTTATATGTTTAAATGCTTTATTCTGGTGCCACACAAATTTTACCTAAATGACAATGTTATAGAGGGCTGTATTCACTTCAGAGTGATGAATTAGTACAGGTTGAATCTCCCTTATCTGAAATGCTTGGGACCAGAAGTGTGTAAGATTTTTGATTATTTCAGCTTTTGGAATATTTACATATACATAATCAGATATCTTGGAGATGGTACCCAAGTCTAAGCATGAAATTCATTTATGTTTCATATACATCTTATAAACATAGCCTGAAGGTAATTTTATGCATAATATTTTAAATAATTTGTGCATGAAACAAAGTTTATGTACAGGGAAGCATCAGAATGCAAAGGAGTCACTATCTCGGCCATCCACGTGGACAACCTTGGATTTTGGAGTATTTTTGGATTTCAAAATTCTGGATAAGGGATACTGAACCTGTACAGTGTATATGTGAGTGTATGTACTTTATCACATAGGGGAAATTCCATGCAGAACAGGGTTTTAAATAGAAAAAAAACATGCAAAAGTAGGTAGATTTTCAGATGATGTTGCGTTTAAAGTATGCTTAACCCGAACGGAAAGTACTCAAAAGCCACATCTTTTTACTTTCAGAAAATCCTGAAAGAAAAAAGAAGCAGCTTTTGACTACTTTCTGTTTGGGTTAAGCACACTTTAAAAGCAATGTGTGTGGAAAATCTACCCACTTTTGTGGTTTCCCCCCACTTTTTAAATCCTATTTCTGCATGGGATTTCCCCCGTGTGATAAAAATCCTTTGTCTCCATGCACATATGAAAACCTTTGCAGTGACTGAGTACAGAAACAGAGGTCTCTTTGGTCCAGAATATTTTAAGCTAACTTCCTCAATAATTCTGTTATAGATTTTTTTTCATTAAAGAAAAACCCTTAGAGTAGAAAAGTAGAAATGTGTTTAGTCTTCAGTAACTCATGAAAGCTCATGGTAGTCAGCTAATAGTTATTGTTTATTAAAACAGCAACAAATGTAACAGTGAAAGGAAACCTAATTTTAATCCTAATTGAGGAAGAATGCTGTTCACAAGCTATTTTAAAATTCATTATAAAGCATTCTAAAAGGAAAGATTTCCTTGGTTCTTACTGAAATAGATATGGTCACAACAGTTTGATTTAGTGCATTATTTGATAGCCTTCAAAATAATTTCGCTAGTGCATATATTAATTCTGCTCAAAATACAGTGGTGAGAAAAAAACACCAAGATTATTACTAAAGGATAATTAGTAGAATGAAGCTGAGTTAATAGGTGCGACATCCAATTATTTTCTGCCCTGGAGATAAATTTCAAGTGAAGGTTGAACATTATAGGCATAGTTTAGCTCTCCTGCTTATTCAAAGTCATATTGAGAGGATAGAAGTTGTGGCATGTAAAAAGATTTATTTTCTGCCATTGATATTGCAAATTGATTTTTAGAAGAAGCTGGTGGTTGCTCTGGTTTGTAGCTGACTTCTTGGTATCTGTCTGAATTGTATCGATGAAGCATGAACAAAAGAATACCTGACTTGCTCAATGTTTCAGTAACTTTTTGGATGTGTGTGTTACAATTGTGTCTATTCCTATAATTAGTATGATTTTGATTGAGATCAGAAATAATAAAACAGTCATTTAAAAAGCAATAAATTAATGAAAGATGAAGACAGAAATCAAATCAATTGTACCATATTTTCTGGTGTATAAGATGACCTTTGAACCTCAGAAAATCTCAAAAGTTGGGGGTTGTCTTATATGCCGGGAAGAGAGGCGGGCCAGGCAAGAGGACCCCCCTCAGCCCGGCCGCCATTTTGTCTCCCTCCTCCTCCCCCTCAAGACACTCACTGTGCTGGGCTGGGCGAGACCCTCAGCAAGATCAGGGAGGAGGAGGCAGCGGCAGCAGTGGCTTGGCCTGGGGGAAGAGGAGGAGGAAGCAAGCCGAGGCACGGTGCTTCTGGGAGGGCCTCCCTTCCTCCCTCGCTGCCCTGGGCTGGTCTGCCCTCCTCTGCTCTGCCCATCCTTCCTCTCTACAGGGAAGGCACTGTAAAAACCCACTGGGTGGCCTTGAGCAAGTCACATTCTCTCAGCCTCAGGGGAAGGCCTCAGCTTCCTTCCCTCCCTTCTTTCCCTCCCTCCCTTCCCCTCAGCAAAAGCCCCCCCCCACAGGAGGAGGAGGAGGAAGAAGAAGAGAGAGGGTCAGAGAAGCCCCCTTGCAGGGTGAGGAATACCTCCTTTCTCCTCCTCCTCCTCTTCTTCTTTTCCTCTCCCAGGGAGTTCCCCCCCCCCGCGCTCTCTCTGGGGCCCCGGTACTTGCCAGCCTTCCTCCTCTTCTTCCTGGTGGCGGACGAAGCATCTCTTGGGAGGGGGGCTTGGCTCGGCTCCCTCCTTCCCTCTTGGAGCTTTTGGAGGGGAAGGAGGGGTAGGAGAATGTTGTTGTTGTTATTGCTGTGTGCCTTCACGTCGTTTCTGACTTCTGGCAACTCAAAGACAAACCAATCCTGGGGTTTCCTTGGCAAGGTTTGTTCAGAAAGGGTTTGCCATTGCCTTCCCCTGAGGCTGAGAGTGTGTGACTTGTCACCAGTGGATTTCATGGCAGAGTGGGGAATCAAACCCAGGTCTCCAGATTGGTAGTCCAACACTCAAACCAGTACACCATGCTGGCTCCTATTCCCACGTATTACCTATGAAACAATTGTAGACTTTTTTGTTGTTGTTGTTCTTCAAGTCCTTTCCGACTTATGGTGACCCTAAGGCAGGGGTCGGCA
>CM034701.1:197406132-197428907 GCA_020142125.1 Phrynosoma platyrhinos
GCCCCCCCCCTTTAGCCCCAGATTTTCCAGGTTAAAAGGTCTTCTTATACGCCGGAAAATACGGTACTCCCTATAATCAGCCCTGGTTATAGGGAATAGTCTACAATCCATAGTCCAGAGCAATTTAGACTTGCTGATCATAAGAAAAGTTAGATCAGAACAAAGCCTATCCAATTCAGATTTCTGTTCACAGTCTGAGTAGCCAAGTGCTTTGAAAAGTCCATAAACAGCTCATGAATGGCAGCAGAATTTTCCTGTTTGAGAGGAGAAAGTAGCTTAGGTATTAGAAGCAATGTAAGGAGAAGCAATGGAGAATTGCCACACTACATTTAGAAATAGACTCTTATCAACTTAATGATACTCTTCTTTTCTTTTTACAAAAAACTTGTGTCTTCTGGGCTGGGAATAGTACATTTGTGCTGGTGTCTCAGCACATTTGTACTAGTTTGATTCAGAATGATTAAACTCATTTTTACAGATTTACAAATGTAAATAATAACTTTGAATGGAGGAGGAAATCTGTCAGAGCCAGTTAAATGTTACAAATGACATAAGGGTTCAATGGAATTTCTAGAATCATGCAGCTATTTTTGAAATTTACTTAGGAAGATTGCCTCACCTGACTAAAAGTCACTATATGCAATTTCTTAAGGGTGTGATATTGTATCAGTGCTTTCTTGGGATGTCTTCTAGCCTAGTGAAAAGAGGTCAGAATGCCATAGTAGCTTTGACAAGATAAAACAATGAAACTGTATTACAGTCTTTCACAGGAGCCAGTTCCAACATTCAACTGTATTAATTAAACTTGTGAATATTTGCATAAAGAGATCCTTTCTCAGATGTCGCCATGCATTTTGGTAGCTTGTAAACACTTCTAGAAAACTGACAGAACACTTGAGACTTTATACATGATAAATGGCCCTTTCTTGTGTCTTTAATTACATAATGTGAGTTTCCAAGCTGTTCAGGCAAGTTAGCTTTTAAGACTTTCCCCTTCAACAAAGAACAAAAGGAGCAGGAGGAGGAAAGCAAAAATATTTTCATTAATAATTGTGCATGTAATATGAATAAATGTAAATGTGTGAGACAGTTTGCAGGCCCCAAATGAACAAACCTAGAATATTTTACAATCTTGTTTTATTATATGTTTATTAAAGAAACTTTATTAAACATTGCCCAAATCAATGTATCTGAGAAGCAGAAATAAAATGTGCACATAATTGCATTAACTGTTAATACTTGTGACTAGGAAATAATTGGCATTTTCTTCAGAGCAGTTCAATTCAGAATGAGCACAGTTCAGAATTTTGATTGTCAGGACCAGCCAACTATGCCCCCAGAATTCAGACAATAAGCCTTGGTGCGATGAAACAACAAAATACTTTTATTGTAGAACAAGGACAACAGTGATCAATCAGCATGCGTTTAGGTCAGTACTGTCTGTTCCCACCCTCCTGTCACAATATATAGACTGGAGTCAACTAGCTCTAGCTGTTCGCAACATACCATTTTAATTTCTACTCAGTAACTGTAGTAAAACTCTTCCCCTTCTCTCCCAAAGGAATATAAACATACATTTTGATTTCTATCTGGTAACTTCAATAAAACTCCTCCCCTTTTCTCCTGAACTGTTGTCAGGTGAATATAAAACATACAACACCCATCCACCCCTTCCCACATCCAAACTTAAATCTTTATCCAGTACAAACAATACAGAGTTAAATTTATACATTTCTCCAACTCAACCCATCATGACAAAACCGAACCCAGTTAGGTTCTGACAATGGGATAGTATGTGAGGCAGATTCCATTATTCTACTTGCACAGCTGTTAAACTATACCTGCCATTTTATCTGGAAAATGACTGGTATAATTCTCAGAGCCAGGGCAGGTGCAGAAGTATACTAACAGGGCTATACAACATCTTAAAGTGTGAAATGGAAAACCAAAATGCTCGCTCTCCCATGGTAATAGCATAATAATAAATAAACCAACTGACGATTCATTCCCTATAGTATTTCACCAAAATGTTCTGTTTAAAGTGGCTGTCCTTTCTCTTCCCTAAAAAGTATTGCCAACTCTTGCAGGGGTGAAGGAGAATGAAAGTTTTCTGTGCTTCTCAGGTCTTAAATGCCCTATGTGGTTTCACTGTGTCATTCCTCATGTCAGAAAGAAGGAGAATAAATTATACAAACTTAAACCATTTGCATTCATTTTCTAACTCTTTGTGATTCAGGCAGGACACAGAATATGAGTTGCCTTGACACAGAATTTTTTTTGTCTTCAATAGAGGTGACATAGCTTGTAATTGTGAATTTTTGTGACATTTTACCAAGCTTGCTGGCAGATTTACAATGTGGAGAAGAATCAGTTTGATGAAAGCTTTCTTAACATTCTAATTTATTTTACTAGGGGTGTTAGGCAGTCAACTAGACAAGCCATTCAACTTCAGTTGTAAAATGTAAAGATGTATAAAAAGAAATCTTAACCTCATACATAACACCCATGCTCATGTAATTTTTAGGATTTTGGAGACTGTTGGCACCATTGGCAGTCCTCCTTGGCATAGTATGGTTTCCTCAAGCACATATACACTAAATAACAAAACCCAAAATTGTAGATTTCATTTTGCTTTCTTTCAGATGTTTATAGCTGGCACAATAATTTGGTTGTAGACTGCAATTGTTTCCAGTAACTGTCATGTGATATTTCCTTTTCAAGTAAGCAGAAAAATCTGTGATTGTGCTGCATATCAAGTGGAAATGCATGATATGTGCAAAGAAAAGTAAGCTATGCTGATTTTTTAGAAATAATATTTTTAGAACAAACGTAGGGAGTGCAATATTTTCATATGTACCTACATCCTTTTAATATTTGTGGTGTGGAAGCAATATGTAGAATATACCTGGTGAATTTTAGAATTTATAATCTGAGTAGGACATGGTCTGTAAGCATGAGTCAACCCCTTTGCTGATGCTAAGCAGTTGTAGGATATCGTCAGTGACATGGTACATGCCACTTCTTCCACAATTTGTAACTTAGTTCAAATGAAATTCAAACAGCATTTGGGAATTCTTTTTCTTTAAAAAAAACCCTTATTTTCCTGCGTATAAGACTACTTTTTAACCTGCAAAATCTGTGGTTAAAGTGGGGGTGTCGTCTTATACGCCGGGTATAAGGGTAAGGAGGATAGAGGTGCTGAAACTCTATATTTTGACTGGGAAAATGGGGGGCCGTCTTATACACCAGGTCGTCTTATACGCCGGAAAATACGGTAATAGGGAATTTCAAGCAAGTCAACATAAAATACTTAAAATATTGGATGCTACAATGTGAAAGGGAGATAGGAGTCCGAGTAGACCACAAGTTGAACATGAGTCAACTGTGTGATGCAGCAGCTAAAGAAGCCAGTGTGATTCTAGGCTGCATCAATTGAGGTATGGCTTTGCTCAGACCTCACCTAGAATACTGTGTCCAGGTCTGGGCACCACAATTCAAAAAGGACGTTGACAAGCTGGAGCATGACCAAAAAGGTAGAAGATCTAGATTTCATGCCCTGTGTGGAGAGGCTTAGGGAGCTGGAGATGTTTAGCCTGGAGAAGAGCAGGTTAAGAGGTGATATGATAGCCCTGTTCAAATATTAGAAAGGCTATCCTACTGAACATGGAGCACGTTTTTTTCCCTGCTGCTGCAGAGACTAGGGCAGGGGTAGGCAACCTAAGGCCCGGGGGCTGGATGCGGCCCCCCAAGGCCTTTTTGGTGCTTCGGCCCCCCAGTTGTCTAAGGGACAGCAACCCGGCCCCTGGCTCAAAAAGGTTGCCTACCCCTGGACTAGGGCATGGAGCAATGGATTCAAGCTATAGGAAAAGAAATTTCACCTGAAAGTAAGAGCTGTTTAACAGTGGAAGACACTCTCTTGGAGAGTGGTGAAGTCTCCTTCTTTGGAGGTTTTTAAATAGAGGCTGGATGGCCATCTGTCTCTGGGGTGCTTTGATTATGTATACCTGCATGGGATTGGACTGGATGGTCCTTGAAGTCTCTTCCAACTCTGATTCTGTACAGTTAACTCAGGTTGAATCCGCAGTGCAGAAATAATCCAGTTTGACACCACTTTAACTGTCATGGCTCAATCTTGTGGAATTCTGGGAATTGTAGTTTTGTTGTGGCACCAGAGCTCTCTGACAAGGAAGGCTAAATTCTGTACCAAACTACAATTCCCAGAATTCCATAGCATTGAGCTATGGCAGTTAAAGTGGTGTCAACCTGGATTATTTCTGCATTGCGGATGTAGCCTTAGTCTTTTTAAAAAAGATGTAAACACTGAAATAATTAAGCATTCAAAAACCCATTGCTTGCTTTATTTATTCTCCTAGCTAGTTTTTTTCTTAAAGATTTTTATTAATACAGTCTAAAGTTATTTTTGGTGATGATGTATCTTGCACATTATGGCAAAAATATAATGATTAACTGAAAAGTAGAGCTGATTTATCTCCTTAATGACTTCAGATGTTCATTCTGCTTTAGTACTAAAATGACCAAATTATTGTCCCATTTTTGATGAACTGAAAATTAATCTGAAAACAATTCAAGATAATTGCTCAGTGTGTACCTATCTCCTAATGAAATATTCATCTCTGAATATGCATTAAGGCTATACTAAATAATAATATGCTTCTGAAAAAAATTATGATTAAATGGAATCTTCCTCACTAGTTATTTAAACTGTGATTCACATCATTAAAATGGAGTCCATCAGAGAATCATGACTTAAATCAATTTGATTTAAAGCAAATCAACCATGCCGGTGTCTCATTCTGTAAATTAATTATACTATTTTTTTGGGTGGAGATGGCCACCTTAATCTCAGAGGTATAGACTGTCTCCTTTTTAGTGGTTGAAGGAATGGCTGATTATACTAGCTGCCCTGCAGAAAGTTATGAGACCATATCCAGGGGGAAAAAGTCTTCATTAAGCATACATGATTAGTTTAGTATCTAAAGGTCAAGGTGAAACTCAATTGCTAGTCTCACCTAGAGTGTAGACATTGAAAAAATGGGATATAAGCATTGAGTAGTTGATTCAGTGAAACTGCCCTAGTTGGAATTAGATAAATTGGATTTAGGCTGTTCTTTTGAATATATAATTGCAAAGTCACTCCAGAAGTTCCTAGATGAATCTGATTATCTAGACCAGGGGTAGGCAACCTTTTTGAGCCAGGGGCTGGGTTGCTGTCCCTCAGACAATTGTGGGGCCGAAGCAGCATAAATAAATAAATAAATAGATAAAATTAAAAATTAAAAAAATATGCATGCACACTCTCTCAGCCCCAGAAAAGCTATGGCAAAACCCCTGTGGAGATTTTGCCAAGAAAACCCCAAGAACAAGTAATAACAACAATGATGAATATCATCATGGCGGGCGGCGGGGGCAGTGGCGGCAGGACCGGCCTGGGGCTGGTCCAAAGGCCGCGAGGGGCCGCATCTGGCCCCCGAGACTTAGGTTGCCTACCCCTGATCTAGACGAATTTTGATCTAGGTTCCAGCCTGATACTGGAATGAAAATAGCTTTGCTTGGTTAAACCTTATGGGTAACTTTGCTGAGAGCGCAACACTGACAATGTGCTCTTGGATCTCTCAAAACATAACATAAAGTAACGTAAAGAATGGTAAACCTTCATAGAAAGTTGCACTGGGATCATTTGATCTAGAGGACACTGCTGATCAACTGTGGTTCTGCCCCATCACACTTTATGCCAAGACCTTCTGTTGGATTATGTTTGGTTTCTGGCACTGTGTAACAGAAATAGTAAGGGGCATATCTTAGCAGTAGCAATAGCAGCTTCATTTATATACTGCTTCATACAGTCTCTAAGCAGTTTACAACTGTAAACTAAGCTTGCCAGTTTTCAAAGAGCTTCACTGGCTGCCAGGGCACAAACTATAGTCTTATGTTTAATCTTTTAAATTCAAAACAGTTTAAATTCAGTTTTTTAAAAAAATAGTTTGGAAATTGTGTATGGTCATATAATGTTATTTAATTAATGGAAAGGCACAATTTCTTATCATCCACTGACTAGTATATAATGCAAATAATAATGGTATTATTATAAATATATAATGTTTCCATATATTTGTAATGTTTTTTTTCAGATACATAGTATTAGGTATCAATAATGTGCCTTAATTCTTCTAGAGATTTAAAAGTAAACTTTAATGTGGAATTTGCCTGAGGAGGCTTTTATCACAGTGCAGAAATCTATTCTGTTTTTTCAGTTACATTCTTTCTCTTCTGAGGTTGATTTAGCAATAATCAGTGGACGACAAGAAATTACAAACCCCAGATTTCTAAACAACAGAATTGCTTTATCGGTATGTTATATGCAAAGTATGGCCATTTACTTTACAATTCTGGCTGGTAAACAACATCTGGACCTATCAAGAGCTGGTTGTTTAGATCTTTTCATCAAAACACAGGGCATCATACATCCAATATATTTCAGATTTTTACATATTTATTTTTGCTGCTGTTTGCACATTGAGTTCCTTACATTTGAAAACTCAGTGTGGGTAAAACCATTCCTTTACCACAGCTGCCACCACAATTGTCTCCTGTGAGGTAGGGCATTTCTGTTGCCTGTTTGTAAAAAAGAAACCGGTGCCAAGCGTGTCACATTGCCAGAAAATACATGGTAAAATTGAGATTTGTTTTCAGCAGTCAAGAGGAAGTTCTGACCCATCAACTCTCCTTTCCTCAAGCTGTCCTTGTATTTTGGCATGCAGCTTCTATCTGCTCTAGTCAGTTTGGTCCAGGGAATTGGTGCTATTCAAAAGGGGAAGAAGAATAACAAAACAGTGATCATAATACCTGTTGTACCTTAATGTTTTTGGAGGAAGTTAATACAGAAACAAAAGTTAATGTTGTAGTGTACAACATTTACTCTGTTAGCATATCTGTATTTTTCAGCTATTTTCAAAGTCCACAGTAATTTCCCAGCTTTTGTTACATTCTCATTCAGCACTGGTACACCTAAAAATGAGCTCTATTTATAATTCACACATAGTAGTGAAAGATACTGCAAATCATAGCTAATTCGCATAATTTAAGGAAGACCCTTAACGAAACTCTTGTACTCAGAATGTATAGTGGAAGATTACATTTAAGCTCTGATTTTAATAAGAGTTCTACTAGCAAATTTGAGGGTTTTTTTAAATTGTGGGATGATAATGCTTGGAGAATTTTTAAAAAAATTCATGAATGTTTAATAGTTTCTTATACTTGGTGGAATATGGAGCATTTCATTTAAACAATAGGCAGTCATCCAGCCAATGAATTTGTGTACAACCATAGGTTCTTTGTCGTGGTTTCTGAATCACACAAATGGGTTTTCCTGCACTGAGACATTCAGATCCTTCTAGAATTGCTACAGAAGACTTTTTGGTGGTAGCTCCACCCATCCTATATATACCCTAATGTACACATTCTTTTTCCTCAGTTCCTTTTGTACACCATGCTAGCAGCATTGAAGGAACTGATTCTTAGAATCGCTCTTCAAATTTATAATGGGTGTTTGATCTTGGTTTTGCTTTGGATATTGGCTAGTGTTTTTGATTTTGACATTGGCATAGAGTTTTTCTGGTTTTGACGCAGTTTGACATTCACTACTGCATGTGCCATGGATGGCTACTGTCTCGGTTCCTCTATCATCCCCATCTTGGAGGAGACCATCAACGATGGAGTCGGGTTGTCATGATGATACAACTCACCCGAGCTCTTCAAGGTCAAGCCATGAGCCTTCATCAGCAAAGTGTTGGCTCAAACCCGTATGTTTACATTTGAGGCCTCTGAATCCAAAGATGCCACTGTAAAAAGGCGGAAATCCTCATCAACGGCAACCAAGCCTGCTTCCAAGCCTTCAAAAAAAGCCAGTGAAAAACTGGAGAAAAAGAAGAAGCACAAACATTCTTTTTCTCATTCTTCTAGCAAGAATCAAGAGTCCAGGCGACTCCAACACCAATTCTGAGAAGAGTTCTGTGAGCTCGGCCAGGGAGTCTGTTAGGCAGTGGGGTGGACGGTATACTAACAGAATCCCTAGTCTATCCTAGGTGTTCAGGCTCAAGTTCATACACTCAATGTGCAGCTCCCTAATAAGTAATCTGATCAGGTTAAGATGTTCCTTTTAGACCACAGCTACTTTGTAACCTTAACCACTTTCCCTAACCTGCTCACTAACACAGTACCCAGCTGGGGGAGCCTGTGCCCATGTCAGGCCATTATTATTTCCCCAGCCAGGTTTCTGTGAAGCATGCCAAGTCAGACTCCTCATCCTTAAAGAAATCAGATTATATGTATTTTTAACTGATCTGGCATTACATAGGAGCAAGATGAGCTTTTGAAGTTGGCTTGGTTCATTCTCCAGGTTCCTAAGGATGGCAGGGTGACTGGAAGGTAAGACAGGTGTTAAATATTGTTCTGTCCTTCCTCTGTAATGACATGTCACCTTACCCTCACCAGATATCCCTTAGCCCTGGACAACTCGAATTGCCACCCCACTTCCTTTATACATTATATTTTAAAATGGTCAATAAAACCTATAACAATTAAAACACATTAACATCTCTAAAAACCACTAGACAATGGCTCCCAATTTGTACAGATCGGGTTAATAGAAGAAAATAGTTGGCTAGTCCAGCATAACCCTACTCTGACTAATGTGATGCCTTATAACCAACTAGATCAGGGGTAGGCAACCTTTTTGAGCCGGGGGCCGGGTTGCTGTCTCTCAGACAATTGGGGGGGGGGGCGAAGCACCAAAATTAAAAAAGTAAATAATTATAACTATATATTTTTTTTAAAAAAATAAAAAAAATAAAAAAATATGCATGCAAACTCTCTCAGCCCCAGAAAAGTCATGGCAAAACCTGTGTGGAGATTTTGCCAAGAAACCCCCAAGAACAAGTAATAACAACAATAATATCATCATGGCAGGCGGCGGTGGCAGCGGGAGGCTATTTAGAAGGGGGGTGACACCTCAGAAGAGGGATAACACCTCAGAAGAGGAGTGACACCTAGTCAGGTCCTCGATTGTTAGGCCTGTGCGGGTGCCGCTCCATTCCTTGGGAGGTCTCCAGGCCTGGGGGGGTCTCTGGCCTGGGCCGGCAGCCTGCATGTTGCTTTCCCCACTGTGCAGCCATTTCCCCAGCCCCGGACATTCCACTGGAAGTCCTGCCCCCCCCCCAGTCTCTCCCCCCTCACTGGGTGACACCCGGTGCAGGATCCTCACTGCATTATTGAAGAGACATACGAAACAGAATGCTCCCAAACCAGTATTCATCGATTTTCTTTTACTACACGATCATGGTGATAATGGAGCTTGTGTGATAAACTTGTTAATTTTTTTAAAAAATGTGAAAGGGGTGATCCTGTGTGGGAGATTTATTTTAGGTTTTTTGGTGTTTTGGTCCTGATTTAAAAACAGCAATAACAAAAATTCCTAGTTTTTAACTCCTGCAACTTGAAACAAATAAACCTGAATGGGAACTGAAGATATTCGAGTGTAGACCTTTCTTCTAAGGCAATTCATTTATGGTACAGGATCAAGAAAGCTACCTTAGGAGTTTTCAAGAGCCTAAGCAATACTCAGCAGAAGGTTTTAAAAACCTTTTCTTTCAACAGAAGATTGCATGAAATATTACAAACTGCTTTTGAAATTTAACTCAGAAGTTTAAAGAAGAAGCATCCATTTTTTGCTGCATGTTGTTGTTTTTATTGCTGTTGTGGTTATTTGCTGGTATTCAAGAAACATGAGTGAACCATAATCCCCACTCCCCAGCTTGCAGAATTAGTTTCATCACTGTTTAGACCTCAACCATTACATTTATTATTTAAAACTTTCTCGTGTGTTCTTTTTCATTAATGAGGGCAGCTTAGTCCTATAGCATACATGATAAAATTCAGTTTTCTATAAACTGTAACCTCTATTGAACTGTGCTGAAACCTAAGTTACTGGCAGTTAAGATGAGGTACATTTGAAGTTCTCTCTCCTTAGGGATTGGTTTCTGTTAAATTAGACTTGAATTTGCCTTGAGAGAGAAACTTTAAAGGATTCTGCCAATCTATATTTAAGTCTATGGTACCTTGGATTTTCACCTGCTTGGATTCCTTATTACAACACACAGCTATTAAGATTGATCCTAGAGATAGTTTGTCTTTTGTGGATGAAGGAAGCCTACTGTTCATTGAAGAATTAATATGTCAAGCCCTTTTTAAAAAACTCTTTTGTTTGTATCACCCGCTTTGAAAATATTTTCTTTTGTATGTTATCTGCCTCGGGGCACTCTCACCTTGCTCATTCCTTTACTGTGCTGAATGTGAATAGGTTTTAAGCTGTACAATAACAGATAGCGGGCTCAATTTCAAAAGTAGCTGTTGATTTTTCAGGCAGCCTTCATTCTAGTCCAGTTTAATCTTCCCATGCCAAGAAAAGCATTTCAGAGGCACACCTTGATAACAGTTATTTCAAGCATGCAATTAGGAAATAATTGTAGAAGCCCCAAATACCAATGACTAAAAAAAGATTTTTTAAAAAAGCCTGAAACACTGAGCTTTGCCAATTCTAATTTGAGTGACCAGTTTTCAAAAAAGGAATGATATAGTTCAGAAAAGAATGTTTATATGATGGAGAGATTCATCTTTCCTTTCTGGAAAATGAGTGCAAGTTGGTAGACTTTATTGTTTAGCCCTGTCCTAGTTTCAGTAGTCTGAACCTCAAGGATGCTCTTTAGGATTACACTTTAGACTGCTAGTTGTATTTAGGTGTTTAATAAATATATATTATTTATTATTTAAGATACTTATTTCTCTCCTTTTGGCTCACCAGATGCCTCAAGGTGTCATTTCAAACTTTCTTTTTACTGCTTTAAAAGATAATGCAATCTTATCCATGTTTACTCAGACGTAAATCCACTTTCAGTGGGACTTAGGTCCAAAACAAACTACAGAAATAATCCAGTTTGAGACCGCATTAGCTGCCATGGCTCAATACTAGAGAATTTTGGGAAATGTAGTTTTGTGAGACATCTAGCCTTCTCTATCAGAGTTCTGGTGCCATAATAAACTACAGTTCCCAGGATTCCCTAGCACTGAGCCAGGGCACTTAAAGCAGTCTCAAAATACGCAGCAAAAGAGATACAAGTTGAGTCTCCTTTATCTGGAATTCCTAAATCTGTAATATTCCAAAATCCAAAATTATCCACATGGGTGTCTGAGATCGTAGCTGAGACAGTGACACCTTTGCTTCTGGATGGTTCAGTGTATGCAAACTTTGTTACATGTATAAAATTATTAAAAATATTGTATATAAAATTACTTTTAGGCTGTGTGTGTAAGGTATATACAAAACATAAATGAATTTTATCCTTAAAATGTCCATCTCCAAAATATCTCATTATGTTTATGCAAATATTCCAAAATTGAAAAAACTCCAAAGTCTAAAACACTTCTTGTTCCAAGCCTTTTGGACAAGTGAGACTCAACCTGCATATTTAAGCAAAATTTTGAACCTTTAGCAGCAACCTCCTGCCAAACTTGGAAAAACAAATTGCAACCATATATGCAAAGACATCAAAATACCCAACTGTGTCTCAAGGCTGGTGGAGATAAGGAAACATGGACTTTTCTGTCCCTTTATTTTCCCCTCTGAATGGAGAATAACCCAACATTATAACTTTAAGGGGCTGAGTAGATGGAGAGGAAAAAACAGGCTGTTGCTGGGTTTTCCTGATTTGACTGGAATCCCCACTGTCCTCATGGCCCACTCCCAAGGTGGGCCAAACACCAACTGACAGTACGCGCCATGCTATGTCACTCCACACTGCTCAGTTATTTTATTTTATTGCCTCCCCGCCAACATGTATGCACCATCACACAAACACACCACCTGTGACTGTAAATTACCTTCCTTATCCCACCTAGCTGCCATCCTATTGGAAGACCTGTGTGACTGGCCACACAACCGCATGAGCAATACATTGCCCATATCAGTGACACATTGGCAAAACACAGTCATGGAGGCCCCCCACACATGCCGCCTTTCCCCCTCTTCACCCTATGCCAATTGGACTGGCCAATTGGTTATTACATACATTGTCTTATATACCTGCTTTGTTTGTCATAATTTCACTTCATGAGATATGTGATGGCTCACTGATGTGATGGGTCTATGGTGTGTCTGGCCATTCATGAATCTGTACACTCAACAAAAGAAAAATACCACATGATAAGTAATGACGCCAGTGGTTGCTTCTCACTGGGCCCTGGTTCATGCTCCAGACTGCTTCTATAAGCTGCCTGGGCTTTCCCGCATTTCCACACTTGCTTCATGCTGTTTATATGCTGGTGTGATAATGTGCACTGGAGCAAAAGGGCTTTATTCGGCTCTGTTTTTTTTACCCCAGAGCACACCCTCATCCTGGTTTCACTCAGTTTTGGCCTCGTGTGTCGTATAACCAGTTGAAGTTTGAAACAAGGTGAAACTGCTTCGTCTTTTTTGTCAGTGCAGATAACCCCAAAATGCTGAAAGGGATTGCTCTAGTAGTTGAAGGATGCCCACCTGGTTAAAATTTTGAAGATGAATTATATACTGAACCTGAAGTAAGCTGTACTAAAATTAGTGCTTGACTGTTTTTGTTTAAAATTGAGATGGACAATTTTTTTTGGTCTTAAGCATTGTATTGTGTGTAGAGTGGAATTGGGTGATGCATACACTGATCTACTTCCCACCCACCCATTTCTTGTAGTACAGGGATTGGGGAATGGAAGTTTATTTGTAACATTGTCATTGGGGAGATGGTGAACCTGTAGAGACTTAGGGCCTTTGCAGACTGCCAGAAATAGTGTAAATTGAGTCCACTTTAACTGCCCTGGCTCAGTGCTAGGGAATCATGGGAATTGTATTTTTTTCTGAGACATTGAGACTTCTCTGTCAGAGAGCTCTGGTGCCACAATAAACTACAGTCCCTATGATTCCTTAACACTGAGTCAGGGCAGTTAAAGTGGTCTCAATTTGCACTATTTCTGGCAGTCTGCAAAGGCCCTTACATACTTTTATTGTTAGGTTGCAGCAGCACATCTTCAGTGAACAATGCAATAAACTTGATCTGGAAAGGAATGGGTTTCTAATGTAAGTCATCTTACTGTCGCTGTATGTGCTTATGTACAACAGGCAAAGCAAACAACTGCTTTCAGCTTGTTTGAAGAACAAAACAGAAATAAAAGAGGAAGGGAGATTAGCCTGCCTCATCGGCTACCCTGGTGTGCTGGGAAAGCATTGATCTTCAGTTGGCCCTCCACTTTCAAGTGGGTAGGGGATCTGCTCCTCCATGAAAGTAGGATAACCATGAATATCTCTGGGCCCCCCCAAAATGCACTGCCATGTTGTCAGAGACTCCTCTGTGATCATGTGGCCAGCATGATTGTGCAGAACACTGTTTACCTTCCCACTGAGAAGTGGTACCTATTTATCTACTTGCATTTGCATGGTTTCGAAATGCTAGGTTGGCAGAAGCTGGGACTAGTGACAGGAGCTCAACCCATCATGCAGCACTCAGGCCTCAAACTGCCAACCTGCCAATCATGCAGTCAACAAAGTCAGCATCTTAAGCACTTGAGCCACTGCATCCCTGACATATAGTAATGTTACAGCTTGTTAATTCTGTATATCACTGAATGCAGTGGCAATAGTTGTGACATAAACCAATCCTAAACAATTTCTTTATCCTCCTACTCCTGAAGCTGTTGACTCCCATTCAAACAAGAGTCTCCAGCTTCATGAGTGGGGCGCAGAAGGAATACAGGGATTCTTCGTCCTCTTTATTCCCAAAGCAGAAGGCTGTTGTTAGAATGGGAGACAGCAGACTCCAGTTTCAGGAGTTGGGTGCAGGAGGGATCCAGTGATTCTTCCTCCTCTTAACTCCAAAAGGAGGAGGCTGGTGTGTCAATGGGGGGCAGCATCCCTCAGCTCCTGAAGCAGGAAACAGAATTGACACAATAGTTATCTGCTTTGGGAGTTAAGAGGAGGAAGCACTCCACTCCTGAAGCCAGAGTCTCTTGTGTCAATGGGAGGGCAGCGGCCTTCCTCACACTCACTCGCTCCCTGGTTGTCCTGCCTGCTCCTCTCTCATGGATGGGGCCAGGCCATACTAGAAGGATGGAGGAATGCAGAACATCCTGCCTTGCCTTCCTTTTCCCTTGAGGGTGTTCGAAGCTCAGTGGATGGAGGAAGGAGAGGCCTCATTTGCCCCATTTTCTGGACACACCTTCTCTTCCACTGAATTCTTTGTATCTTATAAGGTACATTCATACTATGCCCCATTTCTTCCACAAGGCAGGTTTTTAGAGAGAAACAGTGCCGTTGCTAGAGTAGTAGTTGTGATGTCACCCTGTTTATGGTGTCCCCCAGTGCGGCCTGTACTCCCTATACCCCCTAGTGATACCTCTCTTGGCACAAGCTGGCACAGGCAAGAGTCTTCTTAGTCACTGCTCAGCCAGCTACTCCATCCTTGTTCCCAGGGTGACCAGGTAGCAAAGGGAGCTGCAACCAAGATTGGTTGTTTGAAATGTGCAGTAGAACAGTAGACCTAATATCAAGAAATATGTGTTGTGGGGTCGCACTAGGGTTGTCACGCAAGAGAAAATGGGGTGGTAGTCCAAAAATGTTTGGGACCACTGCTCTAGAAGAGTCAAATTTTTTTAAAAAAATGTTGTCTTATGTAAGCTTTACCCAAGCCGGTTGTTTCATATATTCATAATCTTAGTTTTGAATAAAAAGTTTGCTGAAACTATTCTGGTTCATGTTTGTGTTATTTTTGGAGAAGAAAGTTGAAGTTTGCTTTTGTACTGTGAAATTCTTTTCCATAAAGTTTTAAGGAGAGTTACTTTCTGGCTTTTAAATAACTACTTTTTTTGAAAGAGTAGTTTGAAAATGTAATGAAATTTTCAAGTTACTCTTCTTCCTCTAAGACCATATTTACTTCAGTGGACTTCTGCCATTGAATTGGACACCCTTTGCTCTATTACAGTCTGGGCTCATGCTTTGTAACATAGGGCCTGTACAGACTGCCAGAAATAAACCAGTTTGAGACCACTTTAACTACCCTGGCTCAGTGCTAGGGAATCATGGGAACTGTAGTTTATTGTGGCAGCAGAGCTCTCTGACAGAGAAGGCTCAGTGTCTCAGAAAAAAACTACAATTCCCATGATTCCCTAGCACTGAACCAGGACAGTTACCGGTAAAAGTGGACTCAAGTTGGATTATTTCTGGCAGTCTGTATAAGCCCATAGTTTCCTAGTAGTTCTAGATTAGAAAATCCCCTACATAGCACAAGAACATGTGCAGAGAATTTTTGGAAAGCGGGGTTGTAGTGGAAGGAGAAGATAAGTGGATGACCATATGGGGTATGGTCTCTCTTATGGGGTAAAGCTTCACCCTAAATATGCTTCAGTGCATATTTGTGTCCATAAATCTAGATAATTGTGGTAAGGTGGTTGGGTGTAGCTGATGTGTGATTTAGAACTTAATCAATTGTTTTTGTGTAGTTACGTTCTATGTGCCATGCTTTGAAAGGGATTTGATCTGTCTGCACCACGGCTTGATGCTGCCTGTTGCTGAGAAACAAATAGCTTCAACACTGCTCCAACACTGCTTGTGGAACAAAAACATGTAATCAGTAATTTTTCTTTTGTCTTCTCATCTTGAATTTTATATTTTTGGCTGATATCCATTGTAAATACTGGTTGTTGAAACAATGTCAACTCCTCCTCCTCAAACCCAAAAGCACAGATATGTTATCTCTGGCTGACAGTGTGTGTTCTGGCACAGCACAGCTAGCTCTTCTTTTTACAGCAGAAGACAATATCTTTATACAGAGATGGATAGGCTTCTATATGCCCAGCAGAATCTATTTAGTATTCTTTTCCTAGAGGATTAATGTGACTGGACTGCTAGAAAGATAATAGCAATATAACTTTCCTCAGCTGTAGTTAGTCCTGGGATAGTGCTACAGGGATTAGTTTCATTTAGAAAGGGAAGCACTGGAGTGTGTAATAATATTGGTTTTATTTACAAATGTAGAAGCAGAGTCTATGCGAAGGAAACCTAGGCAGCACAGCTGCTAATCCTGTATCCGGAATTCCAGAGAGAGCAGTTGCATCCCGAGGATGTCTTGATTTTAGCTCAGTTTCAGCTTAAGACTCTAGACTTCCTTAATTGTTGCCAGAGATCAGACCTTGTTCTTTCCCACGTTGACAAGAGCATTAATACCAGACCCATCTCTGCAGGCAAATTGTTCATTCAGTGTAACATTTTCAAATGTTGGCTCTAATTTTGTAAACATCAACTGGTCATTTCTGCCTGTTAGTTAGCATTAAGCCCAACAGTGTGTACAATGACAGTGATACAGCAAAGACTCTGCTGCCATGACCACAACATTTTTTCTTCCCACATTATTCCTGGAATGTGGAAAATACAATGGGTCCTTGGTATCTGCTAGGGTTTGGTTCCAGGACCTCCCGTGGATACTAAAATCCATTGGCTGGTCAAGTCCCATTAAATACAGTGGTGTAGTAAAATGGTGTCCTTTATATAAAATGGCAAAATTAAGGTTTGCTATTGGGAATTTCTGTTTTTTAATATTTTCAAGCTGTGGATGAAGAATCCATGCACACGACTGTAGCTGAAACACAGTGGTTCTCAGCTGGTGGGGTGGACCCCAGGGATGATGCAAGAGTTAACCGAGGGGGGTGCAAGATGTGGAGGCCCTGATCACCCACTCCTCCTATATGTTTTTCTGTCTGGGAGAGGAAGAGAAAGGCAAGGAGGATGTTTGGAGCAGCCACTTCTGCTTGAGGGAGTAAGAGGAGAGTGGGGAAGCTCTCTGGATTGTGGCCTTTGATGTGGGGTATTTTGAGTTGCTGTTGCTTCTTCCTCCACCCATTCTGTCACTGCTCCAGTTCTCAGGATGAGAAGTTGCTGCAGACTTAACACATTCTCTCGACACAACCTTGGTACCTCTCTTGATGTGTCAGTGACTTCCTGTCACACACTAATTCTTAACACACCCAATACAATAATGCCCTTTCTCTGACTCTCTCCATCAGATAAATTCATTCACATGGTCTCCCACACAAATTCTGTCTGTCTGTCTCTGTCTCACTCACTCACTCACTCACTCACTCACTCACACACACACTCAGGCACACTCTTCATCTCTTGTTTACATATGCACGTGTGTTACTCAAATATACACAAGTGAATGAATACTTCTGAGTGATGTATGTGTGAGAGAATAAATGAGTATGTGTGTGAGTGAAAGAAAGAATGAAAGAGTGTGTACGTATCTTTGAGCATTGATGTGTGTGAGTGGCTTTGTGTGGGACAGTATGTGTAAATTTTACACATGTGTTAAGCAATGTATTTATTTGAATAAAACTGTTCTAGTTTGGCTGATATTAACATGTAAGCATATGTGATATAAATGTATGAATGATCGCTTGCATTCATGTAGTGTAAACATTGGCATGACTTAGAATAAGCATTCCTTATTTGTATAGACATTTCTGCTTTTTTCTTCCAGGAGAATTGTATTTGCTTCATAGGTTATGCAGTTCTGTGCATGTTGAATAGTTTCTTACTCCTAGGAAAGTCTGTGAAGCATTGTAGTGCAAGTTCAGTAACCATTGAGAGTCTTGTTGCATTTTATGTTTTTAATATTGCCATTATGCACACATGCATACCATTGTTTAACTTCAAATTTCCAAGCTTTAATTGTATTACAGAACAAATTATTTTTGTTTCCTTAAATATGATTTCAACAGCACAAGACATTCTGTTTGTGAAATTAAGAGGCTTATACCACAGAAGATCCAGGGTGATGTATTGGTTGGACTGTGACTCTGAGGGTTCAACCATGGAAACCCACTGGGTGATCTTGGGCAAGTTTCACTTAGCCTCAGAGAGCAAGGGAAAAAACCCTCTTGCCTAGAAAACCTTGTGATAGGTGCCTTAGGGTCATCATATGTTGGAAACATATGTTGAAGGCACACAATAACAATAATATGCCACAAAATGAAACTGCAGCATATACAATTGCAAAAAGAAAATTCAAATAGTGTTAAAACTTTTTAGGGCTTATATTCTGCTTTTGGGTCATGAAACGTTGGCTATTAGATTTAAATTGAGCTGTGTTCACAGTTCTGTTTTTATGTTGCACTAAAATAAGGTGATTAAATTTAGAGTGCATTTTTTATGGATTGGAAAAAAAAGTTCACTGTGGAAATTATATAGTTGACAGCAAATACCACCTAGCATGCTCCTAAAGAGAAAATTGCTGATGTTCTGAAATTGTCTATAGCACCTCATCTAATTGTAGCAGTTATCTTTTTAATAAAGAAAGCATTTAATATTGCCAGGCTTTCTTTTAAAAAAATTACACTGAGTTCATCTACTATGACCTTTAAGCGTGTGAAAGAGAGGGGAAGAGAAAGGGAGACAATACCAGGAAGAGATGAGTCTTAAATAGAGAATTTCTGGGGATGCTGCATTTCCCAAGAGGCTAAGTCAATTTGTCTTTGGTTTCTGCTTTAATGTTCCAGAGACAAGTAATAATTTTACTGAAATACACTGCCCTAGAGTGTCTTAGAGTTCTAATTATTCTATTTTTAAGTGCTGACTTATTTAAATTCTTCATATAGTTTAATTGGAATATGAACATTCTTTATGATTACAAGTTAAAGCAATGGTGGGGGAGGCAAGAGCTTAGACTTTGATACATGAATTTAAAATACATAGGTAGATGCAGAATCCTGTTCTGAGATCTCATTTTTTAGGCTTCATGCAGAAATTTTGTGCACAAATGTATTGCTCTTTCATTGTCTTAAGGCTTGGACTATGGTAGTTAACTGTTATATATTAAGGAAAGGATGGAAGAGGTCAGTGAACTCACTAAGTTAAACTTACCCTGGATAATTCCTGAATTATGCCTTTTATTTACTAACATCTTCCTGGACCTACATTTAACTACAGCCAACTTTACCACATAAAACAACTCTAGAACCTTGCCCTTCCTTTCCCTGTTGTCTTCATTTCCAGAACCTGTGATTAGTACAGGTTGAGTATCCCTTATCTGAAATCCTTTGGACCAGAAGTGTTCTGGATATTGGATTTTCCCCCCAGATTTTAGAATATTTGCATAGTTTAAGTATGCAAATATTCTAAAATCTGAAATAAAATCCAAAATCCAGAACACTTCTGGTCCCAAGGATTTTAGATAAGAAATACTTAACCTGTACTAACCACAGGTTGTGGAAATGAAGAGAACAGAGAGTGCATGAAACAAGGTTTGTGTACATTGAACCATTAGAAAGCATTTTGGATTTTGAATTTTCAGATAAGAGATACTTAATCTCTCATATCTATTACTCCTGTCCCACTATTCATCCACACAGTATGAATTTTCACTGATCATCCTGACTTTTACATTCCCCAGTCTTCTGTTTTGATTTATTTTCAGGTTTGAATGCTCCTTTTTGATTAGAGCCTGCAAAGTAGCTCAAAACATTAATAAAACACAACCTCTTACCAAAAGCTCCTGTTTAAAAAATTAATGCCCCACCCATAAAACTAGAAATATAAACACATAGTGGGGAGGATATCTTTTGCAGGCAGGATCCTCCTCCTCCTTCTGGCCCTGTGACTATAGGGAGATTTTCCAAGTCCAGAAAATTTAAAATCCATTTGCATCTCAACAAGGCCCCCTCTTTTGCAATCCAATATGTCTCCATTCTTCCTCCCTGGAATGGAGACATACTGGATTTCAAAAGAGGGGACCCTGTTGATGTGCAAATGGATTTTAAATTTCCTGGACTTGGAAAATCTCCTTATAGCCACAGGGCCAGAAGGAAGATGATCCTGCCTGCAAAAGATATCCTCCCCATCATATACCATCTTAACTAAAGACTGAAACAACATGTAGGCATCTGACTAACATCTCCAATTGTTTTTCTCCTGTTTGGTTTGTAACATCTTGCCTGATGAAGAAGCCCATGGAGCTTCTAAAGCTTGCAACAAGTATATTGTGCGTTTCAGTTGGCCAATAAAGGTATCACTGATGGATTTTTGTTATAATTTTTTTTAACTTTTGTATGAATTAAAAAAAAATTACCCTGTTTTTAAAAACTGCCTTGTATCCTGTTTAGAGAAAAGAAGGATATAAATAAAATAAAATAAGCAAGCTGCCAATGGCATAGTTTTTTTTTTGTGGGTGTTTTCGGGCTGTGTGGCCATGTTCTAGAAGAGTTTCTTTCTGATGTTTTGCCAGCATCTGTGGCTAGCATCTTCAGAGAATGGCAATCTGAAGAAATAGAGATCAGATACAAATTTAGTATTGTGTGAACTAGAAAGTTTAAACAAGGAGGAGGCTCCAAATCAGGGTGGACAGCTGTGGCCCTTCAATTGTTTTTGGATTTTCATTCCCATGGACACTAGCCAACTAAGGTCCAAAACACACTGTAGAAATCATCCAGTTTGAGACTGTGTTAACTGCCCTCGCTTGATGCTAGGGAATTCTGGGAACTGTAGTTTTGTGAGACATTTAGTCTTCTCGACCAGAGAGCTCTGCAGCCACAATAAACTACAACTGCCAGGATTCCCTAGTACTGATCCAAGTTAAAGCGGTCTCAAACTGGATTAATTCTGCAGTGTGTTTTGGACCTCAGCCAATAGCAAGAGCATATTGGGCTGTAATCCTGAAACATTTGGAGGACCATAGACACTCACTCCTGGTTTAAATCTTCAGGTCATCTTCTACTTTCCCATTAAATTATGGTGGCTAGCCTTTCATAGGTATACTCCTTTTTCATAGGTGAATCAAGTCAAATGTGTGATATTGGGCCATCCAAACACATCAGCATCCCCTAAGGATCTCCTGCTTTGTTCACCACCCTCCTTTTTTCTATTAATCGAAAACACAGCCAGATGCCTGTGGTACATGCTATAGATCAGGCTTCTCAATATAGCAAGACAGTTGCTCCTATTCAGGTGTGATAGTTGTGCCATTTAAAGCACCTGAATATTGGAAATGGTATTTTGAATCTGGAAGAAACTCACATTGCCAGTCTCTAGCCTTATCAAATAAAGGATTAAAAAGTATGGACTATAGAGGGATCTTTTTTTCAGCTGGATATTTTGTGTGTAACATTATCTTGTCAGTCCAATTATAATGCTGTTTCTGGTATCTTTAAAATTAAACACGAACTGTTACAAGCATTTAAGCAGATATGGGCTAAGGGAAGCCCCTTGAGTTTCTCCTTACCTCTCTATGATAATTTCACAAATGTTATCTGGACACAAGGATTTTTCAGTGCTGAAATTTGATTTCTGAGATAAACAGAGTCTCTTTTTTTAAACTTCTTCCATTCTTTGGCAGACTTGTAACAAGTACTGCAGAATTGACCATGTAGTTATCAAGAATCCAAGAAAGGCCAACCATGACTACATTAGTGCTATCAAGAACCTCCATGATCTTGGCTTGGCTTCCCTGCCTGTATCTCATGGGTGGGCAGGCTGAGGCAAACTAAGAGAGCTCCTCTAGTGCAGGATTATCAAAAGGCTATAGCCCAGGGGTAGGCAACCTTTCCCCTTTAAGGGCCGAGGGACTTCAGCTCCCAGAAGCCTCAGCCATGTTGGCCAATAGTCCCATGTTGGCCAATAGCTCCTAGGATTCTGGGAGCTGAAGTCCCTCGGCCTTTAAAGGGGAAAGGTTGCCTACCGCTGTTTAGCCTCTGGAAATTACATGGCTGGGCAGGGGGAGAGAAGGTCAGCGGAGGGTTCAAAGTACTCTTCAAAAACTGCAGTTTTTGAAGACAGTCCTGCAGTGGGGAGAAAATCAATTAATCTATTTGTTCTTCCCAGTGGGAATGAATAATTTAAAACCCTACATTCCTACCTAAGGCACACAAAACTTACTTCTCAATGCTAACCAGTGAGCACTGTTAATCTGCTCATTGGCTGATTCTTCAATATTGACCGTTGGCTAATTTGTTACCTTGAAAACTGATAACTCTTCAAGGGAGGTGTAGTTTTATATTGTAAATATATAGTGTGTCTTTGCTTGTAAATATATCGTTTATATTATTTTGATTCTTTTAAAAGTTTTGTACATTTAAATACATACAAGTTGCCCTTTTCTTTAGAAAAAGACATCTTAGGAAATTTAATAAGTAATCATAATAAACTATTGCCCTTTTCTAAAGATTTCTAAAGACAAACTCCACTTCCCCAGTTCTGTAGATTTTAATTCTTTGTTAATGCTTTTCCTTATGCAAAAATGTGCAAGTAATAATAATAATAATAATAATAATAATATATTTTTTATATCTTACCTGTTTCTCCTCAGGGCTCAGATTGGGGTACAACATAAATTAAAATATAATATATAACTAAACAAATGAAAACATTTAAACATGTACCGTATTTTTCGGCATATAAGACGCTCCGGCATATAAGACGCACCCAATTTTAAAGGAGGAAAATCTAGGAAAAAAAGATTCTTAATAAAATACAGTCGGAGGACGCCTCCGACCCAGGCATCTGCCCAAGGAAAGCAACCAGGCTTTCCTTGGAGGGATACTGGGGTTTGAGGTGTCCTCCGACCCACGGAGGATGCCTCCGACCCACAGCATCCACCCAGGGAAAGCAACCAGGGTTTCCTTGGAGGGACCCTGGG
>CM034701.1:197429007-197439911 GCA_020142125.1 Phrynosoma platyrhinos
TTTGGGGAAGAAAATGTGCGTCTAATATGCCGAAAAATACGGTAGGTTAAAACATAAAAACATAGAATTAAAATTACCATTACACATTAAAATCACCCAGGCATTAAAATATACCGATTTAAAATTCATAGTTTAAAATGGACTGGGTTGGCCTGGCTGAAGAGATAGGTCTTTGATACAGTTTTAAATCCGGACAGCATATTTGGCTGTTGAATCTCTCCTGGCCACAGTCTAAGGGCAGCCATTGAAAAGGTCCTCTGGGTGACATCTGCCAGCCTTGTCCTAGCGAGTTGAAGTAAATGTCCTTCAGAGGACCTAAGTGTATGGGGCAGGTTGTACAGGAAGAGATGATCCTGTAGGTAACCTGGACCCAAATGTCGTAGGGCTTTAAAGGTATTAACCATCACTTTTACTTTTCCAAGAAGTTAACTGGCAGTCAGTGGAGTGATTTTAATATTTAGTATTGTATTTGCTGCAATCTAGGATTTGTCACTGTCACTGTATTCCCCATCATAGTAGATATGCCCATGGGTATTTAGGATAGGTGTTTAAAATCAATATGAAACAATAAAAAAATCCCAATAAAAGTAGTCAAACATTTATGTGTCTTTAAAAAATTAAAAAAATTAAAAAAATTTTTAGATAGTAATGAAATGTTTGAATAAAGCAATGCGGTAGTGTCAGTAACACTCACCAGCTTGTTGTGAAGCCAGGAGAATCAGTGTATCCTTCTCTGCTTACCAGTCTGGAAAATAAATAATGCTGTAAGGAAAATAGTGCGGTCATGGCCACTTGGCTTCTGTAATTGATAAAGGGGGTGGGTGGAACATAGAAGTCCTTTCTTCTTCATTGCTGGTCAGTGTATGCAGTGGAGAGAAATGAAAGAAAAGCACGACTAGAACTCTCAATGCAGGAATACTGTTTCACTTATCAGCAAGGCATCATAGTTGCAATCATTGGTAGGAAGGTAGAAGCTGGTTGCAGGTGAAGGTTTATTAGTTACCAAGACAAAATTTTCATCTCTATTTTTCTGTGTTTCAGTAAGCAAAAGCTAAAGACAACTTTCCTGTTCCTTCTCCTCCAGTGAAATCTGGAAGTTCAAGGAACAGGCCAAGTTTATCTCATGTGTGTATGTGTGTGGGCGTCTGTTCTTTTATTGAGATTTATGCTATATGTCAGTAGTGTTAACAGTGGAGTCACTGGAGTTGGCATCACCCTTTGTGGTAACTCATGATGTGACCCCCATATTCACCTCCTCCCATACCATACTATGCAGAATCTTTAGTAATGTTTTTTGTACTAATGTTAACTCATAAATTGTAATTCTCTTATATCACTGAATGTAATGGCAATATTTGTGACATAAATAAATAGCAAAATTAAAATTATACCTTTAAATTACAATAACATACACGCAACCTAAATGTATTTACATTTATATAATTTCATGTGGTTAAGGTGAAAATTTGGTAAGATGTGATGTTTTTAAAGAAAATTTAAAAAGAGTACGGTATTTTTTTAAAACAACAACAACAACAACAAACAAAAACAACCAACCCTGTGGTCTCTCCTCTCTCGACCCACTGAGCCTTGCAGCACTCACACCGTCTCTGAGCTCCAGCATTTTAAATGGTTCAGGAGAATGCCACAGCCCTTTTCTTCCAAAAGCCAGACATTTGGGGAGCTCTGATTTCCCCTTCTCCTTGGGAGTCACCTGGTGTGATCCACACACCCCGCATCCCTTAGTGATGCCCCTTGTCATACCTTGTAGTGTCTTGTCCTGTGAGGCTAAAGCAGCAGCTTCTCCCCCATCCCTACTTTTTCAGAGAGTCTGTCTGCATGATATGCTTTCTATACAAATGTTCCTAATAGTTTTTTTTCAAGGAGGAATCTAGATTAACCAATGGCTGCTCCCTTTCTGGGTGTGTGACCATGATTCTTGTCAGCTTTCTGTGTTGGAAAACTCTTGGGACTATTGGGCTGTTCATACTTACCTGTTAAGTACAATGTGTAGCTCTAAATTAACTGAGAGATCTGTTTGGTGTTCTTGCTGTGCTTATTTCCCATTATATACTTGTCTGATCTCTGGCTTCTTCATTCACTTTGTGCTGTATAATGCAGCATCATTCCCTGCTTATCTCCACCTATCTACCCCAGTGCTTTTTCTTGCTGCTTTCTGTGTGTAGTGGGCAAGGAAGCATAGAAAGCAAGTCCCATTCTACCTTCTGCTTTGGACATAGGTGATTTTATACAGGGCCACTAATGTATGGCACATTATTGAGGGCAAGAAGGCAAAACAGTGCACTGAACAGCTTACCATCTAAAATTCAGCTGGCTGGGATCAGCTGAAAAGGGAAGAAGAGGAAGAAGAGGAAAGAATATGCAGTTGCTTCAATTACTTTTGCTTATTTAGACATGGAGCCCTTTGACACAACATAATTATAGTGCTGTGATTCAATTTTAAGTGCCAGGACTGCATCCAGTGGAATCCTGGGGTTTGTAGTTTAGCCAGAGGCACTAGAGGAGCTCTCTGGGTAAGAATAAAAAGAATTAGAATGGCAGTTAAAGTGCAATCATGTATAATTCTGTAGTGTGAAAGGGCCCTGTGTTACTGGCTTAGCTAATGGAAGACATGCAAGGTTAAATCATGGCCTTGTAGTTAAACTCAAGGTATTGTGAAAGGGATAGTTTTGAAGGAAAATGCAAGTATTCTGTGAGGACTTACAGGCAGATGGGGCATTGAGGGAGAAAATACAAAGTCTTTGAGGAAATAGAAGGGCTTGGGACAGTCAAATTTAGTGAACCTCAAATGTTGTCATCATTTAACTGAAGAGATAAGAAGAAATCAATATCTTTAGTTTTGTTTACTGCATTTTTCATCTTACTTGGAAAAACACAAAACAACACCCAAGTCAACTAAAACATATCATGAAAAACAACTTAATGATAATAGAATCATAGGGTTGGAAGCAACCTCAAGGGCCATCAAGTCAAACATCTTCTACCATGCAGGAATACACAGTCAAAGCACCTTCAACAGATGGTCATCTAGCCTCTGTTTAAAAACCTCCATTGCACCACACTCTGAGAGAGTGTTTTCCACTATCAAATAGCTCTTACTGTTAGGAAGTTCTTCCTAATGTTGAGGTGGAATCTCTTTTCCTGTAGCTTGCATCTGTTGCTCCAGGGCTTGTTCTCTAGACAACAAACTTGTTCTATCTTCAATATGACATCCTTTCAAATATTTAAAAGGGCCATCATATAATCTCTTAACTGTCTTTTCTCCAGGCTAAACATACCCAGCTCCCCAAGTCTCCTCTCCCCTCATGAGGCATGGTTTCCAGACCTTTCACCTTTCTGGTCTCCCTCCTCTGGATATGCTCCAGCTTGTCAACAGCCTTTTTTGAATTGTGATGTCCAGACTGGACACAGTATTCCAGGAGAGGCCTGACCAAAGCAGAATAGAGTGACACTATTACTTCCCTCAATCTAGACACTATAATTCTTTCTATTGATGCAGCTGAGAATTGCGTTGACTTTTTAGGTTGTCACATCACACAGTTGATTCATGTTCAACTCGTGGTCATCTAGGAATCCAAGATCCCTTTCGCATGTAGGCTTGCTAAGCCAGGTGTCCCTCATTCTATATCCATGTATGTATTTTTTTCTGCCTAGATGTAGTAAATTATATTTCTCCCTGTTTTGTTAGTTTTGGCCCAGCTTTCTAATCTACTAAGGTCATTTTGAATTGTGTTCCTGTCCGCTGGGGTATTTGCCACTCCTCCTAATTCAGTGTTATCTGCAAATCTGATCTCTATTCCTTTATCCAAGTCACTGATAAAGATGTTGACTAGCATTGGGCCCAGGACAGAACTCTGTGGCACCCCACTGATCGCTGGATGAAGAGAGGCCATTTCTGAGCACCATGTCAGTTTGGCCAATCAGCCAATTACAAATCCACCTAAATGTTGCATTGTCTAACCCACATTTTACTATCTTGTTTGCAAGAATCTCATGGGGAGCCTTGTCAAAGGCCTTACTGAAATCAAGATATGCTATATCTTCAGCACTCCCTTCATCTACCAAGCTGGTCATTTTATCAGAAAAATAGGTAAGATTGGTTTGGCATGACTTGCTTTTGAGAAACCCATGTTTCCTTTCTAGATACTTACAGACTCTGTTTAATGAGCTGCTCTAGAATTTTTCCTGGAATTGATGTCAGACTAATTGAGCAATAATTGTTTGGGTCCTCTTTTTTCCCCTTTTTGAAGGTGGGGACAACATTTTCCCACCTCCAGTCTGCTGGGACTTCTCCTGTACTTCAGGAGTTCTCAAAAACCCTGGAGATGAATTTATTTATATTGACCAGGTATTTCTTACTACTTCTTTGCCTGTTCTATGCTGCATTTCCCCTACTGCATCATCTGCTCTATTTTCCTCAGGTTAAGAACCATTTTTCTTTTGTGAGAAGACTGAGGAAAGGAATGTGTTAGGTAATTCTGCCTTTTCTCTGTGCCCTGTTAGCCTTTTGCCATCTTCTCCAAGCAATGGCCCTACTATTTCCTCCTCCTCCCTTTTGCTATGGGCACAACCCCAAAAGGTTATGTCCTTATTATTGTTATTGTTCTTAACCTCTCTAGCAAGCCTGAGCTCATTCTGTACTTTAGCTTTTCTGACTTTCCCCCTACACGTGCTGCTTTTTGTTTGAATTCCTTTTTAGTGATTTCCCCTTTTTTCCATACATGCCCCATTTAAAACATATATCCCTTGAAAATTCTTTAGTCATCCATCCTGGTTTCTTGAAACACCTCCCATTTTTCCTCTTCATTGGAACTGTTTGAAGTTGTGCCTTCAATATCTCTGTTTTAAGAAACTTTCATCCTGCCTGAACTCCTTTCTCTTTTAGTATTCCTGACTACAGGATCACCCCTTGTATTTCCCTAAGTTTACTGAAATCAGATTTCCTAAAGTCTAGAATATGTATCTGACTCTGTTTGGTTTTCCATTCGCACTGTATAACAAACTCCATGACAACATGATCACTCTTTCCTAAGGATGCCACCACTTCCACTCCTTTAACCAGGTTATCAGTATTGGTTAGAATCAGATCTAAAATAGCTGAACTCCTTGTTGCTTCTTCTACCTTTCAGTCAGTGAAGTTATCTGCAAGGAAAGTGAGGAATTTGTTGGACCATATAAATTTAGCAGTGTTTGACTTCCAGCAATAACAGGATAGTTGAAATCCCCCATTACCACTATATCTGTCCTTACTGAATGTGTGGTCATCTGTTCCAGGAAACTCTCATCTATGTCATCAGTCTGGCTTAGGTCTCTGTAGTAGACCCCCACAATGACATTGTGTTGCTTCTCCTTCTCTCCCCCCCCCCCACTCTACCCAGCTTCCAGGATTTATTTAAGTCATGGCTCTCTTCACAGGTGTAATCATTCTTGACATATAATGATACTCTTTTTTCTTTTCTATTTGGTCTATTTTTCTGAAACAGGTTATACTACATTCCAGTCATAAGACTCTATTACTACATTTCGGTCATAAGACTCATCCCACTAGGTTTCAGTGATACCTACTATATCATATTTGCTTTGCTGTATTAGGAATTCAAATTCATCTTGTTTCCCATGCTCTCTGCATTAGTATAGAGACCTCTAAGATCATGGTCCATTATCAACACTGATGCAGCTCAGGTTAATGGGTTAGTCAGATTGTAATTGGGAACTGCAATCCAGACCACAAAAAGGAAAAGATACCACTCCAAATTATATGTACAATTGAACACAGCCTCTCCTCCCTGGGAGCTCTGCAGTAAATCTGCTGTCTAGGCTACTTCTACAAAAGAGCATAATTACTACGTGAAATGGCTCTTGGCACTTGACAGGGGGGCTGGTCAAGTCCCTCAACTGTAATCATGTCCAAGGGCTATATCTCCTTTGACTGGTCCAGGGCAAGGCTTCATCAATGAAAGATCAATCCAAGAAGGAGACCTTTTTGAAAAACTAAAGGCCTTTGCAGACTGCCAGAAATAGTGCACATTAAATTGAGGCACTGCCCTGGCTCAGTGCTAGGGAATCATGAGAACTGTAATTTATTGTGGTAAAGCAGAGACAAGATGATGTCTGGGTTAGAAGCAACCAGGATGTGAGTCAGATTTTTTAATTGTTATTTTTTTGGCCAAAGAGATAGAGCAATGTGGCTTGCATGTGCAATGGGTATGGAAATACTGGGTGTAAAGGAGAGAGAGGAGTCAAAAGTTCCTCTTCAGCAGGATGGATGTCACCATGGTCAATGGATTAGAAAAACAGAGGGAGTGGAGAGCTTGAGTTGGAAAATGACATATTTCATATTGTATATGCTGAAATTGTGGTGATGATTTACCTAAGACATAGCTGTGTTAATTTGGAATATGAGTATGCAAAGGGATCTTGTGGTGAGTGAAAGACATTGTAGCACAAACTTTTGTAGACTTGTTCTACTTCCTCCATGAACCTGAGGAAGTAGATCAAGTTTATGAAAGTTTATGCTACAACATATGTAACTCAGCCACAAAGGTGCTACAAGTTTCATTTACATACTTTTAATACATTAAACACCCAAGCAAAAAATCAAGGAGGCATATGCAGAACTTGAGAGACGAAGTTCAGAGTAGAGTTGGAAATAAGAGTCAGGTTACCTAAAGAAAAGTGTCTGCAAAGGGAAGCTGTAGTTTGTTGTGTTTATAAGTGACAGTTTTCCTGCTAAGTCCCTGCATGTCATAAGCATTTGAATTAAAATTACCGTATTGAAATCAAATCTGATGGTTTTTTTAAATTTTTATTTGGTGTGCGTTGGAAGAGGGGTAGTCTTATACAGTGAGTATATCCCAAGCTCTGTATTTTAACTGGACAAGTTGGGGGTCATCTTATATGCCGGAAAATATGGTACAAGTCTTCTTAGTATGGAGACTTGGGAGGGTATGAGAGAATGGATGATAAGAAAGGATTGTTTTTACAGTGGTCCCTTGGTATCTGCTGGGGTCTGGATCCAGGACCCTTCATGGGTACCAAAATCCATGGATGCTTGTCTTATTAAATACAATGGCATAGTAAAATGGTTTCCCATATATAAAATGGCAAAATGAAGTTTTACAGTTGTCCCTTCCCGTTCATAGACTTGGAGTCCATGGTCTTGCCCATTTGTGGACAGCAAGTGGGGAGGGATAAAATGGCACACACGTGGGAGTGCACAGCCATTAAAACAAATGGGACCCCAATATTGACGATTTTCCCGATTTGTGGGGGGGAGGTCCGGAACTGATCGCCCGTTAATTTATAGGGACAACTGTATATCTTTTTAATATTATCAAACCATGGAGGGTTGACTCTGTGGATAAAAAATACATAGCTATGGGGAGGTAACTGTATTCTATATACATAAAATGTATCTATAATGAGATCTTGGGTTTTTTAGAATAAAAATTAATATTTTTTAAAAAAAGAAGTTAATCCACATATCTGATTATCCTTGGTATTTATCTGCAGTGTGATTTATTTCTAAAAAAAATACTAATTTTTGGTGATGGTCACTGCATAACAACTAACTCAGGTAAGGCAAAGTGTGGGTCCTTGATTCAGGCAGCACTCCTGTGCACCTTTTTTCCTGAGAGTTGTAGTCACTGAACTCTGAAGCAAAGAATTAGAGAGTATAGTGTCTTATAATACGCTTGGGAAAAGTGGCAGAAAGAGTAAGTTAGTTGTAAAAGCAATCATTGTCTTTTTGTCTCTTTCAGACATAATGGAGAATTCATCATTATAGTCAAAGACTCTTCCTTTAAATGGTATGAGATTTTAGTGAGATGTGAATGAAAGAAGGGACAGGTTACTCAATTTTTGATTTGGTATTGGAAATTGATGTGAAACCATAAGTCTTCCAGATGGAGCTGTATGGTGTTAATTTCAAAGTTGCTAATAGTGCATCAGGTTTTATTGTTAACGCAGAGTTCCATTGTGGGGAGCTAGATGGAGCTGTAAGCTCTATCATAAATAGTAAAGGCCAATTTCAAATACATTTGTGACACCTAGTAAAATTTCTACTGTGAATTTACCCTGTTCTAAAAAGAGATGTGTAAAGCAGCAATATAGCCATGCAACAAGAATCCTTAGAAGTGTAATTTGCTAGTGATAAGCATGGTTTTATGTAATGCAGTTTAAAATAAAGATAAGGATTTATAGTAGTTTATTGGGCATATATACTCTTTAACTAGAGAAGATATGTTCATGCATGCATGAATACCTACTCAAGTGTGTATATCCATGTATTGATATAGATATTTACAGATAGAAATGCACACACTCATTGTTACATGCACAATTACTTGTTTCTACAGATGTCACTCTGTTGTACCGGGGTGTATGCATGACAGAGTATAGAGTTTTTATTTTTATTTTTTACTGGTCTTTTGGGCTCTCTAACCCAGTACTTATTCAGCCTGTCTTCTTCTCATTTCCCCCACCCCTTACCAGGCAGCAGGATCTTCCACTCCTTTTATCCCTCATCCAATCAATCTCTCTGGGTCTGAGCAGATGGTCAGGATTTCACAGGCATCCCTTGGTATTCTGCCCCAAGTCAGTCCTTGGGTCAGTGCACCAGTGAGTGGAGGTTTACACACCTGCCTGCCACCATGCCATGAGACTGCTGCCACCCTGTGCCCCTTTCCTCCTGCTAACATAATGTCTTCCCTGAAGGCCCCTGATGCAGGCCATAAGGGTGAAATGGGGTGCCTGGCTACACCCACGTGGCCAAATGCCCCCATCTAACATCACAGGCTGCAATGGGGACCTTCAGGGAAGACGTGGTTGTGGCAGCAGGTAAGTGGCATGCAGGGCTGTGTGGGAAGTGTCCATGCAGAATTTTCAAAAAATTCTGTGACAAACGAATGGTCTTTTTGGCCTGCATGAAGGTCTCTTTGGGCCAGGCTCAGTTCAGGACCATTGGATTGGCATTTGAACTAGTCAATCCTGGCCCAGAGCTAGGATGATGTGAAGCCAGCGGGAACATGGGCTTTTTGGCCCATGTGTACAGGCCTTCTGTCTTTCTTGCAGAGAGGAGAACCACTATATTTGTCTAGATACTCTCTGTTGAAAGGATATCCCAGGCCTGGGTGTAGGTTTCTCCTTGATGATAAAGAAAGATTTGGATAGCCTGCCACCTAAATATTAAAGATGGTTATACAGGTAGATTTTTATTTAAAGTTAATTTTACAAAAATATGCCTGCCAAAAAACCAAACAAACCCAACTACAACAAAGAACAAGAAAACATAAATGGCACACCCCTGGTATTATCTAGTGCCAGAATACCTGGGCTTTATCTGTGGTTGTGAAAGACATAAACCACAGGTTGGTGGTTTGACTTTCACAGTTTCTGATTTGTTACATAATAGATCCCTCTTGTCAGTTTCAATTCTCTTCAATTTCTCATTTTTTAAGTGCCATCTCATTTTGTATTAGATTTTTTATTTTAAAAAATACCAAAAAACGTGTACACAAGTTTGCATTTTCTTGGATGTTTCCCCTAATCTAGCTATATACTGTATCAAGGTTGTCAAGTCGTGTCTGACCATAGGGCATGATGCTCATCTCCCTTAGAGCCAGAGTTGTCAGAGACTACTCTATGATCATGTAGCCAGCAACACTCTTTACCTTCTCACCAAAGTGCTATCTGTTTATCTACTTACATTTGCATGTTTTCAACCTGCTAGGTTGGCAGAAGCTGGGACTAGTGACAGGAGCTCACTGCACATGAAGCACCTGGGCCTCTAACTGCCAACCTGTCAATCTTGCAATCAACAGAGTTGGCATCTTAACCACTTGAGCCTCTGCATCCTATATCTACATCTACATCTTCTTGCTAAAGAGGCCTTAAATTTAATGCTATTTTTACTAGTGTGTATAATTTTGTGTGCATCCCTCATAAACACATTTATTATATCTATTTTCTAAAATATCAAACTGCATTACAAAATTTGGAGAAATGTAAATTTTGATAGGGGACTGTGCTTTAATTAATGCCTTGGTTTGAAAGTACAAATCACTGTATTTTCCAGCATATAAGACGACTTTTAACCTAGGAAAATCTGGGGTTAAAGTCAGGGTCGTCTTCTATGCCAGGTATAAGGAGGAGGAGGAGGAGGAGGAGGAGGAAGAAGAAGAAGAAGAAGGGGGCAGGAGGTGGGAGGAGGAGGAAGGCCAGGCAAGAGGAGGAGGAGGAGGAAGAGGACGGGGGGAGGAGGAAGAGAGAAGGTCCAGGTTAGAGGAGGAAAAGGGAGGAGGAGGATAAAGAGGGATGAAAGAGGATGAAAAAGGGAAGGAGGAAGAAGGAGAGGGGGAAGAAAAAGAGGAGGAAGAGGAGGGTGAAAAAGAGTAGGATGAAAGAAGATGAAAAAGGGAAGGAGGAAGAAGGAGAGGAGGATGAAAAAGTAGTAGTGCAGGAGGAGGAGGAAGAAGAGAAGATTGAAAAAGAGGCTGAGAGAGTGTGACTTCTAAGATTGTTGTTGTTATATGCTTTGAGTCGTTTCTGACTTACAGCAACCCTAAGGCAGCCCTATCATGGTGTTTGCTTGGTAAGGTTTCTTCAGAGGGGGGTTTGCCATTGCCTTCTCCTGAGGCTGAGAGAGTGTGACTTGCCCAAGGTCACCCAGGGGGATTCCATGGCTGAGCCAGGATTCGAACCCTGGTCTTCAGAATCATACTCCGATACTCAGACAGGGTGACCAAATGTCTTCAATGCAAAGGAGGGCAGGTCACTGCAAAAAATGTAGAGAAAACTAAAAACACTGATATAAATGTAAATCCATGCTTCTTAATCATGCTCAAAATGGAGGACATTTTAATGGTCAAAATGGTAACTTTTAA
>CM034701.1:197444739-197455303 GCA_020142125.1 Phrynosoma platyrhinos
GGGCCGGATCTGGCCCGCGGGCCGTAGGTTGCCGACCCCTGCTCTAGAAGATTCAAAATGTCTTTGTTTCCTTATGCAAATTTACCTGACATGATCTGATTTCTTCATTTCACATACCTATTGTAAATTCTGAATAAAATCTTTACTGAAACTTGTTGAACTGCTCTTTTGTGTGTGTGTGTATGCTGCAGGAACCTATCCCCATTCTTTCCATGCTATTTCTGTCTCTGTTATCAAATTTTCTGTTATGTCCATGAACATATCTTATTTATTAACTGAGGTCTTCGTAGAGAATACATTTCACTGTAGAAATCATGTGTTTTCCTATTATGCATGTGTCTATGTTGTTATTTTTGTGCAAACCCATAGGGAACAGGAGGAAAACTAATGTACTTCAAAACAGACCTTCCATCAGGCAGTTAGAGCAGTTGTGTTGAAGTGCCACTGTGATATTGATCATCTGAATTTTTAAATTAATGTTGTGTAATCTTTCATAACTTCTTTAAGCAAAATTAGGAGTGCTATGGCTGATTTCTTAGTTAATAAGTGCATCCATTGGATGGTGTGAAAAGGAAAAGATCTCCTTATCTTTCCAAGCTTCTTATAGAAAGTGAAAGAAATAATCATGTTCTGGAATATTTCTACCAGCTGTATAATTACGATATATTATGTTGTCCCACTATTGCTATATTGTCCCACAATAAATACCAAGATGGTTCAGATTTTAACACTCATAACTCATAAAATAATTTAAAAATTGGTGAAAATTAGTATATTCCCAATTATTAATCAGTTAATGATCTGACAGTAAAAAAATAAAAAATCACCCAATCAAACTGCTAAACTTTGGTGAAGCTGCTTACAGCATTTTCTGAAATAAAAATGAAAGCATCATATATTTGATTAGTCTAATCACAGTTGTGAATATGGAGCTTTCATACCAGAGACAAAATGATTGTACACTCACCTATTTAGATTGAAAAGATGTGTGAACATACATCTTGACTGAGCCATGATAATTCCAGTTATCTACAAGATAGTTTCTAAAAACAAAGTCATAGGGCTTGTCTACATGATTACAATATTCCTCGTTCTAATCTAAGCCAGATGCAATTCTAAAGAATTTGGGATTTTGCGCCCCACCCTGAAAAACTCCATAAACTCAGCAGAAAAATGAGTACCAGTGAATGTCCACAAGGATTCATGTTATGAACATGTGGCCAGCCATCCACTTTGCATGGCTTCAGATTTTTGGCAGAGAGAGGGCAAATAGATGTACATTTGCCCAGGAAAGTGAAAAGAATTAAACGTTGATGGGAATGTGCAAAAATCTACATCATTCTGCATAATACATGTATGTGTAGACTACTCCATAGAGGACTTGAGCCTTTTAGGACTATTATCCTAAATATCAAAAACCTAGACAACTCCTTGTATACTTCATTCAATGATTAGTTTTATTTATATCTTACCTTTCCTTTGATGAGTTTAAGTGTGTGATCCATCACCCATAATTCCTCCAAGACCTCCCCCCCCTCAAAAGTAGCACAGTGAAGAGAAAGGCAACATATTTTTCTCTTTGCTCTGCCATCTTTCCCTTATGTAATATGGATGGGTATGTGAGGTGAGCTAGTGGTGTAGAGAGGAATTTGGCTATGCATCTGTGTCAGCTTTTGATTTGTGTAAATCAGGAGTTGGGTAACTGCTGTAGGTTTGGGTCAAATTTTTTCTGTCTCAGGACCTTCCAGAGGCTGCATAAACGACCAAATATGTGAGAGGAGGAGGAGGAGGTCCAGAATTCTGCCTCTACTTTGAAAGAAAGAGAGAGAGAGAGATGCTTTGAAGGTTGAGCAGTATGGGTGGGAGGGCTTCAATCTATTTAAATCCGGGGTCGGCAACCTTTTTGGGGGTGGGGCCAATCCCCCTGTTCCCGATGCCCCTGGGCTGTGCCAGTGCACGCATGCGCAGTACCACGAGGGCTCCCTCAACCACAGAGGCCCGGTGCAGCCGCGGGGGTCCTCCAGGGCGCCTCCCGGAGTCTCACACGACCTTTCCCGTGAGACTCCCGGGCGCCATTTTGGAATCCAAAAGTGCCCCGGAGGACCCCCGTGGCCATAAAAGGCAGCGGTGGTGGCAGGACTGGACAGGGGCCGGTCCGAAGGCCTCCGTGGGGCACACCTGGCCCACGGACCTTAGGTTGCCGACCCCGATTTAAATAGTGAATTGCTAGTTCTGCAAGCTTCCAGGAGTGACAAATCAGTTCCTTCCCCCCAAACTTCTTATTGGCCAGAAGTTTGGTTAGCCTCCCAAGGTTGTACTTTTGCCTACTTCTGTTGTAAATCATAGAATAGAAATATATTTCAAAGACAGCCTAGGTAAAGAGAACACATTATTGTGAGTGTTTGGGGTTTTTTTTAATTGTTCTGTACCTATTGTCACTTGTGCCAGTACTGGAAGAATGAGAGAGCAAGAATTTCTCAGTGTTGCTTACAGTGAAATTTTGGCTAGTGAGTGCAGACACCGTCTGTGTAAAGTTCTTCTTTTTGACTTTTCATGGGCTTGATAGAGCTTAGCCAGGCCAGTTGCCATCTTTTGTAATGGAATTTAGGCAGAATTCAAGATGTCCTGTTAAGCTTGATTTGTTTAATTTGGGGCAATGAACAAAAAATACATTATGGAGATGGGTACCTTTTGATTAAAACATGTGCAACACTGTTGGTACTGAGGCAGGTCTCACTGCTTTCTTTGGTTTTATTGAATTGAATTCATTGGGACACTCACTGTGCCTCCTCTCTGCCAAGGAGCTTTTATCCCATCCTGGGAGCTTGTGGAAAAATGCTGGCCCCAGAGTGCTGGGATTATGCACCATGAGGAACAGAGAGATGAAGAGATGAAGATGACCAAATCCAATTTGTACTCTTCTATCACATCTCATTCTAAGGCTGAATGAATGAAACAGCAAGGAGTCTAATATCATCTTTAAGACTAACAAGTTTAATGTGTAGATTTCCAGTCCATGTGGCATCTGGGCTTCAGTCAATGAAGTTTATGCCAAAGAAAACTTGTTAGTCTTTAAGGTGCCCCAGTCTTCTTCAAAAATTATGTAGAGCTTATGAGGGTGAGGCACATTTTAAATTAGCCCTGAAAATTTCAGCATCTTGATATAGCTCAGAGAGCCAATCTATGGTGTAATTACAATCTTGTGCAGCTCATGATCCACTGTCTACATAACTGAAAGAATTTTTTGTTGTGTTCTCTGCAGCTGTCTTGGAGAAAACACCCAAACCTTCTAAAGCATAGAAGAGAAGTTTTTTTTCTTTTGAAATTGAAGACAAATGGTTCAGGTTCACCTCTTATCTGATCCAAAACATTTTGCATGTTACATGAATACTAAATGTCTACAGATACAGATGCAGGCATGCAAAACATTTTCCTTTTGCATGGCCAAGAAAACAAAAATGTAGAATGTGAATTCAGTGTCAGTTACTCTTCTTTCCCACCATGTAATTCATACTTTATTAAAGGTGAAGATGGAGCATCTATAGTTTTTTTTTAAAGGAAAATACTCAGTTAATAGAAGATATGATCCAGAGTATTACTGAGCACTTCAGAGAGTAATAAAACCTCTAATTACTTCAGTTAAATTTATTTAGTAATAATACTTACAATTTACATATTATTTAGGAGTCTTTGAACATTAGTTCATATTTACAACAGCCATATAATAACAAGTTTGTATTAATATGGTTGTGAAGTTTGGTTAAGGCAGGGGAAGAGTTAAAACTGAAGGAAAAGTTGACTGAAATGTTGAAGTAGATTCATGGAAGAAATAACAATTTGAACTGGGGACCCGAGACCTGTGTTTTTAACACCGATATAGAATTTCATTTTCGATTTGATTATTTATTTATGATTTATAAGACTAAGGGGAGTGGGTCGCAGCAGGAATGATTATTTATTTATTTTTATATATACCATGTTTCTCTCAAATGGGATTCAAACCATCTTGCAAGATGAATGAAACAGAACATCTAAAACCATCTGATGTACAAAAGTTTTAAAAGGCATTAAATTGTTTGTTAACTGTCTTTGTCGACTTTGACTCCTGGTGACCCTGTGAGTGAGATAATACCAACATCCACTTCTTCAACCACTCAGGGCTGGGTCCTGCTTGACTGAGTCCATCCATCTTGTAGGCTGTCTTCTTTTCTTCCTATTGCCCTCCATCTTTCCTAGCATTGTTATCTTTTCTAGTGAATCATGACTTCTCATGATGTGGCCAAAGTACAACAGCCTCAATTTTAGTCATCTTGGCTTCCAGGGAGAGCTCAGGCTTCATCAGTTCTAGGATTCTTTGGCAATCCATGGTATTCTCAGCACTCTTTTTCAACACCACATCTCAAATGAGTTGTTTTTTCTATCCATTTTCTTTACTGCCCAGTTCTTACATCCATACATAGTGATAGTTCCTGGTGTATTTCAAGGGGAAGAAAAGTTGTAGACAATGGGCATGAATATTATAGTCAACTCCGGCACATTGAGTGAAAATGCTCCCTTTTGGGGGGGGGGGAGAAATGCAGCATAGAAGTGAAATAAATAAATACTGTACTTGCCAGTCCTCCACAGCAGATAGCCTGAGAAGCACTGCTGTATACCACAAGTTACACAAAGAGTTAACTTGCTGTGTCTGAGCTTCTCTAAAATTGCTTTAAACAAGGCTATCCTTTTATAGCTACTTTTAAAACATGCAGGTGAGAGCAAGAGTTCAAAAAGCTGTTTATAATGTGGTTTGTAAGAAGCTGAATTTTTAAAGACAATCGGAAAGCCTAAACAGGCATGTGCAAATCCTTAGATGCCCTTGAAGTGGCTCTCTAAATTCAGCCTTCGGTGTGAAGAGATTTTAAAGGAGAAAGAACAACTGAAAGGCAAGAGAAATACCTTGTTTGAGGTATTTTTCTCCAGAAATGCTCCCCCCTCATTGTAAATGACTTAGTCTGTCTTTTTCATCAGGAGTAATCATTATAATGCCATTTGAAATTGTGCTGTCATTCTGCAGGAAATGATGGTTGGAGTTATCCTTGTTATGTAAATGAACTCTGAATAGCATCAATGTCCACTGTTTCTCAGTTCAACTCTAGCTTTATAAATATATATATATATATATATATATATATATATATATATATATAGTTTTTTAAGTGACTATGGAAGCATGTGCAGGTCTCTTGGAAACACTTGTTTTGTGATTTGGTTGCACTATGAACCACCTTGAACTACCTTGATTGCCTTCAGTATTGCTGATAGCATCTGTTGAATCGAGAGTTGGTTCAGATTTTCTTATTGATAAAATCCCATGGTAATAGAATTGTGTTGTGGGAGATAAAAATGTAGGTTGTTTATTTATTTGTTTGTTTAAATATTTATGTCCCATCCTATGTCCGAAAATCTCAGGACAGCTTACAAGAAAATCAACTTAAAACAATAAATAATAACAATAAAAGACTACTGTATATAATCAACTATAAGTTGACCTGATGTGCAAGTCGAGGCCAGGTTTTGAGGCCAAAATTATGGATTTTGCCATGACCCATGGATAAGTCGAGGGTAAAACTTGAAGTGTCTTTCAGTGTGTGTATGTGTGCCTGCAGCAAGAGAGACTCTTAATTGAGGCTTTTTATTTCAACTTTGGTTCCAATGAAGGCAGGAGAGGGTCTCTGTTTGTTTGTTTGTTTAACAGCAAACTCAGGATTCTTTTTGCTTGGCTCAAGAGAAAAAAAGAAACTCTTGCTTGGCTCAAGAGAAAAAAAGAAATCTGAAAGAGCTGCCATCACATTACCATAGTGACCCATAAATAAGTCGACCTGGGATTTTGGGGTCAATTTTTGGGCATAATTTTATAGACTTATAGGTGAGTATATATGGTAAAAATATATTAAATCATTTATCCGTTTAAAACCAGATGACTTAAAACTGGTTTAAACAGTTTAAAATAGTGCAATCACAGTACATGTGCTGCGTGGATAAAATCAAGTAAGACCAAAGGCTTTAATAAAAAGCCCAAGTGTTGGCTTTGAAAATGATACTGACATTGTTCTCAATCAGGCCTCAAGGGAGAAGGCCTTCCCCAACTGGGATGCCACCACAGAGAAGGCCATCTTCCATGTTCTTCAACAATGTATTTCCCCTACTAGTGGGACACAAAGGAGAATCTGTCCAATAAATATGAATTCTCAGGCAGGCATAGAGCTGTAAGGCACCATATGGAAAAAGCCTCAAAGGACTAAGCTACTCTGATGAATAATTTAATCATCTGAATCTGTCTATAGAGCAGGAGTGCCAAACCTAGGATCTTCTACCTCTTGTTAAACTCCAGCTCCCATCAGGTCTAGTTGGAATAGTCAGGAATAAAGGATCACTGGGGGCGAAGAATCTAGATAATTTTTTTAAAAGATACTCATTTTTAATTTATAAAACAGAAGACAAAGGGCCTTTGCAGACTGCTAGAAATAGTGCAAATTGAGTCCACTTTAACTGCCCTGGCTCAGTGCTAGGGAATCATGGGAATTGTATTTTTTTTCTGGGACATTGAGCCTTCTCTGTCAGAGAGCTCTGGTGCCACAATAAACTACAGTTCCATTAATTCCCTAGCACTGAGTCAGGGCAGTTAAAGTGGACTCAGTTTGCACTATTTCTGGCAGTCTGCAAAGGCCCACACTTTGCCTGTTTATGGCAGTCGTTACTCATTAGGACAATGCAGTAGATGCCTTGACATTCAACAGAGTGTTTTTAGTTGTTGTTCAAATCCATATCCATGGATTCTTTATCCATGGATTCAACCACCCACAGGTTGAAAATATTTTAAAACAATATAAATTCCAAAAAGCAAAGCTTAATTTTGCCATTTTATATAATTCAGTACAGTAGCCCCTCCATTTTCATGGGGGATCCATTATGGACCCCCCCCCCATTGAAAACGGAAACTCACTAATAATCAAGCCTTATTAGCTTGAATGGCTGCATGCTCCAGGACGTGGCCCTGCATGCATGCCACAGGCAGGCACACCATTTAATTTAACAGAGCTCGCCCCTCCATGAATAATCAAGACCACAGATTTCAAATCTGTGAAAACAGAGGGGCAAGTGTAAGCCATTGTATTTAATGGGACTTGAGCATGCATGGATTTTGGTAACCCTTGGGAAAGAGTGTCCTGGAACCAAATCTCAGCAGATACCAGAGGCCCCCTGTACAGAGTTTCAACTTGAATTTTTAAAGAGGGGCTAGAAGCAAAAAGAGGAGGGTCCATTTTTTTTAATACAGATATGAAAAAATAAAGGCAGCTTTGTTGGTCCATGAATAAAAGTGGTTATATAGTAGGCTAATGTGTTCATTAGGACCAATCACTTCATGTATTGGCTAGAAATATTGTGTAGCAAGATTAAGGCTGGAACTGCATATTTCATTAAATAAAGCAGCTGAAATGGAAACTGTGTATTTATTTTCCCCACCCCCTGTACATACCATTGATTGACCTGATGTCATGATTTTCGATGCATCCATGCTTTGCCAACTAATGATCTGGGAATGGGCTCCCAGTACTATGCCACTGGAACATGTGTAACCTGCCCTAGTCATTAGGAAGGCCAAAAGGTAATTTAATGCATGGTGGGAACTTCTGACATGAACACTTTTGACAATTAAATATGCTTTGCTGGGCAGTGAGCCTCATGCTACTAGAAAAATATTTTTTTTATTTTATAATTATTTACATAATTTATATCATATGGCATCAGAATATATTAAATAAATGAAATGTGTTGCGTAGTAGGTTTTGTGATACAAACACAAATATTTTGCATTATATCTTGCAACATCAGAATAAGTTTACCATCCAGGTCAGCTAACAAAGCCATACATTTCAACAATGAAATGATAAAAGTCAAAACTAATAAAACAAGACATGCAAACACAGCAAGGTAGATTAGCAGCACTCCATTTAAAAGGATAGTAAAGCCACTGTTGCATTTTAAAATGTTAACATTAGTAGTTTTAAGAGCCTGAGAATAGAAAGGCATTTATTTGTTATTTGATGGTAATTTTTCTTTCCTATCTTCCCTTTGTATGATAGCTTTGCATTTCTGATTAAAACTGATTCTAGTCTGTTTCTTAATTTAGTGCTCTGTCTGAGCAGTGTTCAAAATACACATTTTGACTGGATTTACCAGTTATGGTATTTGAGGTCAGATTCACTACACCTGGGGAAAAAAAAAATGCTATCCTTAATGGGTAAATAGAAAATGATGTTACAGAAAAACTCACTCCATAGCCTGTAATTTCTTTTAAATGAAAGTAAGTGATCAAAGTGATTTACAGTTCCCATATTTACAATGAACGTGACAAATATATTAATTAATTTACAGTTGAGCTGGAGGGGATTGTTTCTGCTTTCGGGTGTAGTCTTGGATAAGCAAGGAAAGACAGAGCTTGGAAGTAAGCTCTTACAGATGATGTTTTTACCTGTAATTAATTACTTTTTTGGGGAAAGATTACTTTTTTGGCTACATTTAAAAAGCAAGTGCAAGTGACTGCCAGTGGCATTAATTTTTCTAGTGTAATGATGAAAAATTACTGCTTACTCATGTTACTTTTTAAAATATGTTATTACTTATAGTACTTTGGGGGTGGTTGCTTTAGAGGCGTTTTGGGGCCATTTTTATATTTTTTAGTGTATTTTTTTAAAAAATACAATAAAAATAAAGGCTGTCATCCTGTTCAATAGTTACAAGATTATAAGTGGTAATTACAACTTTGTAACTGTTGGGATTTATGTTTACGTTCAATAATGACCAAACATTAGCACCCCCTCACCCCCCACTGGTCTCCCCAGCTGCCTGTTCTCAATGCACACCATGACTGGAAAAAGTAGATGTAATTCCCCATTGACCCAATCTGGTTGGGGTGCTACCAGGTTGAAAAAGTGGAGAGGTTTGAGAGGTGGCATCATCAGATGCAACTGAAATGAAAGAGCTGTAACATCATGTTTACATGTGCCGATGTTGGGCCACAGCTAAAGTTTATAAGAATAAGCAGTATAACAACTCATTCTTAGTAATGAGTAACAGCACCAGCTAACTTTCAAAAAGCAAAGTACAATAACATCCTGAATCCCCAAAACAGTGATACCTTTATAAGGCCAACAACAATGCACAACATACATGTTGCTAGCTTTTGAAGTTACACTTTGAAGCTTCCAAAATATACTTTGCATATTTTTAATGGCCTAATAAAGGTATAACTGTTTTGTGGGTTTTGGATGTACACACTTTGCTGTATGGATATGTTGTCAAAAAGCAGTGAGTGATTAATTAACTTTCAAATAGTAATGTTATAAACTTTGTCCAGTGGGCTTGGATATTAATTTAGCTAAATCAGAAGAGATAATTAGATTGGCTGTACTGCCAGCATTGAACAATGATGTTGTTTGGCAGGCTTGATGACTTGAGTAGGACCAACCCTGTTACGATGTCCCAAAACTTGGTGGTAGTGCCTGCAGCCACTGTGTGTTACCAATAGTTTAAATAATTTTAATGTTACTCAGCACCTGTTTAGACTGTAAGCACACATTAAGAAGGAGCTTTTTGGCTGATTGGCTTGTTATTTTTAAATCCTGATGGTTTACCATCTGTTTCTGATGTTTTAAGATGTTTTTATAGCATTTGTGTGTGCGTGTGTGTGTGTGTGTGTATGTGTGTGTGTTTATAGACATGTATACAGTTTCTCGATAGATTGTCAGGAGTTAAGGAGAAATATTAGTAGAAAGACAATTTAAACAACATTTCCACATAATTCATTTACAATATAAGGAACAAATTTGCAGTATTAAGAATAATAGATCGTGAACTGGAAGAGCTTTGGTCTGAAGCCAGGGACATAATAAAAGAAGAATGCATAAAGACACTTCTAACAGACAGAAGGAAAGTGAAGAAACCATGGATGACAGATAAAATGCTACAAGCAATAAAGGAAAAAAGAGAAACAAAACAAAAAGGAGATAGGAATAAACTAAGAACCATGAATGGTATAACAGCTAGTGCACAAAGATAAGGAAATCACTACAACAACAAATGTAGAGAAACAGAAGACGACAACAAAAAGGGAAGAATGACCTACTCCATAAGATTCGAGAAATCAAGGGAAAGTTCAAACCAAGGACTGGGATACTCTACAACAATAAAAATAGCATAATGCAAGACCAGGAAGGAATAAAAAGATGATGGATGCAGTACACAGAAGAGCTATATAAAAGAGATGACAACATAAAGGACACATGGAATGAAGAGCCATATGAAGATGAGCCCCAAATTTTAAAAACTGAGGTGGAAGCTGCAATAAACGAAATGGCAAAAAACAAGACTCCAGGAACAGATGATATTCCAATCAAACTCCCGCAATCCACACTGACAGAGTCAACTCTAGTGCTAACCAACGTAGGTCAACAGATATGGAAAACAAAATGACAGCCAACAGATTGGAAGTGATCAATATACATCCCCATCCACAAAAAGG
>CM034701.1:197455403-197474172 GCA_020142125.1 Phrynosoma platyrhinos
GAACTTACACACATTCAAACTAGACAGTGAGGAAATAGAAATAGTAAAGGAGTTCTCATATTTGGGTTCAAACATTGATCAGAATGGGGACTGCAGCCAGGAAATCAGGAGAAGATTAAGAATGGGGAGGGTGGCTATAAAAATACTAGAAAAGATCGTAAAATGCAAACACATGCAACTCGGCACAAAAGTCAGAATCAAACAAAGCCACTGTTTTCCCTATTAACATGTATGGATGTGAGAGCTGGACAATTAATAAAGATGATAGGAAGAAAATCAATGCATTTGAGATAATGTGGTGCTGGAGAAGAGTGCTGAGGATCCCATGGACAGCCAATAGGACAAACAAGTGGGTCCTAGAGCAGATCAAACCGGAAATATCCCTAGAAGCCAAGATGACAAGACTTAGATTGTAGTACTTTGGACACGTCATGAGAAGGCATGAATTGTTGGAAAAGACAATGCTGCTAGGAACAGTGGAGGGAAATAGAAAGAGAGGAAGGCCACATGCTAGATGGATGAACTTTATTAAAGAGACCACGAATATGGGTTCGCTGGAGCTGGGCAGAGCAGTAGAAGACAGGGGGGCTTGGAGATGTCTCATCCATAGGGTCGCCATAGGTCGAAATCGATGCAAAGATAGTTAACAACAACAAATTGATAAAAAAAGTAGTAGTTAAGTGGATCATGCCACATAGATTTTAAAATGTCCGTTTATCCTATCTGTAGATAAATAATCATTGGAAATGTCACTTGTGATTATTAAAATCAGGCAATTTAAATGTTCTTGCCTTGGGTTTCTTTTACAAATCAATTCCCTTGTAAATTAGTATATGCAGTTCCTGCAATTGAAAACAGAGTTGTAATGAAGATGGGAGAAAAGAAAAGGAAGGTAGGAAATTAAGACATTCTGCTGAAAGACCTAAATAGAATGTAGGAGCATTTTATTGTTGTAACCCGTCCGGATTCTTTGTGATTGGGTGGGCTATAAATAAATAAATAAATTATTATTATTATTATTATTATTATTATTATTATTATTATTATTACTATCATCATCACCAGAGGTATTATTAATGTCATGTATTTACATGTATTTACCATCAGTGTATTTTCGTGAGCTTTACATGAGTTTACAGTTGTTAATCTGACAGTTCTCTTCCCTCATGTCTGCCCTCAGGTTTACAATCTAAAAAGACATGAAACACAAGAAAAAGGGGATGACAGTCAGGAGGGGATGAAGTCCAGAAGTGGCTGGCTACTCTTGTCTCCCTCAGAGGTCATGGCATCCTCTTTCTATACACAACAGAATATTTGGCAAGAAAGTTTATCAGTTTTATGCATATATATAGATCACTAAGGTGCTTTTATTTTGGCTGTGTCATTGTTGGTTTATCCACCCTCTCCACGCATCTCTCTTAATAATAGAAATAGTTCTCACCAAAGTGGAACATTTATCTTGCTGCTCCTAGAATTTGACTTCAGAACCATGGACATGAGAATTACATTAGTTGAAATATTAATGTTTGCAATATCGCTGTTTTGCAATATCAACTTCTGTTTGTAATTCAAAATATTTCCCCAAAGTACCAGAGCAGCTGTTTAGTGGGAAGGCCCTTGTGACTTGAATAACTTGGTAAGTTTTAAAGCTTCCAACAACAATATAATTCTTCAAAAATAATGTATTTTTCAAGAGCAATATGTTGTTCCAGATCAGTATGAATTCATGTTTTGCTGGAATGCTTTCCATATGAACAATCCATAAATGCAAATGTGTATTTGTCACATAAGTAGAAAAAATAGCTGTCAGCTGTAAATTTGGCAATACAGATTAAGATTGCTGGTAAATCTAATTTTAAAGCCTCTGATTGATTGTAGTCTGCAACATCGTGAGTCAAAGTGCCATTTATAATTGCCTGTCTCCTAGTATCTAAAACTAAGTTATGCATTAGATAAAAATTGTTGGAGCCTAATATCCATGAATCTTGTTGGCTAGTTTAGATAGTTTTAGAATGATGGTCAGCAACCTTGGTACTTCTTGCCAAATAATGTTATTTCTGTAGTATACAGCCAGATGCCTGTGGTCTGAGGTATACAGCCAGATACCTTCTTGAAACTGTCTTTGATATGGATCATGTTTATTTTTCTGTTTTCTAACAAAGGTCTCTTGTTCATCTGTCTTCTTGCTAAGTAGCTGACAGATGTAGCCCCAGCTCCAGATTTTGCCTTGAAACCGATAATTTTCACATGCTCATGCTGTATATGTGCATGTCCTGAATCGCCATTTGTAGTGAGATAGTGTTTAGGTGGACTTCTGTCAATAACAGAAGTATGCATCAATTTGTGTTTGGTGGGGATGAGGAGAGGGGACGCCTTATCGACTTGCTCATGATCATGTGAACAAATGCACATATGTGCATGTGTGAATTCATAAGCCATAAACCTTCTCCCCCCCCCCATATATACACTTTATATATCAAAAGGGGTAGAAATAGATTGAGGCACAGGCAGTCAAAACTTGATGACTTTCATTAAGGCAGGTAACAGGAAAGTAGGGATGTATTTCACTGATTTTCTTCTTAAAAGAAGAAACAAATAATTTTAGCAATTTTCTTCCCAGACTTTCTTCTAAGAAAGACTTTGAAAATGACAGACTTTTTGAAGCCTAATTGGAATTTGAGACTTGTTCTGCACAAAATTCACAAATGGTTGTTTTGTACAGGGTACAGCATTTTTTGAAGAGGAAACAGCTTTCTTTTTCTGCATTGCACAGAAAATAAATACGTCTAAATGGAAATATTGTCTTCTGAGCAGAAGAAACTGTTTCCAACCTAGAGAAGTAAGTCATCAATCACGTACACATTTTTCATGGAATGTCCTCAATTACAGCATTTTCTGCACAGAAAATAGTATTTCCATGAAGAAATATTATTTTCTGTGCAAAAAGCCCCTGTTTCCTGCATAGAAAAAGCTGTGTTTTTGAATAAAACAAACATGCAAATTTTACACAGAATTAGTCTTGAACTGTGAAGATTCTCATTAGTCTAAGGGGCTGAGCAGATGGACAGGAAAAACCAGGCTGATGATACTGGCTTTTATGAAAGCGAGTGGAAAGCTGTTTTCAGGGCCTGCTCTGAAGTCAGGCCAAACACCCATGTCCTCTCTGCACCATGTGGTGCTCAGTTTTTTTCCACTTCCCCACCATGTATGCACACCATTGTATGAATGCACTGCCTGTGACCACTAATTACTTACCTCCTCCTACCCAGCTACCATCCTATTGGACACTACATGTGACTGGCCACACAGTTGCATATGCAGTACACCACACATACAGTGCATTGGTGTGCCTAGTGACACACTGGCAAATCACACTCATGGAGTCCCCCCAGTCCATGCCCCCCTTCTCCCCATTCCCTCCTGTTAGACTGTCTGGTTTGTGTATGTTGTAATTACATCAATTGCATTATTGGTGACCTGCCATGTTCGTTGCACTTTCACATTTTTAATTCTCACATTCCCATACTCACACTGTGCTGTTTATATGCAGGTGCAATGATGTGCATTTTTGGCATTAGGATGGAGTATCAGAGTTTATTTTTTGCTTTGGCTTTTAGCCCCAGAGCACAGCTTCATGTCGGTTTCTGTCGGTTACATTGTGCATTATCTAAACAGCTTGGCTTCATGTTGGTTTGAAACCACTTTATTTTGCCAGTCGGACAACCACTAAGATTCCTCATATCAGTGTTCCTTGATACCATCTTCCAAATATTCTAAAATATTCTTCAATCTCTAAAGAAAAGAATAACTTTTGCCTTACTTTAGGGACAAAGAAAGCTTAAGTTAAAAGGCCAAGGTTGTTTGTTTGTTTGGTCTTATTGATATTGAACACTTTTAAACTCTTAGTGGTTACAAAATTATGCACTACAGATAAGTTCATGTTTTTGTCAGAGATATTGGACTGGTAAGCAGCTGGAAAGACCCTGACATGGAATATTTGACCTTTTGACAAGCATTTTTGACCAGCTGCAAAAATAGTGGTTCCTGCTTCTTTGTCGGCTCTGATACACCAAAGTACTTAAAGATTACACAATTTTGGCTCCCCCTAAGATCCTTTGATTAAAGTATGAAGATCCTTTATATAGTTTACACCAGGGGTAGGCAACCTTTTTGAGCTGGGGGCTGGGTTGCTGTCCCTCAGACAATTGGGGGGGGGGTCAAAGCACCAAAAATAAATAAATAAATAAATAAATATATTAAAAAAATAAAAATATATGCATGCACACTCTCTCAGCCCCAGAAAAGCCATGGCAAAACCCCTGTGGAGATTTTGCCAAGAAAACCCCAAGAACAAGTAATAACAACAATAATCAATATCATCATGTTGGGCGGTGGCGGGGGTGGCGGCGGCGGTAGGAACAGCTCCTGGGTCTTAGGTTGCCTACTCCTGCTTTACACTCTGGCTCCCTCCTAAGATCCTTTGATTAAAGTATGAAGATACAAAAAAAATTCATTTTGCCTTAATTGGTCGCTTCATTAAAATGTCCAAAACGATCCCCTTTAAATGCTCAAGACTTGCTTCCAAAGATACCATGGCCTCATTCCCATTACATTATAAACCAGTTTGCTGACCAGTTTGAAGCAGTTTAAATGACCCTGGTTCACACTTGAGGTGAATTGCTGAAGCAGTTTGGCAAGGCCCCCTGACGCTAGACCCATTTAACATTTTTTTTTTTGCTCTCATTTTTTCCACGTATTTTGCAATAAATCGATTCTGCACAAGTGTGGACAGTATGCAGATCAGAATCGATTTAAATTTGCCCTTTAAATTTGCTGGCCAGCTGAAGAGGGTCTGTTTTGAATTTATTCATTAGTCAATGTGAAAGACAAGTGGATTATTGTACAAGAAAATGCAATTGGGACAAATGTAATGTGAACCATGCTCCGCTGTTGAACCGATCCATCCATTCAGATCATAAACTGATTTATTTGTAACTAGGAATGAGGCCCATGATTCACCAACATGTGGTTTTGAAGGAAGAAGTGAAGAGACATGCATTGGCTGTACTTTTTCTGGGGAAGATAACTGGAACTAGGAAGAGGATTGGCTGAATAAGTGTGGGGCCCAAGCTTTATTTTTGCCTTTGATTGTGACAGTATTTGGGTCAGAGCAGCTACTGAGCAGGATTTAGCAGAAGATATTAAGATTTGCACAAAACCTGCATTCTGATCAGAATGGTGAACGTTGGATGCTGACATTTAAAAAAGAAGAATTCTAGTTTGATTACGTGGTGATGTATAAGGTCAAAATTAGATTTTTCTTATGGGCAAGAGAAATGACCATCCTTTAAATCATTGGTCACCAAACCTTTTCAAGCTGCAATCCCCTTTCCTCTTGAGTGACAACCCAAGTGTTCCCAATACCTATTTCTTGATGTCAGATCTACTGTTCTGCTGCAAATTTAAAACAATCAATTTTGGTTGCTTGTTCCTTTGCATCCAGTCACCCTGGGAGCAGCAACCGAGTAGCTGGCTGAGCAGCAACTGAGAAGCCAATCACTCATGCCAACCTTGTGGCAATGGCCAGTGCAGACAAGAAGTGGTGTCTCAGTTGCTGCTTAGCCAGCTGCCTGGTTGCTGCTCCCAAGGTAACCAGGTGCAAAGGGAGAAGCTTCTTCTTGGAGAGGAAGGATTCTTAATCCTTTGTTGGGGTGGTGAAAGATACAGTCAGTGTGTGTATAGGTGGTTTACAGAGGCTACGTACTCTGGACTGTCATAGAAAGGGAGATATTTGAACTACAGCACTCCAAGGTGAAGGATTTCCCAAGAATCAACCTTGGATACTCCTCCCCCTCCTTCCCCAGAGACATGCCTTCTCCACACAACTTTAAATGTCCCCCTCACATACATTGTTTCTTCTGCTACCTCTTCTCTCAGCCTGTCCAGTGAAGGAAAGCAGCAGCAGCAGAATAGCTCCAACTGCCAGCCAAGTTCCAGCAAAGCTCATAAGCTTAAGCAGGGTCTCAAATTTAAAGCTGCTTTTTGTTGCCACTTCTTCCTCACAGCCATGTGGTCTAGCGTGTTGGACAGTGATTAGAGTGCATCTGGTGGAAACCTCGACTCTTATCTGACTCGTCATAGGAAACTTCTTTATTCCTATAGAGAGGCAATATGTACAGTGCAGAAATCCTTCTCTTCTGCACGTATTGCATCTGCAGAGTCCCGTCCAGCAGAGCTGTTTAGGGTGGTAAGGGAACTGACACAGGTTCCACCTGTGCAGAACCCATTACTTAACCCTATAACAGCCTGCTGTGATGTGTTTAACAACTTCTTTGCAGATAAAATCTCTCAGATCAGATAAGGGCCAACTTAGACACCAGTGCTATAACAGAATCAATTGACGAGGTGTCCAGAAACTCCATTGATGAAATTATACTGGCTCAGTTTCAATCCATGAGTACTGATGACATGGACAAACTTCTTGGTAGAGTGAGGAAAACAACCTGCCCTCTTGATCCTTGCCCTTCGTGGCTGGCCATCTACGGGGGAGATGCCTTGAGGATGTTTCTTAGAGACATCATCAATGCATCCCTTAGGGAGGGTCATGTTCCATCCTGTTTGAAGGAAGTAGGCCACTCCTGAAAAGACCTTCCCTCGACCCTCTGGACATGAACACCTGTCTCCTTGCTACCTTTTTTGAGCAAAGTGATTGAGAGGGCAGTTGCTCTTCAACTCCAAACTGTCTTGGAGGAAACTGATTGTCTAGATTCATTTCAAACTGGCTTTAGGACAGAATATGGAGTTGAGACTGGCATGGTCACCTTAGCTGATAACCTTCATCTGGGCATCAACAGGGGTAGTTGGTGCTATTGGACCTCTCAGTGGCTTTTGACACAGTCGATCATAACAGCCTCTCGGACCACCCGAGAGGATTAGGAATTGGAAGCACTGCGTTGCAGTGGTTCCGTTCCTTTCTCTCGGGCACATTCCAGAGGGTGTTGCTCGGGGACAGCTGGTTGCAAGAAAAGAGCTTAATTGTGGCGTCCCTCAAGGCGCCATCCTGTCTGCGATGCTGTTCAACATATATATGAAACCACTGGGAGAGATCATTCGGAAAATGGGGCTGGTGTTATAAGTATGCTGATGGCAATGGTTCTCAAATTGTGAGGTGGGACCCCGGGGGGGCGGGGGGACAAGAGTTACTCAAGGGGGTGCATAAGACTTGGCAGCCCTCATCCCTCCTCCTCCTCCTCTTCCCAAACCTTTTCTGTCCTGAAGGGGAAGAGAAACGCAAGGAGGGCACTTGAGCAACTACCTCTGCCTGAAAGAGGAGGAGAGCAGAGAAGCTTGCTGGATTATGGCCTCTGGGTTGAGATGCCACTCCTTCTTCTATCACCCTTTGATCGCTGCCTCAGTCCGTGCGATGAGACCCTGATGCATAAATATATTTATGTATGTGTGCATGAATACATTTACGTATCTATGTAAACTAAACAAACAAAATATTTCTATTCATATATTACATTGAGTGGGGAGACACAATGTTCACATGTAGATGTAAAAGAGGTCCCTAAGGCAGAAAGTTTGAGAACGAATGCTTTTGACTGAAGGTACCCCTCACTATCCCCTTTTCCCCTCACAGCCCCCTAGATCTTTCCACCATCTCTGGGGAGGGGCATGCCACCCACTTTGGGAATCACTGCTTTAAAGGATACAGGATTATAGTAAACTGTAAAGCCAACTGCCTGTTTAGAATTTCCTTTTTGTAAAGAAGAATGAGATGTATATATTAATATATGAAGGAATAATTTTTCACAATTGCAGTAAATACTGGCCAGCATCTAAAGAATTATGACATATTGGCCAACATTGAAATAATATTTAAACTTGCTAAATGTTACCTTTGTTTCTCTCATTAAGTAGCCAGCAATCTGCATAGCAAATGACATTTGAAACTTAAAGGAGTTTTTTTTTAAAGTCAACCTTCAAATATTTAAGTTTCTACTGGGTTAATGCAAACAATTATAACATAAGGTAGGGCTGAGAACATGTGGTTCTAAGGTGTTTGACTGCAGCTCCCATCAGCTCTCACCATAGATTGTGCTGGCTGGTTTTGATGGGAGTTGCATCATCCCCTACTGTGCGTGCATGAACAATAAAATGTGAGAAAAGAGGAAAACAGATCAGCCTGCCTCACCAGCTTCTCCAATCATGTTAAAAAAAACCCAAAACCCATACATCTATATGTTTGGACACCAAAATCGAAATCATAAGAAAAGCAGAGGCTAGTGAGAGAAAGATTCTATAAGATTCAAAATGTTTTTATTACTTATGTAAGGCTTTCCTGATCTGGTTGTTTCATTTCATATATGCATATTGTTAGATTTGAAAAAAAAAGTTTTTCTAAAACTTGTTGGACTGTTTTTTATGCTGTAGAAACCTATTTGTATTATTTCCATATTATTTCTCTCTTTGGCACCAAATTTTCTATTGAAGAAGTAATGCCCAGGAGTGCATCTAATTAATTAGCTGAGTATGTGTCTGGTCCTGTTTTGTTGCATTGAGAATCCAGACCTATGTATAAAATTGGAGCTACAAAATGTCAAGAACTCTGATTAAATTTTTTATTCCCAGATTCCTGTATTATTTAACAACTCATTCTTGTGGTCAAGAAATCTGACTTAAATTTTTTGTCAGATAGTAAGAGTCAAACTCCTCCCTGATCCATGTAGATGGATGAATGGACAGACACAGAGACAGACACACAATCTTTGTGAACAAGATGCTTCTTTGTCTCTCTCTCTCTCTCTCTCTGTGTGTGTGTGTGTGTGTTAAAATCCTGATCTCTATATAATCCAACAGTACAGAGCTGTAATACTGTACTCTATAAAATATCAGTATTAAATGAAAATTTGTTCCATGGCTTTCATTTTCTTAGGCATTACTGGGACCACAACTTCTGATTTCTAGGGCTATAGCAAGCCGATATATATTACCCCCTCCAACCAAGACAGAGAGAATAGAGAAGAGGAAGAATTTTTCAAACCAACTGAGCCTGTAGTTTTCCATATGAGTGTAAGTTTTAGGAAGATGTCATTTAGAACTTGCAAAAAATGTGATTCTTTTAGTTGAAAAGTAGAGCACAGAAAATTGTCAGATATGATAGAACAACCTTATTGTTACTACACATAGTTGCTGGTATACTCTTTTCTCTCTTGTGGTGGCATGTAATGTAAATACCAGTCCACTACCCTTTGACTAGGGTTGACATTCCAGGGGAGCAACACTGTATAAGAATTCTGTTTTTATAGATACTAGTGTTTAATGTTACAATTTTCTTGTGTTGTATTTGTAACTCCTATAAAGGGACCATTGTAATGAGAAATTAGACTGAAATTAAATGTAAAAATTACTTTTTCCTCATTTGCTCATGTGCACTATGTTGAATCTTACAGACTTTTTATTTACTTAGCCTGATTGACAGGATTATAAATGAGAGCTGCGTGTGGAAGCCTCTAATTTTTCATAAGTAAATGAATTAATTTATCATAGCTGCTCTGTGTTATTGCTGTCTCTGTGCCAGATTGGCCAGCTCCTTTTATTTCCCCCATTCTGCCTTCTAAATACTGAATCCATGTCATTGTGTTTGACAGCTTTCCGATTCCCCTGTCACATGCAATTTGGTACTAATCACATTTCCTTTGCTTAGTGTCAATGATACAGACCATGCATAATATTCCTCTACGTCCAGTTACTTATGTGCCACACAGCTGAAATGTCTTGGGCATTAATCTGATGGAGCTGCTGCATTGAAATGCAAAATTGATGCTCAAACAGTTAGATAATGTGGTGTGGCAGATGTGCAATAGATAAGCGAGGTTCAACTAGTGATCTTTACCAAGCTCTGCTGCATTTTATTTATCGGTTTTGTGAATACCTTCTTTAAATAGGAAACTGTAATCAGTACTGGTTCATTAACTCTGCATTGTTGATAATAGATATTTTCCCTGTGGTCAAAATATGAAAGAATTAAATTTTCTTTTCAGTTTTAGAAGCATATCCAATGATTAAAAAACATCACATTGCCCAGATTTGCTTGTTGGTGTCATGTGTTGTGTGTGGGCTGACAACTACTTTGTGAATGTGTGTATGCTTTCAAGTCACCTATGACTTAAGGCAACCTAATTAAATTTTCTTAGGCAAGGTATACTCAGAAGTGGTTTTGCCAGTTCCATCTTCTGAAATTTAGGGGGCATTCACACTTACATTTTTGTCCCGAGGAGATCTGGATGTCTGTGCTGATGCAATCCCGGATCAGTGTTACCACTACATTTTATGTTACCAAATCTCTCAGTTGCATTTAAACTCTGTTGCCATTCACACTTGCCACAGTTTCAGTTTAATATGAAGATGCCCCCATTTCTGGGAATGATGCAGTGCAATCTGAATTGATTTGGTAGTGTACTCACACTAGCAAAATGTGGATCATTGAGGCTCTTTAAAAAAAATGCAGGAAAAAACTGGTATTGAATATACCAGGTTAAGGGGGGGTTTGGTAGCCCCCCAAACTCCACCGAGTGCAGTTGGGGTGAGTGTGAACAGCGCGAAAATAACTCAGTTTCACACTGGGTTATTTTCATAGTGTGAATTGGGCCATAGTATGGGAGACTGCTGTAGCACCTGGTATTCATACAAGTACTAATCCTGCTTAGCTTCCAAGGTCAGATGGGATCTGGTGCCTTTAGTGACTTTACCAACTTAAATAAAAATAAACATTTTTCATTGTTTTAACTTCTTTGCATACAATGTACTATGTACAGTGATTGTGATTTTAGGAGATGTGCTGAACATTAATATTCAAAAGCTCTTGAAAAACTGGTGCTCTGTGGCTGTTTTAGTAATGTAGGTAATTGTAAATGTTCTATATCTGTCACAGTTCTGTAAGAAAGTTTTGTAGGACTTTGGAGAATTTCTTTGATACATGTCATTCATTTAATACATGTTTTCAAATTGGCTGTGTACATTTTCACTTTGTATTTCTCACTTCAGAAATAAATAGAGGTCGCTCTGGAATGTTGTGTGCATTACTGAAATGTGGTTTGCTATATGTTATAGGGGAGATGGTGAAAATATGAACTACTTTCAGTTAAGTTTTTAAAAGGTTTCTGCATCGTTTGCATTTTCTTGAAAGTACTGGTATTTTGCTTCTTTTAACAGGATTATTCCTTGAGTGTCACAGTGGAATTCAGCAAAATGTGCATCTTCTAGAAGCAATTTTGAAGAATTAGGGCTAGTTATGTATAGAATTGCTGTCCAGGGTTTTTAAAAAATGTGTTTGCTTGTATTCTTTGTGTGTGTGTGTGTGTGTGTGTGTGTGTGTGTGTGTGTGTGTGTTCATTCCTTTCATTTTAAAAAAATGTATTTGAGTAGAATTCTTGCCTTACTAGTCCCTATGGGAACCCTGCTACATTCTGCTCTTAAGATTTGAACCGTTGTCAGGCATGAGAAACAATGTCCTTTGGAGACCCAAGGGGTTGCCCTCTGAAGAGCTACAACTGTGACCCTCCATTGTCACCATTTGTGAGAATGTGGAATTTGCAGTTTGCCATCTCTAGCGGAGTAGACGACTGATGATGTGAGATGCTTATCTAGGTGTGATATGGGTTAATATGCTGAGAGAGTTTGGAGGATGTGAATGTAGAACATGGCAAAGGAACGTAGGTGGTGGGAAGGTGCAAGCTGAAGCAGGGGGATGCTCAGACTTGTTGTCAAGAGCACAGGTACTTCAGAAAAGGGAAAGTGTGTTGGCAGATAATGTGTACAACAGTGGTGGCACACTGAAACTGAATGGCAAATAATGCTTTTCACTCTTGGCTTAACAACGTCCAGTCAGTACCTACCAAACCTAGTGAAATCAGTGAGAAATTATAGATTCATCTATTGGATGTCTACTCACTATAAAATTCTGTTTCCCAGGCTATTTAAAGAGATGGGAATGGGAAAACAAGAGAGCTTTGCTTCTGCTATTGAAGTTAGCTTTTTTTTTTAAATGGAAAAGTGTCTATTCAGATTTTTCTGTAGAGTTACTATGGAAATTCCTTGACTAGTGAAACATATGTGCCCTCATTCAGCTAAATCACTGTTTCCTCCTGGTAATTTCTCCCTGGGATTAATGTGTATGGGTGATGAGATTATAGCCATGTACTAGTTTTAGGAATAGGGTTAAATTCAAGGGTATTGCTCTAATATTTTGGCATTCATGTAAAATGAACTTTCATGTATCCATCCCTGCTCATCCTTTAAGAACAGACTCTATCCTATGTCAGGTACTTGACTTAGTTTTGTTTATTTGACAATCACCTCTCATGGTAGTTAACATGTGATGCAAAACAGTTTTGTCTCTTTCTTTGGATTAATGGGCCACATCTAACAGAAACCTACGCTCTCCTCATGGAATCAGGGGAACATTTCTTAAACAGTTGAGATGCAACTGTGCATGTAAACATCAGTGGCAACAAGTTTGTTGAAAAATGATGAACATGACCCTTTTGATGTATATCACTCAATTCTGAATAAGGTTTTATTGTTTATCCCTAGCTACTATTACAATAAAACCATCATTTTTAAATGACAGCAATGTGGTGCATGCTTCTACACAAAACTTTGGAGGAATACTTTACTGTAATACAAATAATTTCTTCCCCAGCTATGAGCAATATGATCTTACGTATTTCTGTTCAGATGCAAATATCATAAATTTAGAGGTCTCATTTTCTTCTAGTTTTGTAGCTGTGAATGCCATTATTGAAAACATCTTCCCTGGATCCCACTCTACTGGAGAACTATCGGACAGTCTCTAGTATCCCTTTTGTGGGCAAGGTGTTGGAGTATGTGGTGGCCTCCCAGCCCTAGTCATTCCTAGATGAAATGAATTATCTAGATCCATTTCAGTCTGGCTGCAGGCATGGTTTTGGGACAGAGACAACTTTGGTCACCTCAGTAGATTACCTATGCAGGAAGCTAGCTACATGGGGTAGTGTGTGTCTGTTGGTTCTGCTGGACCTCTCACTGTATTTTAGTACCATCAACATGGTATCCTTCTAGGTCACGTCTCTGGGATGGGTCTTGGAAGCACTGTATTAGTGGCATTGATCTTCCTAGAGGGGCGGACTCTTTAGGTGGTGTTGGGAGATGCCTATTCAGTACCCTGGCCACTATCCTGCTGTGTCCCTCAAGGCTCAGTTCTGTCCCCCATGTTGTTTAATTTTTACATGAAATCTCTTGCACAACATAGGATTGGAGGGAGTCCTGGTTGAGAAACTCTAGGCTATCCTTTTTAGGCTTGCCCAGCTCATTATGTCACAAGTAAATCTAAAGTTTTGGGGAAATGTGCACTAATAAGAAGTTTCCATTTTCAGTAGTTGTCCCAATGTGATGTATGTTAGAAGTCTGTAAGCACATGATGAATGTGTCAGCTCAGCAAGTACCTTATTTTCTGGCGTATAAGACTACTTTTTAACCTGCAAAATCTGGGGTTAAAGTGGGGGGGGGTCGTCTTATATGCCGGGTGTAAGGAGGTTCATGATAGGTTTGCCTTAGTGTCATCATCAGTTGGAAATGACTTGAAGGTGCACAGCAACAACAACAACAGTTTTGGAAGTCATACTCTTCCCAAACTCTATATTTTAAATGGAAAAGTGGGGGGTCGTCTTATACACCCAGTCGTCTTATACGGCAGAAAATACGGTAGATATAATTTGCAAAAGGAGTGTCAGATTGAGAATTGTCAGATTGTCCCCTTGGTTTATGTGAAGGCAGATTTATTCAATAATCCTAACTGAACTGGATCAATTGAGTGAATGGGACTTAAGTCAACATTTATGTAAGCCACATTGATTCAGTGAGTATGATCTAGTTGGGACTAACAGGTGGACTTAGCCCTGAGTGTGTACAAGTTATCCTTTTTTTTTTTTTATTGGCTCACTTATTTTAATGTTAACTTATGTGCTTTTTATTCTTTTGAGGTATAGGTAGCTTTCAGTATTCTGAATAGAAAATCATGTTTGAAATATGAGGAAACATTATTTTGGTGTACTCTTGTATTATCTTTCTTTGAAAAAGCAATACATTAATTAAAAAACATTCAGAAACTCAAAATGCCAGGACTATAGAAGGATTGACAAAAATGATTCTTCTTAGAATGGCATTTGAACATTTGTTTAAAACACTGATTTTTGTCTGGAATAGAATTTTAACCCCCCCCCCAAAAAAAAACCACCCCTGTTGCTTATAGTGGTACTCTTCCCAGATCACAGGATGAATTTTTCAGACAACCATTTCACAGGGAAACATGGGAAATGTGGTAGGATTCATCTTTCGCCTCCCCTTCTCTAATATATCTCTCCCCTCTAATTATCTAATATGTTGCTAAGAAGTAAAAATATTTATTTCTTTAAATGATGCTTAACCTGGCAGTACTTGAATGTTGATGAATTTAATTGCATGCAGGTTCAGTTATATGTGTTTTTGCATTGAAGCTCCCTTCCTAAGCCCTCCCCTCAAGCTGTAGGGACTGTGGAAGAAACAGAAGTATATCTCAAGCAGTATGAAATCACTGTAGAGTTGTGTGTGCATTTGTAATGTATTCAGGAAGAGGTTAATAAGATTCTTACCTTTCTAACCTAATTGAAAATGCTAATCTGGTTCCACATTTGAGAAAGGGAAAACAAATCCTTACCAAACATTTAAATTCATATACAATTGATATAAATTAATTGCCTAGAGTTACAGTTAAACAAATGATTTAAAATAGAACTAGAATGTTTCTCCATTAATAGGTGTTAATTTGTTTTATTCTACTTGTTGAAATGCTGAAACCTCAGTTTTTTAATTATGCACAGTAGTTTTGTAAAGCTTTGGTAAAGTTTCCAATATAGTATATACACTCTTCTATTTATGTTTTTCTTTTGCTTTTTTTTTTTTTTTTTACTTTGGGTTTAGGGTTGCATATAATGTTTGCAGAACTTCAGTCTATGAGTTCTACATCTGCTTCAGGAACCAATGAAATACTGTATTCTGGTCAGTATTTCATTGACTTTTAGTCTTTTATTTGTCTCAACTGGCCAATTCTAAATGAATTACAGACTGGCCACCCCATCCTGAAGGCCTGAAGGAATATGTTAATTTACAAAATAGTTAGTAATGCTCCTTCAGTAGTAATTGCTGTATCCCACACTACCTTTGTTGCACAGTGCTACTTTCAAGATTGTGGTTTTGGAATCTTCCTGAAAGTTAACTGGATTTAGGATTTGATTTATGTCCAGATGAAAGGAAATCCAGTGATGAAGGGCAGCCAGTATCTACATGTTATTGGTCATGGAAGTGCATACATGGTAACTTTTGGAGGACATTCTCTTTGCTTGCTGAAGATGAAAATTGGCACTTGCTTGCATTTAGTAGTTATTCTTTTAACTGCTTATCCAAATTTGCATTATTTCACATGTATTGTTTGTATGCATATATGTTATGATTTTTACAGATCTCTCAAGGCATTTGGATTCTGTTCATCTTTTCACAATATTAACTGTATTTAATTCAGCTGTGAGTAAATAGATTGGGCCCTTGGTATCCACTGGGGCTTGGTTCCAGGACCATCTGTGGATACCAAAATCCATGAATGCTCAAGTCCCATTAAATACAATGGCATAGTGAAATGGTATCCCTTATATAAAATGGTAAAATCAAGGTTTGCCTTTAGGAATATATATATATATATATATATATATATATATATATATATATATATATATATATATATATATATATATATATATTCAAACTTTGGATTGTTGAACCCGTGGATAAGGAATCTGTGGATAAGGAGAGCCAACTGTACAGTGCTACTGCATTCAACCTAGAGGATTTGGAGACATTCCCAGTTTTCCCTTAAGCATGATTAAAATTGTCATGAAGCAACTATTTTCTTGAGCACTGAAAATGATGCAACTTTGATAACTGATGCTGAACTAATAGATATCACAGATGTCAACCTTTGACACAGTGTGGGTTTATTCCTCCCCTGTCCTCTTGAGAAGTACTTTGTGCAAGAGAAACCTCTCAGGGCTTGGGTGTAGTAGAATAAGAACCATGTGTTCAATATTATAGATTCTGTTATCATAAACTAATGATGATCACGTAAAGTTGAATTACAATGTTGCATAATGTTTGTATTCTCAAGAGAGCAACAGAGACAATGGAAACATTGCACAAGTGGAACTACCAATGTGGCTATTTCACAGTGACCTCATTGTGCAACATGTTGGGAAGTGCAAAGTGTCCCAACACAAACATGTTCTGATGCACAGTGCTTCCTGTTGACCAATGTACATTGTGTCCCATTCTGCAACAGGTGTATGGTGCCTTTTTGTGTATCATTGCATCCACTAGCATGGTTGTGTATTGTGTCAGCAGCATAACTCTATCTTCATAAAAACATTGCAGGCTCTGATGCAGGATATTGGTCGATGTGTACATAGGTATTTGAAAAATCTCTACATAAACACTGATGATATCAGCATTGACTAACTCATAGAAAGCATGTCCAAGATCAGTGTATATGGGCAGTGCTGTGAACAGCTTCATCGGAGCTCAGATAGGGAGTGGATGGGAATGGCAACAAAATGAAGGAAGCTGCAAACATTTCAGAGGATAGTCTACAGCAGGGATAGGCAACCTAAGGCCCGAGGGCCAGATGCGGCCCCTCCGGGGGCCAGATGCGGCCCCTCCGAGGCCTTTGGACCGGCCCCAGGCTGGTCCTGTCGCCCCTGCTGCTGCCGCCGCCTGCCATTATTGATTATTGTTGTTATTATTTGTTCTTGGTGTTTTCTTGGCAAAATCTCCACAGGGGTTTTGCCATGGCTTTTCTGGGGCTGAGAGGGTGTGCATGCATATTTTTTAAATTTTTTATTTTTTATTTTTTAAAAAAATTTAAATTTATTTATTTATTTATTTATTTATTTTTGGTGCTTCGTCCCCCCAATTGTCTGAGGGACAGCAACCCAGCACCAGCTCAAAACGATTGCCTACCCCTGGTCTAAAGTGACTTTAAGTGTAGAGCTAGATAAGGTTAGAATGGAACAGAGTTGAATTTGATGTTCCCAACCCTTCGAAACTTAAGAAAAATGTCAAAAAAAAATGCCCTGATTTCATTCCTTGTTCTTATCTGTTTTTAATTAATGTGGCATTTTGATTGTGTTTAATTCTTTTTTAAGGGGATGGGAGTGTGGGATTATGGGATGAGGGACTGATTTTTAACTTTGTTTTTAAACTTGTTGTTCCCCGCCCCAATTGCCACGCAGAGGGGCGGGTTATAAATTATTATTATTATTATTATTATTATTATTATTATAAAAGTTCCCATAAAATTTCAGGAAATTTTATTGTTCCCAGCACAACATAAACTGTGTGGGTTTTTGACAACTGTACAAGAGATTGAGAATATGCTTAGCTTTGTAGTCATAGCCTACACTCACCATATATATATATATATATATATATATATATATATATATATATATTGCTATGCGCAGAAAATGTCACAGCTTTCTGAAGAAAGGGGGAACTCTCACTGATTTACATTGTTATTCACTGTATACATGAGGAAAGTGCAGAAGAGTGCCACACCAAATTGCATACTGTATCCCTATGCAAATAGAATGCTGTAGCATTTGACATTGCAGCTGTATCTCTTGTTGGTTTGAAAGTTGAACAACCCAAATGTTATGCAGCAGGAAAAGACACAGCTACACATGGTTTTGTTTCACAACATTGCTGGGCTTTGTACAACATTTTTATTGTGAAACATTAGAAAACAGCAATGTTTGCACAACATTTGTTGTTGCAAACATGTTGCACAAATCAGTAACATTGTACAAAAAATAACCAATATGGTATTGGTGTGCAGTTTTGCTGACATAAAAACAGCAGTGTTGAACAACAAAAATGTTATGCAAAGTCCAACAATGTTGCACAAAGAATAGGCACATGTTTTTGTTTTCCAACATTGAAGGTTTATGTGCAGTTTTTGTTGTTGTGCACCATTGTTGTTTGTTATCTTGTTTTTTCAAAAAAAGCAATCTTATGCAAAACACAAACATGGCTGCCTGAAAGCAGTCCTTTCCTTACCAAAAAAGCTGCACAGTTTTTAGAATGTGAAGAGTTCTCAGGAGGAGTTCCATAACCTCTGGAAAACTGCATTTTTCTGGAAAAGCTATACAGCTTTCATGGAAAAGCTGCACAATTTCTCTCCATTGCAGGGAGGAAAATTCTCAAGTTTCTTACAGATGCAGAATGAAAAACAGTTTCATTGTTCTTGACATCATTCAGGTTGTGGAGAAATCTAGATTAGCCATCTCTAGAGCTAAACAGATTGCAATAAAATTAATGTGAACAACCAAGAAAATCCAGGAAATGCTGCTCTCAGCAAAGGACAGGAGGGACACTCTCACAGCTGCAGCTGTGTAGCTGTGGACAGGCCTACGTAGGGACCACAAAATGCAGTGTCCAAACAAGAATCAAGGAAGACGATAGACACTGCAGAGTGGGCCAGCCTGAAAAATTGGCAGTAACAGAACACATTATAAACCAACTTGGGAATAAAATGCTATTTGAAAACACTGAAATTCTGGGCCATGCCAACAACTATAAGGTAAAAATGCTCTGGGAAGCCATTGAAATCCACAAACACCTGAACAATTTCAACAGGAAATAA
>CM034701.1:197487502-197507551 GCA_020142125.1 Phrynosoma platyrhinos
CCCAGGGTCAGGGGGTTTCCCAACAAATGATGGACCATTAATTAAATATACACTAATCCTCTTCACATATCCTTCCATCCTGAGGCCTTGCCTTAACAGAACAATACACAGATTTGCATGCTAATTTACATGCTAATCCTCTCAACTAAGAGTCACACAGTATATATACCTCACACACCTCCATGCCACCATTCTCTGAAGATGCCCACCACAGATGCAGGTGAAACCTCAGGAATATATATTGCCTCACCGCCCGAAAAACCCACAAAAACCTATGGATTCCGGCTGTGAAAAACTTCGACTTCACATAAAATAATTGTTTACCCAGAAAATTGTCCCTTGGCATTAATACTTCATTTCCTTTTGTAATCACCCGACTAATAGAATATTTGTCTTACAAATTATACCCTAAAAGGGAAAGGTGGCAATTGCTTTGTTAACCTGTTAGTAATAACCAAGTAGTACCTGTAAAATAAAGAGAGAAGCCAAGGTTAGGGACTGAAATACTTTGCCACAATTAAATGCTAGCCTAACTGGTAATAATATGAGATAAATGCCATGTTAGGTTGGAATCAAGAACTTGAAAGTTAGTCTGAATGAATTTTGCCTTATATTGACCATGCCAGATGCATGTTATATATCGAACAATTAACTCTTTAGTAATCTAAGTAATGCTACAGATCAGTCTATATCTGGTCTTTTGCAAACGACAGGAAATCCTTTTGAGCTAATTATTCTGCATTCTTGGCCTTGCTCCAGGAATACATTAATTTGGAACCAGTTGAAGGGGGAAAATCATCTCTAGTGTTTGAGTTAGGATTTTGAAATACAAATAAACCTACATTTACCACATTAGCTGGAAGAAAGATAAGTGAGGTTTTTTTTTTAGTGTCACAGGATTTCAGTGGAAACATCATGGTGGATGCTTTTCTAAAGAGGTTTTTATTGGTCTTAAAGAAGAATATCATCTAGCATACACAGGCAATGATAAAAATATGAATGAAAAATATGAATGAAATGTTTACCAGTATTCTAGCCAACTGCAAATGCAATAAATGAATAAATAAGCATATATTAGTTTTAAAAAGTTTATGTATCAATGATAAATCAAGAATTATTTAGGGAACACTATAAAATTCGGATACTCTGGGACACATGAAAAGAAGTTGAACTGAATCAATCTGTTTCATATTTTGCAGTTCCATAGTTCTGCTTCTTCTCTGTAGTGGTAAATTTAAGCAATGGCTGAATGTTTTGCAAAATGTCATTTACTCCTACCCTTTAAATTCTAGGGCATCAGTCTCTCTTTTTAAAAAAGAAAAAGAAAAAAGAAAAAAGGCTTTCTGGAGACATGTGAAGTTGTGTAACTGTATTAGAGTCCATGTATGTATGGAAAAGTATTGCAGTTAATCAGATTTCATGGTACAATATTTCTGTTCTTCATTGCTTTTATTTTTAGGTACTCCACTTTTGGTAAGAAGAAGCAGTGATCCAACACTGGGGCCACCTGCTGACTTCCCTGCAGGAGCTTCACAGACCAGTGACCATGTTCTGAAGGCCTCTGTGTCAGTAAGTATCTTGTTGTTCTAAATTCTAATATTGTTGTCCCGAGCAATATTGGGTTCCTTTGATATTATAAGTTGCATTCAGAACTTGCATGGGTAAGCAGCTGCTTTCATACCTCCAACTCTCTCTTTTTCTTACACCTGTAGTTTTTTTTTAATCTTCTTCATGATCACATCCACCAGATGTGAGGCCTTCCTAAATGATGGAGGCTGGGATATTTGAGGCAGTGCTAAGAGGGTGGAGTCACCTGGAGATTGAATGGAGTGTCTTGGTGCCATTTTATTTCAAACCTCATATAAACACAACTGCATTGTTCAAGAGGACCACTTAGCCCTCTGTAGAAAGGTTGATTGAATAGGATATAAAAGGGAAGACAGAGATGGATTACACAAGGTGCATGCCACCCACTGGACACAACTATGAATTTTGGGAAACTTGGGTGTGGCTTAGTAGGAAATAATAAAATTATAAAATGGAATGCTTGCTTTCAGGTATCATTGGACTTACAGAAAATATTTTTCCTTGGTGTTTGTGTAACTTTCTAAATGCAGTGATCAGCCCTTACTGACTTGATGGCAATTGTTGTTGTTAATTGCCTTTGAGTTGGCACCAAGTCATGCCGACACTATGAATGAAACACCTCCAAGACTCCTATCCTCCATTACACTGCTTAGGTCCTGCAAATTAAGTCTCATGACTTCATTGACTGAGCCTATCCATCTGGCATGTGGTCTTCTACTGCCTTCTACCTTTCCTAGCATTATTGTTTTTTCTAATGAAAATATGCCTTTTTATGCCATGTGGACAAAATATGACAGCCTTAATTGATCTTGGCCTCCAGGGAGAGATCAGGCCTGATCTGTTCAAGCACCCATTTGTTTGTCCATCTGACTGTCCAAGGCATCCTCACCACTCTTTTCCAGCACCGCATCTTAAATGAATTAATTTTCTTATCTGCTTTCTTAACTGTCCAACTTTCACATCCATACATGGTAATGGGGAATGCTATTTGATATGGCTGTTAACAACAACAAAACTAACACCTTTGATCATCAGTAGCAACAGAAATAGGGCAGACAACAATATTTCTGTAGTTCATTCATTTGATTCTCAGCTGGCATGAATTTTGCTTAGGTATATGAAAAAAATCTTGCCAATTTTGAGTTCGGAGACAAATGGAGCTGTCTTGACAGGGCAGAGAGTATCTGAAGGATTCTCCTACACCTTTGAGGAATCTCATTTCTGTCATGAGATTGAGAAGCCAAATGCTTTTTTTCTCTTGCCATCATGGTTTCTGCAGTTGATAGAAAATTAAGCAAAATATGCTTTGTGGAAAACTGTTTCTGGAAAATTGGAGACTTTTTTTCCTTTTGCAAAGACACAGACAAGCAATCTGGTGTTGCTACTTCTGTACAACAAAGTGGAAGTTACTGCATTCTCTCAATTTATGCTTTTTACAACAAGAAGTACAAAATCAAAACTAAAAAAATAAAACCAAAATAGCCAGATGCTTGTGAATTGGGCTGTTTGACATTTTGCAGATTCAGTAATCAAACGAGGTTGAGAATTGTATGCAGGACAGGAATTTCAGATTTCCATTGCAGAAATCCATTAAATCCTTCTCCTTTGTATTTTTGTACAAGTTGAATCTCCTTTATCTGAAATCTGAAAATGCAAAGTAGTCCAAAAACCAAAACTTTGTTCATGATTGGCTGGGATAGTGACACTTTTGCTTTTTAATCATTTACTTTTGCTTTCTAATGATTACACAAACTTTGTTTCATCCACAAAATTAATACAAATATTGTATCAAATTGTCTTCAGGCTATATGTATAAGGTATATATGAAACATAAATGAATTTTGTGTTTAGAGTTGGGTCCCATCTCCAAGATACTTCATTATGTACATACCATATATACTCGTCTATAAGTTGAAAAATTTATGCTAGAAAGTTGGTCAAAAATCCTGGGTAGACTTATATATGGGTCAATACAGTAATGCTTAGAAAAATGATGGTGGCAGCTCTTTTGAATTTTTGCCACTTGGAGGAAAGCTGAGGGTGTCCTCAAAGAAGTTCCGACCACCCCTCTCCCCCTGCGGAAGGGAAATTTCAAATAGCCACAGCAGGAGGGAGTGGGGGTTCATTGGCACTTCCTTTTGTCCGGGAGACTGTCTTGTAAAAGAAAGGCCACTCTACCTCCTTGCTTTGCCAAAAGAATTGGTGCTGCAACTGTGTAGGTATCCCTGCTGCTCTCCTTGCCTCTTTCTTTTTGCTCCATGAGGACAAAAAAGATCTATCCCCATCTGTTCCTTTGCCTGTCTGTTTGGACTCTGTAACATGAGAGGCCAGTATGAGGCGTTTCTTCCCTTTTAAAAACAGAACAAATGAATAGACCCCCCCTCCTCCTTTTCTCAAGCTGATTCTTGGAGAAGCCAGCTTGGGTGATTTCAACAGATCAGCTGCTTCAGGAAAGGAGAGATAGAACCTAACACTCACTGCAGCCCTCAGGCAGCGGCTGGGAAAAGGAGGTCTTTTTATCTGTCTTTTTTTAACCTAAAACTCGCTGGAGCTGGAGAACCCAAATTGAGAGGAGGGAGGAAGGGAGCCTCCCTTTAATTCTTTCTTCTCCAAAATGAAAAAGAGCAGCTCCTTGAGCTAGATTGCCCAAATGTAGAGTCAAAGGAACGGCAGAGGGGGAAAGGAGAGAGAGGGAACAGTGGGTATGTAGCAGCAGTGATGGCTCTTTGGTGCTTGCTCTCATGGAGTACCAAGCACCTGGGAGAGCAGCAGGGGTCTCTCCGTGCGAGCAGCTTGAATACTCCACTAAAGGAGTGCCAAGAGACAAATTTAGCAGAGGGGATACAGTGGTAGTGGCTACACCCTCAACTTATCCATGGGTCATAAAATTCATAATTTGGGCCCCCAAACCTGCCCTTGACTTATACATGAGGTTGACTTGTACATGAGTATATACAGTATATGCAAATACAGGTATTCCAAAATCCAGAAAAATTCTAAATCTAAACACTTCTGGTCCCAAGTGTTTTAGATAAGGGAGACTCAGCCTATATAGCTTTTAAGTAAAATAAAATTAATGTAAAGGTTGACTTCTGCATGGTTTCAATGGCTTACTTAATGCTTTTTAGGGAAGATTTGTTAAATAATTTTTAGAATTTCATTTTTAGAATTTCATGGTGTCCAGTTATATGTGAGTAAATTATAGTAGGTGAAAATATGGGAGCTGACATTGTTAGGTATCATAAATTTGTCTGTAGCTCTAGCAGTAATACTGTTATATTACATTACTGTTCATTTCTTACATATATAATTAAAAACAATTAATTGAAAAACTAAATTGCACATTTTAATCCAGCCTATGTAAAGTGCATGAAGTCAGTTAGATGGAAATGAGCATTTCAGAGTATTTGGTAACCAAAAGGATATTAGAAAGTGTGATTAAGCGAGACGTATCTTCAGTCCAGTCTTCCAAATTCAATAACATTGTTTTCTTGAAATTAGTAATAATAATATTGCTTCAATGAATGTTAATGTGGCCATAGATCAATTGCCATATATTTCTAAAAGTTACCCTGGAAATGATATTGAAGGCTTGTTAAACAGTGTTACCATACAGTAACAATGCCAGTGATTAATGTATCAGTAATTTTAAAGCTCAGCTCAAGGTTAACAAATGGGTAATATTCATGTATTTAAATCAATATATTTAAACTATATATCCGTAGACTATAGCCAAATGAGTGTACAGTTAAGGTAAATGGAGCCATGATCCTGATGAGCAGAGTTATGTAGGGATTTGAATGTTGTAGTTAGCTTCTTAGTTTATGAAATACCTTCTGGTGTTAAGAGGCCAGAATATTTTTTTCAAAGTTGCTATGTCCAGCCTCCTGTTTTGTTTTACTTAGTTCAGTTCAGATGAATATAGTTAAATACTTTACTTTGTGTTTGTTTATGTACCCTTATTTTCCTGCGTATAAGACTACTTTTTAACCTGCAAAATCTGTGGTTAGAGTAGGGGGGGTCGTCTTATACACCGGGTATAAAGATAAGAAGGATAGAGGTGCTAAAACTCTATATTTTGACTGGAAAAATGGGGGGTCGTCTTATATGCTGGGTCGTCTTATACGCCGGAAAATACGGTATTTATTTGGTTACTATACCCCTCTCTTTCTTAGTGGGGTACAATGTAGTTTCCAACACAATATAAATTATATATTTTAATATATGATGTTTGTAAGTTAGTTAATTTCTTTACAACAGTGTCCATATGGAGTTGAATTCATATGGCACAGTAAGCTTATTGTGAAGGACTGTACAGAGCCTGTTCCTTCCCTTAGTCCTCTTACAATGAACATTAAAGATGTTGAGAATGGTTTGTTTAGCTTCCAAATATATTGGAATACAACTCAGTGTAGTCCAGTATTCCCAGTATGGAAAGATAGAAGTTTGGTTGGAAAGACAGGCTTTCAGAGGAGGTAAATAAGGATGGTAAAGAGTATGGAAACCAAGCCCTATGAGGAGCCAGCTGAGAGAGCTGCATAGGTTTAGCTTAGAAAAGGAGAGACTGAGGGGTGACAAGATAACCGTATTTCCATGGCTGAAGGGATATCATGTAGAAGATGGAGACTAGGACACAAACCAGTGGATTTAAATTGCAGGAAAAGATGAACTTCCTGACAACAACAACTGCTCAATAGTGGAATTGACTGGCTCAATAGATGGTAGACTCTCCTTCTTCAGGGGGTTTTAAACCCAGGTTGAGTGGCTATCTCTCAGGAGTGATTCAGCTATGTGTCCCTGAATCACAGTTGATTGGACTAGATGCCCTTTGAGTTGCCTTCCAAGTCTATGGTTCTGTGACATAACCATACTACATAACCAGGGACACCATTTTGGGAAAGATTGTTTTTATTTGTTACCTGAACTTGTATTCCTGTTTTGGATTTATTTTTACTTTCCCCCACAGTATGTAAAATAGGCCACCTGTATGCTTGCATAAAGGGGTTTGTTTATTTTCACTTTTTCATTTATACAACATGTAAAATAGCTCTTGCAGTATGGGTGCATATGTCTCCAACACAACACAGTAATGTTTTCTCAGTAGGGAAATTGGTGGGTATTTATGCCACATCTGAGCCTTAGTGTATCCCCCATGCTCCTCACTCCCATAATTTTATTTTTTACTTTATAAGTTCCCCTCCAATGGATAGGGCCCTTGAGGGTGTAATTTTCCTATTTGAAGCCAATGAGCCTTTTTAGAAAAGGCTTCCAGGTTTTGAAGATGGCCTTTCAGACCTGGCAGCATTACCTCTCAACTTTCCCTCTCAACTTAACAGCATTAAATTAAATTAAATTTTTAAAAAATCAAATTTGAAAAGGACTATTCTGATTTCTTTTTTAAAAAAAATGTGGGGAAGGCCACCTGTTCCAGGACTGGCAGGAGGACATGTGTGGCCTTTCGACCTTGGCAACTTGCCTATCCCTGCACTAATATAGGGTGCTTCAGTCTCAGTTAGAATGTTACAATACAGCTAGATTTTGTAATAGTAAATTTGAAAAAGATTGGTTAATCAGAAGCTTTTTTGTTTGTTTGTTTCAAGTTCTTTTTTGAAAAAAAAGGTCAAGCCTCTGGTTCTTTTACTGCTAATTGTAATTTTAAAGAGTTAGCTATTGTGATTAAGTGTTTTAACATTAGCATAATATGTACCATGAATCCAATTGATAATACAGAACGTAATTTCATGTGGATGAGTATGTTTAGAGATGAAACAGTGCTGCAGTTCAAAAGATTATATTAGAGATAAAGCTGTATCAGTCAGTCTTCCGGTGAAAAAAAACAACAGCTCACAATGGGCATTTTCTTTAAAGAAGGGAGGAGGTTCCCTTTGAAAGAGCTCTATTTAAATTTTAAACAGTTAAGTCACATACATGGATAGAATATTGTTGACCCAGTGTAAATTAATAGTTGTAGAATTTGTACCTCCAGCTGCTCAATTAGACCATAGCTAAGAGATGGAAATGTTATATGTGACTGTGTTTTCAAAATGATGATATCTCTGTCAGTAGTATTTTCCTTGGCACTGTTTTCACTCTGGTCAAATTGGGAAGTGTTGTGTACTGGCCCACATATTCTTGATAGAATTCAAAGATGTATATGGAATGTTAGGTTCTAATACAGATGTTGCATTATATTATGAAATGTTTGCCTGGCTGCAGTTAATGGATTATATCAAATGTTCTATGCTTAATTTGTAGTTGGTGAGATAAAATCAGATTGAGAAACAGTTTGGCTTTCCCATTGCAATTTAAATAATAAATTTAAGGATCAAGAAAAGCCCTCCATATGTTGCACTTATAAGGCAGAAGTTGTGAACGGTTAAATGACACTTTATAGACAAAATCACTTGGCTCCATTTTAACTTGGATGTGATGGTTGATACAAATCTGTGGACAGAATTTTGGCCTGGTTGTCCAGTGATAATGGCTGCTTTTCATTTTGTATAGCCCTGGAATTTTGATAGGATATTTAGAGAGAGAACGGCCATCATTTGAGCCCTGGATTATTTATTATGCTTTTGGCTCATAAAAAAGACCAGTTGGGACCGGCTGAGTGAATAGAGAGAATGATAAACACCTTTCCAAAGCAAGGCAGGGTTTTAATGTGCCTAAAAACTTGACAGCAGGGGCAGTACTTTTGCTGGAAACTCCTTGCCTGAATCCCACCAAACTGAATAATTACAAATCAGTCTCCAGCATTCAGTTTTTGTGCAAGGCCTTGGAGAGTCCTCAACTGGACACTATCTTTCTGTGGTGGGATTGTGTGTTCCTGCGAGGCAAGAGGCTATGCTGATAGTAGAAGTGCTGCTGGTAGGTTTTTCTGAGGAGCCAAATTAATATGCCAAACAGCTACTAGGCAGCAGCAGTAGTGGCAGGTGACACTGGCAGAGGATCACTCAGAAATGATAGTTGCATGATAACTAACTCCAAGGAAACTAGTACTGCACAGAAGAAAGCAATGATAAACTGCTCCAGAAGCCTTTTACCTTGAAAACCCTATGAGTATAATGAGGCAGTCCAAAATGAAGCAAGAGATAATACAGTAACATGAGACTCCCTGGTTGGAAGACACTTAGCCAGCTACTGGAGAAGAGCAAAGGACAAGTTGCACAATATGTAATAAAGCAAATCTGCCAACAAATATGGAAAACAAAACAAAGGCCCATAGACTACAGGAAAAGAGATTCCACTCCAACATTAGGAAGAATGTCCCGACAGTAAGAGCCATTTAACAGTGGGACACACTCCATCAGAGTGTGGTGGAGTCTCCTTCTTTGGAGGTCTTTAAACAGAGGCTGGATGGCCATCTGTCAGGGGTGCTGTGTGTTCCTGCATGGCAAAGGGTTGGACTGGATGGCCCTTGAGGTCTCTACCAACTCTGATTCTTTAATCTTTCAATTCTTTAATTCATTAATGTACATGCTATTGTTAATTCTATGATTGGAATTGTTCAATATACATTCCAATCCCTGTGAAAGGAGATACCATGAATTATGGTACCCATCAGACTTTTGCAGTGATCTCTCATGCAAACAAAGGGGTCATTTGCACTACAGAAATAAACCGATGTGGAACTGGGTTATTTCTGTGAAGTTCTCACTCCGACTGCAATCGCTTCAGGTTTTTTTTGGGGGGGGGGGGGTGACCAAAAAAAACCACTTAAAATGGTGCATTTGGCACTGCATCCCTTAGCGGTTCTTTTTAAAAGAACCACAACAATGCAAATTGCTGATAGTAAGAATAAGCTATCAGATCAATTCAGGTTGTGTGGGACCCCCAAGTGCAGTTCCTCCTCCCCCCGTCTCTCCCCACCCCCTGACTTTCTGTTATATTCACATTATAGCCTTTGCTAAAGTAAAGTGCACACCTATTCTTGTTTCATCTTTTTGGTGAAAGATGAAACAAAATGTCAGAGTAAGCTATAAAAACAGATCTGGTTATCTATCAAATACCTATCTTTCTGTAATAGCCCCATTCTCATCCTGTCTCTGATTGTGTATTTTCTTTACCCTGTTCTCAGTTTTTGTGTAAGTGTGATTCTTCATACTTTATTCTTGGTTCTCTTTTTGTTTGTTACACATAACTGGTTCCCTGTGCATTTTATTGATTATTTCTGTACTGATTAGTACAGAGTTTATCAACCAGGTTTCCCTGAAACCCTACGGTTCTGTGAAAGGTTGCTAGGGATTCTACAAGAGATTGTGTGACAAAAAATAAACTCTTTTTTGAAGCTATTGATATAATAATTTTAATGCAGAGGCTCTCTGAGACCCAACAATTATTTCAGTGGTTCATCCAGGATAAAAAGGATGAAAAAGAATGGTAGCATTGATGGACTTGAAATTCAGATGAATCCTGAATTGAGGTGAACCAAATTGGGCTGATTCAAACAGATTTAGGGCCTCAGCAGACGGCTAATAGCGCCGTCCTCGAGGCAGGGAAGAGGAGGGGCAGCCGCACGCTCGGTGCCCCTTCCTCCTCCCGAGGTTGCCCTTGGAGCCGCCGGCCCTCCGCACGGCCGGCGCTCCGGGGGCAACCTCCTGCCGCAGCGTCCGGACACGCTGCGGCGGATAAGTCAGTGAAAGTGCGTCGCAAGCTTTTGTGGCGCACTTTCACTGACATGTGAAAGGAGTGCTATTTTAGTGCTCCTTTCAGGGACGGGGAAGGAGCGCTGCTGGATCGAGGCGTGGGGATGCATCGGTCCTGCAGCACACCTTCCCAGGGCAGCCCCGTGCCACCAGTCTGCTTCCCCCCTTAGGCAGTGTTCAAATCAAAGTGGGACTGTTCTGACAGAGACTGCAACAGAATCTGAACCATCCTGAAGGGAAGGATTAGTCCTTTTGATAGGTGGTTCTAATTTCATCTAGTCATAGTTAATGATATTAATACAGCTCTCCAATTCCAATACTCTGGGTGAGGGATGTCGAAGTGATATATTGTAGGACCAATTCAATATTCATTGTGCTTTACTAGTTCTTTCTCCCAAGGCCAGGGATAATTAGAAGTAGTTTGGTAGGGTTTGTGAGATATGGAAACATATAGCACAAGGTACTTGTTTGGAAAAAGCTGTGTCTGCCCCAACACTGCTTCCACATTCATTACTCTTGTCCTATTGAATTAAACCTGAGGGAAAATCTTGAAACTCTTGGTGCTTCCAGAATGCTGCATAATGCCAGACTCACCTGCTCCTGACTCACCACAGTCTTGTTTCTGACATCAGGTTGGGTAATTGTAACTACTGAGCACAGCTAACACTTGTGGAATACTTTTCTTAATCTAATGTTTTTAAATGTTCCACTGATTTTGTTTGTTCTTTCATTTTATCTCTGTTGGATTATTGCAATTGATTGCCTGCTGTCTTAATCTGATCTCATATCAGGCCTTCCTTTCCCTGTTATTCTTTTGCCTGACTTAATTTATCTAGCCTGTAAATTTGATCATGCCATTTTCTCTTCGTTGGTAACCTTACCCTCTCTGTATTCAGTTCAGGATTTTGATACCAACTTGTACTTGCATCCATTGCATGGCTTTGGTTTTTGTGTTTTAATTTTAGTCTCTTTTGCAGTTTCTGTGATCCTATGGAACTCTCTTTCTGAGCTATACATTTTCTTCTTTGCACAGCATACAGTACTTGCATTCCCCCCCCCCCCCTTTTGGATGTAGCTTCTGCCTGGAATACTTCATAATGCGATATGTTCCTTTCAATCTCCCCCAGCATTTTCAAAACTTTTTTAAAGTCAGGAGACCACCCAGGTATAATACTTTTAGCATGTATTTAAAGAGACAGATCAAAGATTCTGCTGGTTCTAGCCACCACCCTGCTTCCCACCCATGTCCCTTCTCAAGTTATTTGAATGGTTTCAGTATTTATATTGAGATCACCTTTGGTGCACTTCATAGCTACCATTAGGCTGATGTGGTAAGTCTTTAGCCTGACACCCTGTGTACTTTCTTGACATTGTCTTGTCTGTTTCATTTTTATTTATTTAGAAGATTTATGTCCTCCGTGTTCCTATTGCCTTAACACTTGTAGTTACTGATAATCCATCTAACAGTAAGACTGAAACATTAAAAACAGAAAATAGTTGACAACAGGTGATGCAAAAGGAAATTATAAGAAGTTGCTTCAGAAGAATGGCTCTATCGTGAGTAAGATTGTCAAAGGGTTAATCTACTGCAAAGGTTATATTTCAGAGGAATGAACTGACAAAACCATATCTGAGTATCTGACTGTACATGGACCTGCACATTTCTCTACTGAAGGCCTGAAGCTTTGTGTGAAAGGGATTATATACACAGAATTTTGACTGGGAGTAGGGGTAAAACTGAGGCCTTTCCTTATGGTACAGTGACTTGAAAGATGAAGTTGAAGCTGTTTGTCCTCTGTTTAACTTTCACATCCAACTGGATGTTTTTTTAACCCAATAAAAGACATAATAGCATACCAGTGCAAATTGTTCCAGAAACTAGAGGTCTTGGATTTGTAGGTCACTGTTGATCCAACATAGCTGGCTCTGTAGCTTATTCAAATCTCCCAAGTTTTCCATAACATCCTGTGCATAGCCATTTATCCCTTTTTGAAATGAATCTCCGGCTCTCTTACACTGATATCCTGGATAGACTGTATAGAAGGTGATCTTCATTGGCTTCAAGTGGTGCTTGCTTCTAAGCAGACATGCATATAGGGTTGCTGTGGAAGTACTGTATGTTTAGTACTTTTTGATCAACCATGGTCACCAAGTCCCAACTATATCATTTCAATGGGTAGTAATTGAGGGCAATCTATGATACATGTTAAGAAGAAGTTCTGATAGTTTATAGAATTGGTGCAATAGCTAGGGCATTAAGTGCAGTTATGCAGACATGCTTTTTCTGTCCTTCCTTCATTCCCCCTTCTCTTTATCATATTAACCCTGGTGTAGTATTAAATGTACACTGAGAAGCTAATAACTGTTAGAAAAATATTCCTTTAAATAATTGTGAAAATATTTTGATTGACAGGTGGCATCATATCCTGTGGGACTGCATAGAATGCTAAGTCATAGCACATGGTATAACGCAAACTCTGCTGGGGTTGCATCATGCTGTGAGGCACCAGGTGATGACTCATAACCAATACTGTATATAAGTGGGCCAGGAGAGAGGTCACATTTGGTGGATTGTTGGGTTGTTTGCATTGGTCTGGTTGGATGGCTTGTGGTTTGGATTTAATTGAAGCTGTAAGATGATGTACTACAGATAGTAAAGTTGATGGAAGTCATAGCGGAGACATTGTAAATATTTGTACATATTGCAACTCAAGATAAAGAACCTCCAAGGACTTGGATGAACTCAGCTGTGTCTGTGAGTTATTTTTCAGTGTGGAAAGTGGTCAGTGCATTGCAGATACCTATATCTGGATCTTTTTGCTTCTACTCTGCTAAGTTATTGTTGAGCTGCATCTAAGTGCATCATCCTCAGATTGCGGTGAAAGTTGACTCCAGAAACGGCAGTGGGTTCATTAGAGAGCCAACAATAACATCTAATTATAAGTTGCTTTGAAATAAGAACTTTAAACCTGGTTTGAAGCTAAGTATGGCTGGTATTAACCTTGGTGCCTAACTAAATGCTAACATTGGAAAGGAAAGAAGACATAAATGGAGTCTGAAATGAGCATGAAAACTGTTGCATTGTCCCTGGAACATTGACAAGTGTACCAAACTTAAAATGTTGCCTAGTGAGCATACAGCCAATGTTAGTAGTTATCACCTTTATGTCTTCACATATTTTGGACTCCTGTTCCCAGAATCTCTGACCATTGGACATGCTGTCTGGCCTTTTTAGAAGCTGAGGTTCAAAGCCAGAGCTTGAGAACCATTGGTGTTACCCAAAATGCAAGGGTCTCAGGAGGGCACCCACAATTAATATGCAATAGGGGAATTTTATTAGCTCAATTAAAATCAGCAAAGAGGGCTTGGGCAACTCCAAGCTGTGATCAAGCCTGTGTATACCAGTTCAGAGAAACAGTAGTCCAGAGTGCAAGTTCCAAAATAGTTTTATTTTATGAGTTAAAGGTAATCACCATCCATGCAAAGACACTCATTCACATACACCCCATTCAAGGACAAATGAAATGGCAGGTGGTAACAAATAGTGCTAAGGGGTTTCAGAGGGAGATACTGTACTATATTGCTTCCAAATGTACCAATACTGTACTGATTCCAGGTGTGGGGCTCCAATCAGGATACTGGGAAGAGAAGTGGCTCCACAAGCTGTCATAGGATCACGGAGTGGCCAGCATTGCTGAAGAGTCAAGCAAGATATAAACAATGTCTGTCTGACCTCAAGTGAAACCCAATTGTGGGTGCCCAGGCAGGCATATTTATAGGGCAAAACCTGTCCTGGGACACAATTCAGGATTAAGGGATAGTTTCTAGGGGAGAAGAATGAGAAGGGAAGTTGTGAATGGCCAATTAGTGCAAATGTCCTTGAGCAAAGAAATATTGTTCCCAGAGGGAAGTGTTCTTGGATTTCTGCTTATTTGTAAGTACAAATGCTATCAACTACCATCACTTTTATTGGTGAAGGGATTGTGTGGAATCCAATCTTGATTGATCTGTGTTTATGTGCCAAGGTTTCAAGCTCTTGCACTCCCCCATGATGAAGCCTCCTAGATCTGCTTATATGGTAAGGCTCTCACTGGGGCACCCTTGCAGCTATGTACTCTAAACATCCCTTTTAATATTGCCTTGATATCAAAAAGATAGGGATTCAGGAAGGCTAGACCATGGGGTAGCACTGGGGTTAAGTAGACATGCAGTGTGTAACATCTAGTTTTAAATCTGTGGATCCTGAGATAAATATTTATTAAACACAAGCTTCTTCCCACCCACCCCCACCTTGCCATATTTTAAACACAGAAAGTTATATTGTACAAAAGAACAGATACTTTGAGATAAATGGAAGAATGTTCTGTCATTTAAGAGACAGAGTCTTTGTTTCCTTCACTTCTCATGTGTGTGATTCAGATGAGTCAGTTTTAAAAAACAAAACAAAACCCCTCACAAAAGCCCCAAGTTGCTACTGTATGTATTTATGCTGTGGGAACATATATATAGAATACTTATAATCAGCGTGAGAGCTTGTCAAGGTACTTGCTTTTGATGTTTGATTAGATGATCACAGGGACATCTGGAGTGAGTTAGTTTTGGAGCTGTTGCTATGATGCAGTGCAGAAGCCAAAGCTGTTTTGCAGTCACAAACCATGGGATAGGATGGGGAGGGGAAGGATGCTCTTCTCTCTTTCCATTAAGAACAGCTTTTTGTCCTCTGCTCAGGCACCAATCCCATCTAAATAAAGGACTGCAGAGTTTTGTTCTTCTCACTCCCCCTACATGCCTAGCAATTGTGTTTGTTTCCTGCTATTTTAAGATGACAAAAATGTAGAGAATATTAGCACACAATATAACATTGTCAGTTTAAGTGAAAAGGTGAGCTTTCAATGGAATAGGTTTTATGATTTCAGCATGCTGAATTCATTGGCTGGGGGATCTGGGGCAAAGTCAAAGCAGGGGGAGATCAAAGTGTACTATAATAGTTTATGTCCTTTCCATGACCTGCTTTTAATCTGTGCAGCCCTTGTTTGATTTTGTGTTTTTCCCCTTTTCTTATTTGTGCTTTTGGATGTCAGTTTAGACAAAAACAAAGAACAAAAGCATGGACTCTTGCTTGAGGGAAGCTTATTGTGAATAGCTAATCTTCAGGGCTTTCTTTTGGCTGCTGTACATTGTAACTTACCAGTAGTGGAGAATAAAGGGGAAAGGGTATACCCTGTATTACATGGAGTGCCTTGTAATCAACTCTTAATTTTAAAGTACTGGTAGTCAGATGATTACAGTTCTGTGGTCCAGTCCTTAAGGAATATGTATTGTCTAGGTGAATGAGGGCACTCCTAGAAAGAGTTCCTACTGCTTCCAATTAAAGCAGCATTTTCTGCCCCCCCCCCACACAACCACCTCATAACAGGCTTTCTTTGGTGGTTGGGGAGGGGGGGGAAGAGGAGGGCAAGCAAACTTGGGAAGCTGCAAATTCAGGATGGTGGTCTCTAGGCCTTCAGTGTGAATTCCACCAATGAGGCAGTGTGCTTTCAAATTAAAAGCTTTGTCTAGCCTTTATGTTCACTTATTTCATTCAAAAATTTTCTTCATGCTGCGTAAGATTGCAAGAGTCTGTCATCTCCCATTTTTTTCCCTTACAAGGTTTTTACATTATCAGGATTTTTGTGAAAATTTCATAAAGGATTATTTGCAAAATAAATAAATAAATAGGCTATTGCTGCTCCTGTTATCCACCACCCCCAGTACACACTGATTTTTTTTTTTTTAATGTAGGGGTGGAAAATCTTCCAGTGGTTCGTGTTTTGTTTTGTCTTGGTTTTTGGTGGGGTGTCTCAACAGGTTAAAACACCCTTCCTTTGCAAGGACAATGTGCGAACCTTTTTTTTACAGCCTTAATCTGGAAGCACCCTGAGAATCACTGATGGCTCCTCATCCATCCTGATTGACACAAACCTCAGTGTCTTCCTTGTGTAATTTATACTTCAACAATGCTTGTCACTTTATATCGAAGACTGTGCCACATGCATGTTGGATACCACATGCTAGAAACCTGGTTTAAAATGTTGCAGATTCTACCCTCAGTCCATGCCTTTGTTATCTCTGTCACATGCAGATGCAAAAAATGCCAAATTAGATGTTTGGGTGGAAAAGTGTCTCAGTTGATTGTGGAAATCTTCCAGCTCTTCACCAACCCAAATCAGGGTACTAGGGAAAAGTTCTTTGGTCCCACCAGCAAGTGGCTGTACTTTATGGATAGCATTTCCCTGCACTTCCCTACTCTAGGGTCAGGTTAGATGCATACTTACTATTGATTTATTTGAATCTGAAAGCTTGATGACACAGACTGGTTCTTCCCTTCCTAGGACCAATAGCCATAGATTGTGATGCTTTCCATGCAGGCAGAATTCAGAGACTATTGGCCTCTACAGACAGGCGGCTGTGGGCCTCCCTGAGAAGCCGCGGATTGGGACTGAGGCAGCCTCACGGCTCGGTCCCAATCCACCCTTATGGCGCCTCTGAAAAGGAGCGCTAAAATAGCACTCCTTTCAGAGGAGCCAAAAGGGGCACAGGAAGAGGCGCCTCTTCCACACTCCTTCCGGTTCAGCGTGTCCGGACGCTGAGCTGGAAGGACATCATTGGAGTGCTCGCCATGTGTGGGCGCTCCGATGAAGTCCTCAGGAAGGAGTTGGGGCGCCTGACGTCCAGCTGCCCCTCCTTTTCCTGGGATTGAAGACAGCGTTTTTTGCCATCTGTATCCCCCCTATGTTAGTCTGGAATATCAGCAAGCAAAGCGATCTTGCAGCACTTTTGAAACTAACATTGCAAATGAAGTTGTAGCATTAGCTTTCATAGACTTGGTTGGACAGGCATAAAAAAAAAAATCTCCTGGTGAAAGGCATCAGTGTAGCCTGTTCTGGAAGCATTGACATGCACCTCCCCTCCCCTCCCACACTCTCATTGAACCAGCTTTAGGGTGAGCACAAACTGCTGCTGGAATTTTTAATGTTCTTTAGCATTGTTTTCCTTTGCTTCATCCTTTAGATCAGGGGTAGGCAACCTAAGGCCCGGGGGCCGGATGCGGCCCCCCGAGGCCTTTGGACTGGCCCCACGCAGGTCCTGCCACCCCCCGCCACCGCTGCCCACCATGATGATATTGATTATTGTTGTTATTACTTGTTCTTGGGATTTTCTTGGCAAAATCTCCACAGGGGTTTTGCCATGGCTTTTCTGGGGCTGAGAGAGTGTGCATGCATATATTTTAAAATTTCTTTTTAATATTTATTTATTTATTTCTTGTGCTTCAGCCACCCAATTGTCTGAGGGACAGCAACCTGGCCCCCGGCTCAAAAAGGTTGCCTACCCCTGCTTTAGATATTTTGCTAAATGTCCCTAAGTTTTATGCTTGACCTATCCACAGATCATATCCAAATCCATAATTTTGGCCTCCAAATCTGCCCTCAGTTTATACATGAGGGTTGACTTATGTTGAATTGCTTCAGATTCTTTCACACAGTCTTGAAGTCCCTTTGCATAGAATTCTTTTCAATCTGTATTTGCAAGGTTACATTGTGCACCCTGAAGAATGTTGACTGAAACACTCATAACTGGAAATGTGTTTTTCCTCCAAAAAAAAATTATTGTTCCCCATTGTATATGGAACATGGCTGTGCTTATTTTTAGAGGTTGCTTCATAAGGCATCACATCTGAATCAAGACCCAGGTGCCTTGCAAAGTAAAGCAGATTGGGGCTGGCACCTTTTCTGTTTTAATTTTACATAGTTGTCAGATGCTGGAAATGCTTTGAAGTAGGGAGATAAACAAAGAGCTAAAACTAAATTAAAAGGAGCACAAACAGCATTTCATATTGGAGCTTTTGAAATAATCTGAATGGATATAGTAGTCTTGTGCCAGTGTAGTAAGTCTGCAAATATTATCCGATCAATCTAAATTGAGTTACTGTATATGCAGTAAGCAGAAACAGGTGGAAATTAGTTTATCCATACCAGGCTCTTTCTGTTTGCTTTGAACATTGCAACACAAACTATTTTTTTTTTTACATGATTAGTTTTTGTTTCATTTTAGCCCCTTAGATAGAAGGTGCCAGAGAGCTATCCAGAGCTATCTTTCTATAAAGTAAATACTGTTGTAAATGTCTGAGGTCTTCTACAGATGTTGCAGAAAGATGAGGATTAAGTATTGACTTTTTTTTAAAAAAAAAAGGTAGGAGTGCCACAACAAATGTAACCTGCTATCTTCATTTCAACTGAGACTCAAACTTATAAGCAGACTAATATTTCCACTTTTTTTTCTAGTTTCAACTATCAGTTCTCTCATCAGAATTAGGGCTTACTGGAAAGGATGGCAGAGATGTCTGACATAATAATGATGTTTTGAAGAACCTGCCTATAAGGCTGCAACATTTTTCATAATGGGTCTATAGTAGGACTCATCCTCTGAGTGTTTTGAATTCTTTACGGCTTACCTCTCATCTATATAGGGAATATTTCTAGTTTGAACATTCTTGCCTTCTGTAAAATTATGGGAAACATCAAAGCTTGCATAAGAATGTTAATAAACATCTATTTCTTATAGAGTGCTTCATTTCTTGGTCTGGCTTAGATGCTGATGACGTCGTATCAGAGAAGCATTATACTTGTAAACCAGCATAAATGCAATTAAAACCAAAACTAAATTTAGAATGTGACATTATCATCTCATTTATCTCATTTATTTATCATCTCATTATCAATATTTATCTCATTCCCAACATACGTGTGTGCATGTGTATTGCAAAACCCACAATCCAACATCTAAAAAGCAAAGGTTGCTATGTTTGGCCATAAGACCAATTCTTTAATCACTTTGAATTGGTGTAATGCCTTTATTTGGCCAATCAAAACATGTACAAGATGTAAAGATCTCCAAAATGTTACACCCAGCAGTTTGAGTGTAGGGAGATGAATGGTGGAGGAGCTGGCTTGACATTGGCAACATAGTATCTTCCTGAGGTCTTGGGATGGAAAGTGTACCTAGCCATTCTGTGCATAAACATAGCAATAACACTGTAAACTAATATGTACTAGAGCAGGTCTGGGAACAGATATTCCCTCCCATCTCAACTGCATCTAAGAAGTGCTATTGTTAACCATATTTAACAATCCCTAAGATTAAAGAGAATCTGAAATCAGAAAAGAAAGCTCAGTGTGTAAAGGGATCGTGTAACACCTTTGAAACTAGCTAAAAGAAAGAAGCTGATAGTATGAGCTTTCATAGGCTTAAGCTTACTTTTTCAGGTGCTGGTAAGTTTGGGTACTTACGGGTAACCTAGTTATCCTAAACTGGTTAATGTTTTTGTCAACACATTTCTGTATAACATTGATTTACTTTGTGGCAGAAGAGTAATATGCATGGTCCCACAACCACCTCTAAACAGGAGATTAGCACCAGTCCTATGTAATTGGATTATGGAAACATGACAGCAACATTTATGTGTTGCAGTAGAAAACTGGTTGGCAGGCTAGTACCCTCTAGATGTTTTGGACCATAGCTTTCCTAATCCTTGATTGCAGAAGTCAAACTCGGCAAAATCCTCAAGGTCTAGTAAATTCCTCACTTGCCTCAAAGACAGTTTCATTGTTCAAAAGGTGGAAGAGGCAACGAGGGAGTCAGCTATTTTGGATCTGATCCTAACTAACAGGGAAGACCTAGTTAATGGGGTGCAAGTGGTTGGATCCTTAGGTGAGAGTGATCATGTCCTCTTGGAGTGGAGTTTATTATACAGTGGAAAGGAGAAGCCAGGCATAGTCAG
>CM034701.1:197531288-197545412 GCA_020142125.1 Phrynosoma platyrhinos
GCCAAGAAAACCCCAAGAACTAGTAATAACAACAATAATCAATATTATGGCGTGCGGGGGCCGGTCCAAAGACCTCGGGGGGCCACATCCGGCCCCCGGGCCTTAGGTTGCCTACCCCTGATATAAATGAAGCTGCTTTGCTTTGCTTTGCATCTTCCATCTGATTCCAAGGAACAGTATCCTGCAAGAGGAGCATTCTGCACCTACTTGTACAGTAGCAGTGAGAGAGATTATGGACCTTAATATGAAAAAAAAAAAAGATTTCACTGCAGGGGCACAGTTTGGTAAGGGTTAACCCATCTCTTTCCTGAACGAAGGGAGATCAAGCTCCACTGACATGGGTTGTAAAAATAACTTCACTGTTCCCCCAATTAGTTAAGGGGTTGTATTTGGCCCCTACACTTCCTCATGACAACTCTGGGAATAAGGTTATGCTTGAGAGATCATCCAGTAAGCTTTGTGATGTGTGGAAATTTGAACCCACATCTTCCTGGAGCTCAGGATGTTATCTGGTACACAGCACTGGCATTTCCCCATGTGTTGAAGGGGGATATATGGCTGTGATCTTCTCCACTGCCCCCAATCATCGTAAAATAAAAGCCTACCAGTATGTAATGATAGTTGCCCCACACTGCTTACTGATGCTTTTTGTCTTTTTCATGATTTCCTTCTGTATCTTATTACACATCATACCACCTCATCTTAGCCAAATTAAAAACAGCAAATGCCAAATGAGAGCATTAATTTTAGTAGGTAGTGAGTAAAAGATGTAGTAGATGGTGTTGCTGACCCACTGATGGCTTTGAACTGTGGAGGAAATGATATTAAGAAAAAGTGGGGTGATGTTTGTGGTAACCATTCTGCATACCTGCCACCTTCAATTATGGTACATTAGTATTATATGTTTTGGAATTCTTAAATTTAAAGATCTCTGTGGCCATATCCCTAACTGGCAGGAGGAAACGAGCTTCCTATTCAGATAAAAGCTTGCCACATACAATGTTCTGGTGAAAGTTCAAACAAAAATTCACCAATCAGTGACACCTTTATTGACCAACCAAAAAGCATGATATACTTGTTGCAAGCTTTCAAGGCTCCACTGGCTTCTTCATCAGGCAAGATGTTACAAACCAAACAGGAGGGGGGGGGGGAAATGGAGATGTTAGGCAGATGCCTGCATTTTGATGTTTCTGTCCAATGTTAAGATGGTAAGTTGAGGGTATCATTTGCAGGCTGGCCCCTCCTTCTGTCCTTGTGGCTATTGGGAGATTTGCAAAGTCCAGGAAATGTAAAGTCCATTTGCATCTCAACAAGGACCCCTATCTTGCAATCCAATATGCCTCCATTCCCATGAGGTCTCAGGCCTCTTTGTAGGCAGAGGACAATGGATTCCTCAAGAAATCTTCATGTTTTTGCATCAGGAACATTTTGGTAGGTTTTGAGGCAAAACATGCTAATCCAGTTCAAATTTAAGAAGAAAAAAATTGTTTTACTTTGGTTGGAGGTCCCAATCCACTGGCTCACTCTTCAGGGTTCCCCTGTTGCAGCTACAATGTGGTATCTCACAACCAGGAAACATATAGGGATAGCTGTGTTAGCCATTTAGCAAAATCAAACAAAAATCCACCAAATACTGATACCTTTATTGGCCATCCAAAATGCACAATATACTTGTCACGAGCTTTCGAAGCTCCACTGGCCTTGGATGACTTGCTTTAAGGGGCAAACAGGAGAAAAAACTGAAAAAGTTAGTCAGATCCCTGCATTTTACCCCTGCATGATACCCTCCACTTACCATGTTAACTAAGGACAGAAACATCAAAATGCAGGCATCTGACTAACATCTCCAATTTTTTTTTTCTTGTTTTGGTTTGTAACATCTTGCCTGATGAAGAAGCCTATGGAGCTTCGAAAGCTCGCAACAAGTATATTGTGCATTTTGGTTGGCCAATAAAGGTATCACTGTTTGGTGGATTTTTGTTGGAATTTGCTAAATGGCCAACACTGTTATCCCTGCATGTATTCTGGTGTAAGGTACATTGTGCATATATCTGATAGTTGAGCTTAATGAGTGAAGGCAATTGTGAAGAAGATAATAGCAGCAGCTTCGTTTACAGACCGCTTCATACTGCGCAATGCAATCTCTAAGCGGTTTACAACTGTAAGCTAATTGCCCCCAACAAGCCTGAGTTGAGCCTGAGCCCTGACTGGTATTGAACTCGCAACCTTGTGGTTCTTGAGTGAGTGGCTGCAGTACAGGCATTTAACCACTGTGCCACCAGGGCTCCTAGAAGAAGATAACAGCCCAATCCTCTCTTTCAAGTTCACAACTTATATTTTTGCATTTTAGAAAGTTTTTAAGAAAACCTCAGAGCAGTGTTAAAAGATTCAGTTGCCTGATTTGTCTGGAGTTATATCAACACTCTGAAGTTTCTGTTTATTTCTTTGTTTGATTTTCTGACAAGATTCCAGACAATTTTCAGTCAACCCTTTCAATTTATGACTACCACCTTATCCCTCATATTTTCATATGTTTGTCTTTTTAAAATTGTTGGATTTATCAAGAAGGCAGGATAAGTAACATAAAAATGTCATTTTTATTTCCAAACAAGGTGATAGGGAACCATCCAGTTTTTCTAAATACCATATATACTTGACTATAAGTTGAGAAATTTAAGTCCAAAATTGACCCTAAAATCTGGGGTCAACTTATATCTGGGTCAATACAGTTACTATAGGTTGAGATCAACTGGAAGGCAGTTAACAACAACAACAACAACCACAACAACCAGTAATATTGCTTATAAAGGTCCTTTAAAAAGCAGCCCCGATGTCCCTCTCTCCATGCCTTGGATTGCTGAAAGAGCTGCAAGGCAGGAGGGTGTGTGAGTGTATGGTGATTCCCTTCTCAACCCAATCTTAAAACCCTTTTACATTCTCTTCCTCCCTCTCTTTGCGTTTTCCCTTACAATCCCAGCTACATTTTCCTCCTCCACCTCCAACCTGATCTTAAAACCTTTCATTCTCCTCCTCCAACTTTTTGCATTTCTTCTGACAACCAAACACCCCTTTTCTCTCTACTTTTCTCTCTACTTCCAACCCGATGTTAAAACCCTAAATTCTACCCTCAACTTATCCATGGATCATATAAAAATCCATGATTTTGGCCCTAAAACCTTCCCTCAACTTACACATGAGGACGACTTGTACACGAGTATATACAGTAATTATTTATTTTTTCTGGAAAGATGGAAGACACATAGGGGAAGAGAGAAGTGTTTTGTTTATTACCAGTGTAAGAAATTGAAAAGGAAGGACTTGACTTCTTTAACATAAACAGATCCATGAATAAGAGGTTTGCTTTAAAAGTAAGCCCAGTAAGACCAAACACGGTTACCTAGAATATTTAATGCACTCAATAATAGCTAATGACTTAAGGCACTCTTACTTTTCCGTTTCTCACATTCCCATTCCTGCCCAGGACCTCTTAATCGAAGGAGGTTAAAAATAACACAGTATTATGCTGTAGTTCAGGAATGTGTCACGAGCCATGAAATTCCACCCTACAGCACTACATGTGGAAAAAGAAATGTAGTTTTTGCAGACCTCATTTTTAAACATGTTTTCCACAGTAAAAATAGCCCTGTTAATGAAAAATTAAACCTTGACCATTAGAAAGCAGATACTGGGTTTATTAACACTTGATTACTTGGAATGTGTGCCTTCAATCATGTGTTCCATCATAGCCATTGCTATCCTTGCCTCTAATATTGTTTCACATGGGATGCTGTCAGACCAGTTCTCTAACCCTCTTTTTTTTAAAAGTACACTGATTGCATTAATAAACATAACTTAATAACACGGGGCTTATTTTTATTAGCTCATATCATTCATCTTTCCTTTCCATCTGTCTTTCACTTTCTTATTATTTAAGTATTCTAATGATTGACCTAGCTTAAGACAGCCATGAGAAACAAGTAGATTTTATCCTCGCCAAAGGACTGTGTATCAATTTTTACTTCTTTTTCTTTAATCCCAATAGTTTAGTAGGTGTTTTAAGAATATATGCTGTACCTTGAGAGGCTAATCTAATATATGCTTGCAAAATAAAAAACCTTTCTATATTTCAGTTCTAGAATGGACTTTAGTCTTGGGCAACAGCTCCAATACTTCCAGCCTTTTCTGTCACCTATTTTGTTTGAAAATCCTGTCTGATTTTGAAGATAGGGTTTTCCTTCAGAGGTTGAATCCAAGTAAGGATTGCCCTTTTGATGATCTTACAGATTTATTGTAGCAGACTGAGTAACTGTTTTTATTCTCCTCGTTTTGGGTTATCCTTTCTTGCTCTAACGAATACCAGTTTAACTTATTCAACAGCAGCTTTCTAGTTCTTGGCTCTTTTGTTACCAATACTCATTTCCTTGCTTGGACTTTTTGAGGTTACACTTGATGTCTTCCTCCATAAGTCTGTGCAAGGGAGTACTCTGCAGGAGCTAATGCTCCCTGCTACTCTCTTTCAGAGTTAGCTAAAACATGAAAATCAGGTACATTTCTGCTTTCACTGTATGTCTGGTGAAATAAACTTATTTTTACAGTGTACAGTAAGTTGTACACTGATGTGTTGCAGAATGGTTATCTGATAATGCTTCCATGATGAGGAAGTTGTAATAGAAGCCTGCTTGAACTACATTATCCATATGTAGTGATTTCATGTCTTGCTCAACAGCTTTTTCAGCTTAGTATGGGATGTGTCTCAAGTCTGAAAGTTTATTTCAGTCTTTATGTGATGTGTAGTACTTGTCTGGACAGCCTGCCTGTTATTGCGCACTTGACCACAACAGCTCTTTTTCCTGTTTTGTTGCCTGTTTAATTTCCTGCAGTGTTGTGGATTTAATCAGTAGATAATGCTTAGTGCTGATTGACTCAATTTCCTGATTACCCTCTATCACTTCCCTTGTGCTGTCATGCTCAGATGTCAGCCATTGCTAATAAATTCCTTGGACTGTATCTGATCTTCACCAAGTACAGGATAGGAGCTTCATTAGCTGCTACCTGAAAAGTTATGTAGACCTGAAGGGAACTTTTATCCACAGTACATTGTGGTCTGACTGTAACATTATGTATTAGTGATTAATATGCTGATTTATTTGGGCCCTCTAAGCTGCTCTTAGAGTTGGTTGAGATGGTGCCTGTATTGTGAGCAGTATTGGCTTGATCTCTACTTGGATTCCAGCTGGAAAGCCCTACACATCCAGAGACAATGTTTGCACAAGGAGATTATTTTTCTCCCCATTAGATGTATACACTCATATATGTTCTGAGTTCTCTTGTGCCACATTATCCAGGTTTATTTGTTCTGTCCACTGAAGATAGACAGAGCAACTGTTATCTGGTAGTGGCACATTCTTAAAACATTTGCACAAATGGGGGAAAAGACATGACCTCTAAGAGCTTTTCGCTACCTAGAAAGAATATAAAACCTTTTCCCTTGAAGATGTTAAAGCACCCAGACTTGTTGATTTAGATATGGTTTGCATGAATGATATTGCACTTTGAGAAAAGTGATTAGAATTGTTACATTTCATACACTGTAACTGCTACAAATGCATCTTATGGAGAAGGCATTGAAATGATACTTTCATACTGAAAACCCTACAAAGTATGATTTAATCTGTCCACAAGAAGGTCCTACTGTCTACTCAGTTAATTTAAATATGTATGTTACATTAGTTTGTAATCAACTGTGGGCTTCAATATAAATAACTGTTTGCCTATTCCTGATTTAGATCCTTCATCAATCACGTTTCTTGTCCTTCCCTCACTAGATTTCTTTTTCCCCACAGGGAAATGTACCTTTTGCATCTATGCAGTAGTGGAAAACATGGAGTGGTTTTGAAGAAATAGGCTTACTATAGCATAATTTTGTGTTCCCATTTTGAGTAAGCAAGAAAGATGGAATGCAGTGGCCAGGCAGGTTTAGGCTTGCTGGTGTATCATTCTACTGAGATTTCACAGATGAAAATAAGGAGGCTTTTAGCACCCATGATCCTACTTCCAGGGTGACTGTCTGAGGAAGAAACATTATTAAACATTTCTGAAAATTCTTTCCTACTTGGATCTCTATCCTCTCTTCCACTGATACAAAAACAAGCTGTTTAACATTAAAAAAAAATAAAGGAAGATTTATATTCTTTATTGAACAGGGAACTTACTATATCAAAAAGATATTTAAGTGTCTTACAATGCAAAATTAGGAATCAAAGCATACAAGAGAGTTCTGTAGTAATTTATCAATAGTGTAGGATGAATCTCACCAGTTGCAGCTTGTACACCATGATATCTTCCAGCTACATGTGTATTTACATTTAAGACAAACCAGTGGCATCCCCACCCATGGTGTCACCTGGTGTGTGGAGGCATGGCTTCTGGGAAAGACTTCCAGTGCAAATTCTGTGTGTGTGTGTGTGTGTGTGTGAGAGAGAGAGAGAGAGAGAGAGAGAGAGAAAGGCCGCACCAGCTGGGAAAACAGCTGCACTGGCTGGGAAAACAACTGAGGAAAGGCTGCGCCAGCCAGAAAAATGGCCATATTGGCTGGAGCAAGGCCGTGTTGGCCAGGAAAACAGCCACATCAACTGGAGCAAGGCTGCATTGGTTGAGAGAAGGCTGCACTGGCCAGGAAAATGATCATGCTAGCCGAGGGAAGACCGCACCAACCGAGTGAAGGCTGTGCTGGCTGGGAAAATGGCCACGCTGGCTGGGAAAAGTGGCTTCCCAAAACATGCCCAGACCAGAGGCCTCCCTGAGGCCCAGAGACCCCTAAGGCTCAGAGCAGCACCCACATGGCCCTGAGGGGCACCTGTACAGTCCCAAGGAATGCCTGCTCGGGTTGAGGGGGACAACTGGTGTCACCCCCCCCCTTCTGGGGTGTCACCTGGTGCAGTCTGCATTCCCCCACACTTCCCAGTGATGCTGCTGGCACAAACCAAGACTGAACTCTCACTAGAAACAATGATGACTAAACTGAGGCTATTGTACTTTAGATATATCATGAGACAGCATGTCTTATTGGAGGAAAAATGATAATGCTAGATACAGTTGAAGGCAGTAGGAAAAAGTGGAAGACTGCAGTACAAGTGAATTGATTAAGTCAAGGACACCATGGCTGCCTTGAGTTCGCAAGATCTGAGCAGGACAGTTGATGACCAGGTTTCTAGTTCTTTCATTGCCACCCTCCCCATTCTTAGTCTTCTTCTGATTTCCTGACTGCAGTCCCCATTTCTATCAATGTTTGATCCCAGATATGGGAATTCTTTTACCATTTCTATTTCTTCATTGTCTAGGTTGAACTTGTGTAGGCCCTCAGTGGTCATTATTTTTGTTTTCTTTATGTTCAGCATTAAGCTTGCCTTTGCACTTTCTTTTTTGATCTTCTTTAGTAGGTGTTCCAGGTCTGTGAGATTCTCTGCTGGTATTATTGTGTCATCTGCATATCTTAGATTATTGATATTCCTTCCTTCTATTTTCACTCCTCTTTCTTCTGTGTCAAAGCCTGCTTTTCTTATATGTTCTGCATACAAGTTGGACAGATAAGGTGAAAGGATGCAGCCTTGTCCGAGTCCTTTGCCAATTGGGAACCATTCTGTTTCTCTGTGTTCTGTTCTGACAGTAGCCTCTTGTCCTGAGTACAGATTCCTCATCAGGATTATCAGATGTGTTGGCACTCCCATGTCTTTAAGGGCATTTCATAGCCTTTCATGATCTATGCAGTCAGAGGCTTTGCTATAGTCTATTAAGCATATGCTGATTTTCTTTTGAAATTCCCTGGTGCACTTCATTAGTCATCATATGTTTTCAGTATGATCCCTAGTGCCTCTTCCTTTCCTGAACTGTGCTTAGACCTCTGGGATCTCTCTCTCCATGTGTGGTTGGAGTCTTTGTTGCAGAATTTTAGCATGATTTTGCTTGCAAGGGAGATTAGCGCTATGGTTCAATAGTTTCTGCAGTCTCTTGTGTCTCCCTTTTTGTGGATGGGGATGTATATTGACCACTTCCAATCTGTTGGCCATTGTTTTGTTTTCCATATCTGTTGACATATGTTGGTTTGCACTAGACCTAACTCTGTCAATGTGGATTGTATTTTTGTGCTGCCTGGAGCGATGACCGTTAAAGTTGTATGAAACTGGATTATTTCTACAGTGTGGATCCAGCCTTAGATAATGATTAAACATTGTAGCAGTATCATGCATACCAAACTCTGATGCCATTTTGTTACTGGCTTTACCCCTGCATGCTATTTTGTGAAGCACCCTTTTATGCTATTTTATATACCCTCCTCCCTCAAAGAAGTCCACTGAGAGTATATACAGGCTGAAACAGGTTGGTCTTTTCTACTAATAAAGCATCAACTGAATACCTTGAGAAGTACCTCTGTATGTTATATTGTTCAAGGCCCACCTTGAACAATAATCAAAACTAGTGAAATGCTGTCCTAATGCACAGAGGCCATGGGAGTATACATTAACATGTGCCATTGGTAAAACAAGTAAGAATGTCAGAAGAGAAGTTGCCCCATTATAGTGTTCTTTGAATAATACCTTAAATATGAACCTTATAGAACTTACTATGATAGAGATTTTTTTAAAAAATATTAGTTGTTGTTCTTGGATGAAGCTGTGTGTAATTTTGTTTGGCCAAGCTTAGCTCAAGCCCAGACTAGCCCACATGTTTGCAGTTTGTTTAGTGAAGAGATTGCCATGAAGTCTGCTTCAAAACAAGCTCAGCTTGGGCTCATTTGGGAAAACTATGACATTATGAAATTACTCCAACAGCATGGAAATGCCATCTGGGTTTAGTTTCTTATTTATATTTGACTTCCTTTTATCATTTATACAGTTAATACAGAATTTGGCCAAATCCTGTTCTGCCCATGGTTGGAAGAAAAATCCAACATTTTTTCCACCCCTTTACCAGCCCATGTTTTTCTTTCCATTCGTTTTGATTCCCCCCCCCCCCCCCCGAAAGTCTGATATATGAGCAGTCTACAATATACAATGGCTAATTTTTCTTGCATGCAGTTTCAGATTTTATCTGCCTCACATAATCAGTATTCTTGGTCTATAACTGTGGTTCCCAAACTTGGGATCTCTGATGTTGTTGGACTACAAAGCCCCCAATCCCTGACTACTGACCATTTTGGTTGTGACTTCTGAGAGCTGAAGTCCAACGTCATCTGGGGATATTCCAGAGCTAATTGATAAATGACATCAGCAGGGTGGTTTCTTTTTTTGAGAGAAGCAAAAAACAAAACAAAACAAAAAAACTGAGGAGCACCCAATAAAATCACAAAGAACCAGAGACACTTCTCAAGGTACTCAGTTGATGGATGCTTTATTAGTAGAAAAGACCAACCTGTTTCAGCCTGTATATACTTTCAGTGGACTTCTTCGGGGGGGGGGGGTATATAACATTTAATTTCAGAAATTTTTATTTGATATTTAATCCCAGAGATTTTTGGAGTTGAAACTCTTGCCATTATTACATACGAAGACACATGTAAACAAAGGCTACTTTATTTCCTTCATCCCAGTTGCATTGGCATGTCCTTGAATGTTATTTAATAACCTTTTGTTCCTGACTATCTGCTGACATAATAAAACAACTTTTAGCCCCAGTTCACATATTTCTTCTTGTATTGACCAGTAAATAGTATGAGAGTTTCAGCTCCAGAAATTTCTGAGGTTAAATTTCAAATTTACTACAGGTCATATAGGCAGTGTACTAATGCTATCATGATTTTAGACAATATAATATAATAATATATACAGTTGGCCAACCATCCATGGCATGAAAAGGTTTTGTTGTGGGTTTTTTTTTAAAAAAAGACATAAATTCCAAATGCAAACCTTGATTTTAAACCTTGAACATCCACAGATTTTGGTATTCATAGGGAGTCCTAGAACCAAACCCCAGCAGATACCAAGGGCCCATTGTATTTATGTGTAGTCTTTTTTATGATTTTATGTAGCCTATAAAGAAGGCCACTGAGAGTACATACAGGCCAAAATGTGTTCTGTGTGTGTTGTTGGTTTTTTTAAAAAACTAATCAACCATCCATCAATTGAACTCTGAGATATGTCTAGTTTTCTTCTATAGATTTTTTAAGGCTATAGCTTTCTGAATCATCTCTGTTCATTATTTCTGATAGAATTCCATGGGGCTTTTGATTTGCACACAGGAGAGAGTTGACTTACATGTCCATTCAGTATTCCCACTTCTTTCTCCCTGTAATTTTGTTGTTGTGAGGATTGAATATGGATGTGTTGAAATGATCAGGTGAGTGCTGTGCAGTGTGCTCAGGTTCTATTTTTAATTCTACACTTATGGTCTGTTCAGAGATATCATAGGTGAATTGGTCCCAAGAGATCAGCAAATGGCTGTGGTAGCAGAGAGAAAAGTCTGTATTGAATCCTGATTCATTCGGACAGGAAGATAGTTCTAATAAATGCTCCAAATTGCCAGTGCCCTACTGTTGTGTGGGGTGGCTCATGAACTACCAAAATGATAGAGTGAAGCATTTTCGTGGTCAGTGAAATATTCTTGAGTTCTGCACTGGCTTTGCCACCCCGGCTAGTCCTTGGGCCTTCCAGGGTGAAAGGGCTACTAAAGATTCTTTGTTTTGGCTGAGATGTTGCCTGAGCAACAATGATATTGTTGGCTGTGGTATGTTCCAATGTATTCTGCTCTGATTCCATGGCACAGCTCCTAGTGTATGATTTCCCTCTGACTCCTGACTTCTCTTTGGAAAAGCTGTACCAGTATGAGGCCCACACACAGGCCTGGTTCTAATGTAACTCCAAACCACAGTTTCAAGTTTAACATTATGCAACTCAGGCTTAAATGCTTTCCCTCCCCAGTCTTCTGACATGGTTTATTGAATTAGAATAGATCCAACTTTGGTTTATGATGCCGGATTTTTTAAACAAACAATCAAACAAACAAACCATAGCTTGTATTAACCACACTTTATTCTGTCAGACAGGAAGTGGATGTTTCCAGTTTCCATATGGTCATCTTGCAGGAATAGAGGACAGTGTGTGAGCCTATGGGTTAGAATTTCCTCTAATCCAGGATACACTGTAGAAGTTAGTTATGTTTTTGTAGCAAAGGCTGTTGTCTTGCCTTCTGACCCACCAAGTATCCTTATATATCAGAGGTGGGCAGCTATGGCCCTCCAAGTGTTCTTGACTTATAACTCCCTTCAATCATAGAACAGCTCATGGTGAGAGATTATGGAAGTTGTGGTTCAAAAACATCTGTAAGATTACAGTTGCTCATTCTTGACATAGCTGGTATAATACAGAAATAGAATTTAGTGATGTAGTGGGATGACTGTTGGATTAGGACTCTGGAGAGCATGGCTTGGCCATGAAAACCCACTGGGTGATCTTAGGCAGGTCACACTCTCTCAGCCTCACAGGATGGCAATGGCAAACCCCCTCTGAAGAAATGTGCCAAGAAAACCTGTAATAGGGTTGCCATAAGTCAGAAATGATTTGAAAGCACACAATGCATGTGCGTGCACAAACACTATGGAGAAGCACTGACAAAATAGAATGTTTTTAGTATCCAGTCAGGATCTGTCTGGCAAAAGGTGAGGGCTGGCTTGATGAGCAGATATAAAAGGACGAGAGAACGAGAGAGAGAGAGAGCTGGGAGAATGTGTGTTAAACCTGCTTAGGCAGGAAGGTGTTTTTAAAACAGTCAGGAAGTGCAGTTATGAATAGAGGTTCAGCTGGATGGGACCCATACTCCCAGTTCAGTAAAAAGAACTTTTAAAGCACAAGAGAAGTCCATTGGTATTAAGGAAACATGTTCTTTGTGAACTAAGGGGCAAAGCAGACTGCCCCAAACAGGCAACTTCATGCCACCCCAGAAAAGGCTGGGTGGGCACCACAGCAACTGCATGCCACGGTTCCACTCTGGCTTTTTCCAATGCAAAAAGAAACGGCAAAATGCCACTCCTTTTTGAGCTGAACCCCCCTCCCCAAGTTTTCCGCTGCTGTTGCCATGATTTTTTACACTCCAGCAGCATGTGGTGTCTAAACACTACTCTTCCAGAGTGCCCAAAAGCTGTCCTCCGTGTGGTGCAAAGAGGTAGTCTGCTTTGCCCCTAAGTCGGTGAGAGATTGTAAACATAGTAAAATTGCTATAACTGAAGTACTTTGTGTACTCTAACCACAAGCATGAGAGCCATCCACCAAGAAAAATACAATCATAAACTCTGAATGTAAAGTTATTTTTGTTCTTCAAGTTCAACAAGGAGTGGCCTGAAGTAATTTTACAGATAACAACAAATACACTACCAAGAGTAATAAGAACAAAGAATAATAAAGACACCAGATAGTGAGCAGATTGCTGTCACATGTAAATTGGTGCCAAGCGGTTGGGATTTAAAAGACCCATTATGCTGGTGTCTGAGAGAACCAGTGGTGTCACACACACACACACCCCTTACCAGTCTTGAACACATGCAAGCTAGTTTACATCTGTTCACTTCCATTTAAATAAATTGTGAATATGTGGTAACTAAGCACTGGAATGAAAGGTTATGGTCTCACTCCTTCACTGTCCATAGATTCTACCTGTTTGGAGCCGCTTCTGGGATGCCACTGGTGTCCACCAAAGTATCATGCATTTCATGCCATATAGGTTCTGAACTTCATATAGGATAGGAAATGCAGTTGAGTGCTTTGGCTGATTGTTGGTGAGGTGTTTTGTGGAAATGTTAGCAAATGTTGTGAGGATTGGAAGAAACTGATGACAGACACTGAGGTAAGTGCATCGATCAGAATTCAAAAATGTGTTTCTACTTGGTCTCTTTTAAAGATAATCCTGTATGTTTTCTCTTTTTTCTTCCTAAGTGGTTTGACAAGAACAGTGGAGATTTCTGGGGAAGGCGGCCCACTGGGGATACACGTTGTACCATACTTTTCATCCTTAAGTGGAAGGTAAGGGATTTTTCTTATAGAAAGGCAGACTGGTGGAAAAAGACTTTGGACTTGCTTCTTTTAAAATTTTAGTAGGAAATACATCAGGAGTAATCCAAGATCTTTGTAACTATTCTTTGTCTTGCATTGTGCCCTTCCTCTAACTGCGTTGCAGTTTTGTTTTGTACAAACTTATTCATTTCATTTTAGCTTGTGTCAAGCGCACTTAAATGTATAAATACACTTAAATGACTTTTAATGTTCGGGTGTGTCTTCAAATGTAAAAATATTTTGTGTCTAGTTGAGTGTCTCTGTCTTCTCTCTTTCAGTAATCCCATCTCTGATAGATATGTGAAGGCTGGGGGTAGGGGAATGGAAAAAAATAATAAGAAGAAAGAGCATTTTCCTCCCCCCATCTTTTTTCTGGAAAAAAAAATGAAAATTGAAAGAAAATTGGGGGTGAAATAATAATAATAATAATAATAATAATAATAATAATAATAATAATAATAATAATTTTTATTTATAGCCCGCCCCTCTGCGGAGCAATCGGGGCGGGTTACATCAATTAAAAATGCATAAGTTAAAACAGTCACATACCCTTCCAACCCTCCCACCCCTTAAAACAGTATTAAACCAATTATGAGTTAAAACAACATATTCCACATAAAAGCAGAATAAATAATAATGCAAAATGAGCAGCTGGAGGAAGGACAATATAGTTGACTCCTGGAGCTGGAAAGTTATTCCGGGAAGGCCTGCCGAAAGAGGTCCATCTTTACTGCTTTCTTGAAGGCAGCAAGAGTGGTAATATGACGGATCTCCTCCGGCAGGCCATTCCAGAGTCTGGGAGCAGTTGCGGAGAAGGCCCTCTGGGAGGTCTGAGACAGCCTAGTTTTTATTGGCTGTAACAGGTTCCTCCCAGAGGACCGAAGGGCGCGGGGAGGGTCATACGGGAAGAGGCGGTCCCTAAGATAAGATGGACCCAGGCCATGTAGGGCTTTAAAGGTTAAAAGCAACACCTTGTACTGTGCCCGGAAACTGATTGGCAGCCAGTGGAGGGATTTGAGCACTGGTATTATGTGCTCCTTCCTAGATGTTCCAGTAATTAGCCTGGCTGCCATGTTTTGCACTAATT
>CM034701.1:197549569-197569915 GCA_020142125.1 Phrynosoma platyrhinos
AGGTAAGTTGGGCCTATGCCATGTAGAGCTTTAAAGGTCATTATCAACTAATTGGGCACAACTCATTCAGGCAGTCAAAATCAACAACTCAGCTTTATTCTGGCATATTACATCAAACTCCCAAAGCAATACACCAGTTACAATGAATTGTTACACACCACAGGAATCTAGGAGGGATACTTCCAAGCACTTTATAAGGACACTTATGTTGAAAGTGGACCTGCAAGCCAAAATATAGAGAATCTCCTAAAGTGGGCACCAGTGTCTGAGGCAGAGATCAAGAACCTTGGACACCAATTGAGAATGGGGAAGGCTCCAGAGGAAGATTTAATACCTTCAGAAGCCATCAAAAATAATTTGGAATGGCCCCTATTTTGGCATTACTCTTTACGTGCATTGACAACTATGGTCAAGCACCTAAGGAGTGGAGTCTTGCTATCGTTGCCCCCATATTTAAAAATAGAAAGAATGATCCTGGGAACTGTAGACCAATTAGTCTCCTCAACACAATCAGCAAGCTGTGTGCAAGACACTTAAAGTGGGAACTCAAAAACTGGATGGAGCAAGAAAACATGCTTGTAGAGAAATAAGCTGGCTTTAGGGAAGGTGATCCACCATAAATCAATGTCTTGTACTCCAACACCTCATCAAAAAGTATGCCACTTGCAATACAGTCTCTCACTGTATGTTGCCTTTACAGACTTTAAAGCAGCTTTTGGTTCTGTATTTAGAACCAAACGATGGAAAAAAACTGGAGGCTTCTTCGATTGACCACTGTCTACTATATCTAATTTGTGTGATTCAACCCCCAGGATCATCTTACCAACACATCTCAACAACACAAATTTCCATCCTCTGAAGCTATAGGAAGGCATATTTCTGTTCTGCTTTATGCATATGATGCAGTAATTTCAAGAACACCTATTGGTCTAAAAAAAGCACTAAGAACACTAACACAGTATTGCAAAGAGTATCAGCTAGAACTTAGCTACCACAAAAACTAAAATCATGGCATTTGCTAAAAGGTTTAAGAACTAAAATGAGATTATAGATGGTCACAAGATTGAACAGATTGCTTCAAATATCTGGGTGTAATCTTTCATGTTACTGGTAGTAGGAAAGGTCATGAGGACTATGTTTCCAGTAACATGCAGAGAAGCTCAACAGTCATCCCCAATCTTTTTATGACAAGTGGAGGTCATTATATCCTGGTGGACTCCTCTTCAACTCGGCACCATTAGAACTTGTGCAATCCAAATTCCAAGCTCCAAAGTGTGTTTCTAATGCAATTCTAAGACTGGAGTCAGGCTTTATGAAAAAATGCCAGAGTGTGGGTGACTATACTGTCTCAGATTATCCTTCTTTTCCTCCAGCCTAGCTCCACTTACCCTGACTGATGAATTCCAGTCTATGTAGTCTACAGATGGTAATTCATTGAAATATCTTCACTGGGTTTTTCTCCAACTTTTATTGTTAGTGACTCCAACAGATACTTCACCTATGGCATATTTAGTAAAACTTGAAGTATCTAAACACTGGAAAGCCTCTACTTTGACGTGATACCATGCCCTCCTTTCAGCTGTTCTTGAAAGCTGGTATAAGAAGATCCCCTTATCAGACAGACAATGCTCCTGTGACTCTGGCCAAATAGAGACAACAGAGCCTATACTATTTTCTAGTGCTCATACTACGGGGACATCTGCTTCAGCATTGTCTCACCTCTATTGTATAAACATCAAGGGCACAGCAGTCAATTTTACACTTCTTTACTGCTTTCGGACACAAATCCAGATATAACATATAATGTTGCCAGATTCTGTGCAGCTGCGTTTAAAATCTGTCAGGCAATGACCTCCGCAGTAGGCTAGTAATAATCTTGCCTTGCCACACTGGATTTTAGAAGGATATTTCAAATACTGTTTTAACCTGTGTTTTAGCTGGTTTTACCTAGTTTTTACCTTGTTTTTACCATTACCTTCTTTTATTCTGTATCCTATTTTTACCTATGCTGGTGTATGACTGTAATAAAAATGAACATGAACTTGAGCCTGGTATTGTAGAGGAGCCCACTTCATCTCCCACCTCAATTTTGGAGAGATAATTTGGAGAGACACAGCAGATGCCAGGGGGCAAAACAGGCAGCAGGGGAAAGGGGAAATAATTTTTGAAGGTAATATCAAATAACCTATTTTATATTTCTTCCTCAGGATCCTAGGGCTCTATATCCGTGGCATTGAGGAGAACAGCAGATCTAAGCGGGATGGACTTTTCCATGAAAATGAGTGCATTGTTAAAATTAACAGCATTGAACTTGCAGATAAAACCTTTGCACAGTGAGTTCTGCTTTTTATATTATTATTATTATTATTATTATTATTATTATTATTATTATTATTATGTGAACAGCTAGGAGTTGTGTACAATTTAGATAAAACCAGACTTGTAAAAGTGAAACAACTGTGGTATGTTGCATACAAATTAAATACTACATTTCTGCCTCTGTCTCCTATGAAATTAGTGTGATCACCCCCACCAGCATAGTCACCGAGGGAATATAATATTTCATCTTTTGTTACAGATTCTAGTCACTTTATGTAAACTTTTTATTAAAGGCAAAAGGTAAAGGTATTCCCCATTGACAAGGTTATCTAGTCGTATCCAACCGTAGGGGGCAGTGCTAATTTCTGTTACTAAGCCAAAGAGCCAGAGTTGTCAGAGACTACTCTGTGATCCTGTGGCCAGCATGACTTCACAGAACACTGTTTACCTTCCCACCAAAGTGGTATCTATTCATTTACTTACATTTGCATGCTTTTGAACTGCTAGGTTGGCAGAAGCTGGGACTAGTGATGGGCCTCGAACTGCCAGCCTACTGAACTTGCAGTCAACAGAATCAGCATCTTAACCATTTGAACCACAAAGGCCAGTTAGTATTCCAGCCAGTTCTAACTTAGAAACCATAAATAACTTACTTAATCCAGCTATTTATAAACAACAAGGACAAATCTTTCTTAACTGGAGTGCCACAATGCTGCCCACCATATGGGCAGGCGGGCAGCATGATGCTGGCTTGGGGACAGTGTTGAGGGTATGTGTTGTCTAAATGCCACATCCCCACGCCACCCCTAAGTCAGTGTATTGTGCCGGTCTGTTCAGCTTCTGAGTTTATTATATGTAGCCCTCAAGACTGGGAATGCATTTTGAAGAATGTTGTGTCTCTCTATTCATAGATCCATTACTTGAATTTCATTTTACAGCATAGATAGTCTTTTATTCTTGTTTTTGACATTTTTCAGAAACTTGCTGCTGATTCCCCTCCTTTATCATATGCTGGCGTCTTTTGCTATAAATGTATCCCAAAATATTTGAGCAGCACTTTTTTGAAAGTTTGTGATATGATTCCTATTTAAATTATGGATTGTTTGTAACATGTGAAAGGATATTCTTAAGAAATTCAATTAGTGATGTTTTTTTTTCTCCCTAATCATGAGCTCTATTGTTATGTGTACTGTTCCTTTCTATTGCCTGTACTTTTAACTTTACTTCAAACTAAAACTCCATGAGATCAGAAGAAATAAGAGACTTTCTCCTTCTGTCTTTTACCCAATGAGTTTTCTAACACAATGAGAAAGTGCGTTTTGGTCACGTTCTGAAAACATTTTGTTTCATGCCAGTTTTACCTGACCTGTGACTCAGCTTTATGTATTCCATTGTTCTTAAGAATGCCATTCTAATCTAATTTTTGTATTGTTTTTGATCTTTATTGTTTACTGCTCATACATTCTCATTGACTGACCAGCTTATAAATTTATAAATAAAATAGCAAAGCAAAGCAGTTTCATTTATATACCGCTTCATATTGCACTATGGGATGTCTAAGCGGTTTACAGCTGTAAGCTCATTGCCCCCCCCCCCCAACAGTTGGGGACTCATTTTAGCAACCTCGGAAGGATGCAGGCCTGTGCCTAGCCTGAGCCCTGGCTAGTATTGAACTCGCAACCTTGTGGTCTATGAGCGAGTGGCTGCAGTACAGGCATTTAACCACTGCGCCACCAGGGCTCCAAATAAATAAGATAATACATATGTAGCATCTAACAACAAGTCTTTCTTTGCCTTCGCTATTACTGGTTTTATTCACATCTAGATTTAATCGAAAAGAATTTGCATGATTGACTATGGTGCAGCTCAGATATATGCATAGTGGAAGTGCAATCTCATTTTCCCCTCTTGGTCATTAGAATAAGAAAAACTTCATCCTTTCCAGGCCTCAAAATTCTGGAGTTGGGTAGTTGTTGTTGTTGTTGTTGTTGTTGTTGTTGTTGTTTTGGTAAAATAGAGGGGACAATTCAAGTTTGAGTTGAGCTAAGGATAGCACTTTTGTACATGTTCTGGTTGGTGGAAGTGTGAAGAGGGAGAATTATGTCTTGAAAAATTAACTTAATACTATATACTAAAGGGGGAAAGGGGTGACTACACACAGATTGGGTGTGAGATAGGTATTTCTCTCCTGTCTAGCTATAAATTTAATCACTCCACAAAAAAGAGTTGGGAGAATATTTGACTACTGATCCTGTTAAGTCTATGTCTTACTGTTTTTCATTGGATTTACACAGATAAGTTGGGGTGGAAGGTTGGAAGTAAATGCTTGCTTGGGTAATTTTAGTAGGTCTAATATGTGATCCATTGGAGTGTGTGGTGTGCTTATATTAAGAAAGTATTTCTGCAGTGCTGAAATGAATGACAACCTTATACAAGTTAACAGTAAATATGTGTTCCACTCATACATTACACTGCACATTTTAAGTTGTTAAAGTACACAAGTGTACAGGGGCACATAAGATGTTTTCCCATATAATCTAACAATATAGATTAAACTATCAGGTTATAGTATCTGCCGTATTCTGTATGAGTGCAAGCCCCCATTATCCCACAGGTTAGCATAGGTCTTAATTAGGTAAATTGAGGTCTTCAAGCAATGCTGAGGCTGTATCCACATTACAGAAATAACATAGTTTGACATCACTTTAACTGTTATGGCTTAGTGGTATGGAATTCTGGGAACTATAGTTTGTTATGGCACCAGAGCGCTCTGACATAGAAGGCTAAATGTCTCATAAAGCTACAAATCCCAGATTTTCATAGCATTGAAGCATGACAGTTAAAGTGGTGTCAAACTAGATTATTTTTGCAATACGGATGCACACAGAGTTCCATTAAAATTAATCAACATGCTAAAATCACTAGAAACAGGCAGGGACAGAGATGGCCAGGAACCTAAGCTTCCCTTAATATTCATGCCTAGTTTTGTGTCTGTTGCCTGGTCTATTACTATGGCTCTGATAGATTAGATCTTATAATAGAAGAATACATTTCTATCTGTTCTGTTTTAAGCATTTTTAAAAAAATAAAAATAAAAATAGAAACAAGCACTGTGATATGTGCATACTCAGAGTACTTAGGGCTACTTTATGAGGCGTGAAACATTGTATTCCTAAATTGGAAACCATGCTTACTTATGGATCTCACTTGGTGGCAATACTTAAGTCAATCTCCTTTATCTCAAATGTTTTATCTGACAACTGTTTGGGGGGGGGGGATGAGCTATGTACTATAAAATAGTGACTACTAAATGGCTATAAAAGAAAAGGGAGCATCACTAAGATAAGCCAACATTTCTATGTGTAGTGTGCTCTACTTTGCAAAAACAAGAGTGTTTTAAAAGCCTTCTACTAAGTAATTTCGAATCTGTCTGTGTTCACACTGAAAACTGTGAAATTTTCAGATCTTTATACATTTTCCCTACATCTGTTCTCCTGTCCCTCAGAGCACAAGATCTCTTCCGTCAAGCAATGAAATCTCCAAATATCATCTTGGAAGTGGTTCCTCCATGCAGCCGTGAACAATATGAGAAATCTGTCATCACATCTTTATATCCTTCAGAAAACAGTGAACACATATCAAAGGCAAAGGTTCTACCTCCCATCCATCCAAAGCCAATGCCAAAGGAAGTAGACCTGTCTGGCATGAACAGTGTTGAGACTGGTGTGTGGACAGTGCTACGTCCTGCCAAGAGCCCCAACATGCCAAGGGTTAGTAGGAAGACATCATCACCATCTTTATCTCCACTTCTGGGCTTTGGCAGCAAGAAAAATTCAAAGAAGATAAGGATAGACCTCAAGAAAGGTAATGCTTGGATGACAAGTTGTTAAACCTTTTTTTGATGTGATTATGTTTAAGCATGATATTTATACATTTTGAGTAATAGTTTGAATATGTATGTTTGCTCTGTACATTGCTGAAGCAGTGTGTTTACCACTTGAAAGCCAAATCAGGTGAGCATTTAATAAGTGGAAGCTCTTTTGCAAGACCCAGGAGATTGGAGATTGGATAAGAGGAGTTGTGATAGCATATTTGAAATAGCAGCAACTGCACAGAAGTGGCTTTACACACAGAAACTCTGCATCCCATGTGGTTCTGTTTTTAGTCTCTTATAACAAATGAATCAGGTTTAACTTGAAGCCTGCTGAATATTGATGAGGTTTACATAAATAATCCTGCTTTATTCAAGTGATTGTTTTAGTTTTTAAGACTTTTGCCAGGGTTTTGTTGAAGTGACCAATTCCCTAGTGAACCAATTCTTGGTGAGTTACACCATAGGTCTTGCATACTAGAGCAGAATTATGAGGATTTGGGTCCAAAACACACCACAAAAATAATCCAGTTTGAGACCACTTTAACTGCCCTGGCTCAGTGCTAGGGAATCCTGGGATTTATAGTTTATTGTGGCTTCAGAGCTCTTTGACAGAGAAGGCTAAATGTCTCACAAAACTACAGTTACCACAATTCCCTAGAATTGAGCCAGGGCAGTTAAAGTGGTCTCAAACTGGATTATTACTGCAGTATGTTTTAGACCATAGTTAGATACCGTCCATTGTGTGGATTTGTAGAATTTCTGCAGATACTTTTACTTTTGTTTCATAATGTGACATTGATTTATGATTGTAAATTGTGTTGCTGCATTCCTTTCCCTAAAAATGTACAGAATAGTAGGAGGGGGAAAGCAGAAGGTAAATTATGTTCATGATGTTTTGTAGTTGGAAGAAGCCTGAAGGGGGAAAGGGCATAGCAGCTGCTCAGAGAATGCTGAAATGTGACGTTAATTCACCACCAAAATGAATGAAGTGTTTGGAGTACAGCAGTGACATTTGATGTAACACAGACTCACTTGAATATAAATGTTTGATACTGAAAATAAATACTTGTGATAATAACTTTTGTTTGCTGCTGTTAGTTATCTCAGATTCTCATAATTCTTCTGTCTGTTCTTTAGGTTCTGAAGGACTTGGTTTCACTGTGGTTACCAGAGACTCTTCAGTACATGGTCCTGGACCTATATTTGTAAAAAATATTTTACCACGAGGTGCAGCAGTTAAAGATGGTCGTTTGCAGTCAGGAGACAGAATACTGGAGGTTGGTCAATGATTCCTTTACGGCTTACCTCATAGGTTGTTATTTAGTGGGTTTAAATATTTGGCACAGCCAACAGTACGGTAGCTCAAAAATAATTCCTACTAGATGAATTCTGTGCTGAGTATGAGAATTTTGGAGTGTTTCTTAAAGTTGATATTGAACCCCTGACAAAAGAGAATCTCAAGTTAGCCACCTAAGGGAAACTTGTTAATAATATGTTGTTTTTAACATCTGGAAATATGTGAAAAGAACAAGTTTAGGCATACCTGAGGACTTGTGTATCCAGTGAGTTTTTACTTCTGTATTGCTCATGGTAGGGGTGGTCAGCTGTTCATGAAACAGACACAAACCCTCTTTGAGTGTGTGGAACTAACTGTGCAGTTTTATTAGTCTTGGCCAAATGAAAAAATGTATCCACCATAAGAATTAAGTTCATAATTAAGAATGTTCTTTGTTATATTTCTTCACATAAAATTTTCTAGACAGTTATATCTTAAAATCTAGGGCTGTTACTTGTTTCACAGCAGCTTGAATGAAACCTTAGGGCGGGGGGAGGAAAGCATCTTTCAGCCCTTTCAGCTCTTAGTTGCAACTATGGGTGCACTGGCATTCTTATAGCAGTTAAACATATGCTGTTAAAATACTTCATGAATTAGTGTGATAAAATTGCCACTCAGTTGGCTAAATCCTAGGGAGATTATTTCACATACTACTTTATGATGAGATAGGGAACACTTTTCTGTTGTCTTTACTAACTTGGTTCTGGTCTAGCTTTATCAGAATTTTGCTGTCTTGAGCCAGCTCTCCTTCCCTCCCTCTGTAAACCAGGAGTGGGCAGAAGGTGTATTGGGATTTACTAATCTATCCATGGATGATTTACATTGATTCATCTTCTGTGTCTGATTCCCTGATGTTTAACATTTGCAATATTTACATGCCTCTAATTTAAAAAGTTTCATATGCTTTTTTATACAATACCAACAGCAATAATTAAAAAAATGCACAGGGAATTAAGTGTGAACAGTACAATCAGCAGTGAGAAATAACTTAGTTATATTTTATACTTAAATTCTGGGATTTAAAAAAGGTTTGGGGAAAGAGGATCATAAAGTAGGTGCTGAGCTGTCCTCCTTGAAGAGAGCATTCCAGAACAGGGTGCCAACACTGAAAGGACCCTTTTCTTAACAAACAGCATAGAGAATGGCTTTTGAGAATGATCCAATGATATCCTCCATTTAGGAGAGAGCAGGTCTAGGTCAAAATGAGCACTATGAGTTTGGGTCCTGGGAATTGTCACCAATTGAGGGTACGGATCCACCCTGCAATTCTAGTCTGGATCTGGGAGACCCAAGGGGTACAGGAACTGGTGAAAATGTTGCTCTTGTGAAGTCCACTTCTCAATAGGCATGGCAGCTTTTGGACTCAGTTTTGATATTTTATATCTCACTTTGTAGCTGATGTGTGCAAGTGGTAATTTTGGTAATTTTTTTTTTGTGGTATCCATTAGTTGAATGGTAGAGACATCACTGGCAGAACCCAAGAAGAGCTTGTAGCCACACTGAGGAGCACAAAGCAAGGAGAGATTGTCTCCCTAATCATTGCTCGCCAAGAGGAAATCTTCCTGCCTCGAGAACTGGTAATTGCCTTTGCATGTAGGAGAACTGCCCCACCTTCTCAGATGGCTGACTCAAGGGAATCTTAATTTAACAATTATTTCTTAAGAGATGAGTACTAGCTCACTGTTTTCAGGCTCACTATCAAAATCATATGTATAGCTCACTGAATTTTGTAGTCATCCCAGAAAACCCATTGGCAGCGTAACCAATAGTTTAGCAAAGTGCATGTGTTGTTTTACTAAATGGAGAGTGACTGGAACTACATTTACTTATATTCTTTTAATGTTAGAAGGAGGTGACAGGTCTCTATGACATGTTTAATTAAAAGTCTAAGGATAGTTGTTAGTGGCAAGATTCACATTCCGTCATGATGGTAACAAAACTATCCTTGTGGTTTAATAGTAGAAACATACTCAATTTAGATGCATCTGGATTACCCATCTATTCTGCTTATCCCAGCTTTCTCCAAGGTGTACCCCACCTCCATCCTTTTATCCACAAATCAATCCTTAGAGTTAGCTTTAAGATAGTGATTGCTCCTGAGTAAGACAGTGAACAAGGATTTGAAGCCAGGTCTTTACAATTCTCAAGTGACACTCAGACCACTGCATCACACAGGTTCTCACTAATGTTGTCATTGTTATTGGTCAGGTTATCTTTAGCAAGTGCCACTCTATTCAGCTATGTTAGGAAGGATGAATTCATTTTTCTGGACAATGTTTGTGTATGTGGTCATAGAGGCAAGTCCCAAAATTTTACCCATGCATTTTTACTAAATTCACAATACAGATGGCCCTCTGTACCACAGATTCCTTATCTATGGATTCAGGCATCCACAGCTTAAAAATACTTTTTAAAATATATAAATTCCAAAAAGGAAATCTTGATTTTGCATTTTTATATAAGGGACACCATTTTACTATGCCATTATATTTAATGGGACTTGAGCATCCATGGATTCTGATATCTACGGGAGTGTACTGGAAGCAAACCCCAGCAGATACCAAGGTCCTACTGTATAGAGCTAGTGATTTGTGCATTGACCTACAACTCTGGAGACCAGGGTTAAAATCCCCACTCAACTGTGGAAACCAACTGGGTGACCTTGGACAAGTTATACCCTCTAAGCCTCAGAGGAATGCAAAGCCAAACCCCCACTGAACAAATCTGGCCAAGAAAAACCCATAATAGGGTCACCTTAAGGTTGCCATAAACAACTTGAAAGCATACCAAAACAAGTATCAGAAGCAGAGGGCTGCCTACAGAGCATAATACCAGATGAAGGTCCTGAGTGCCTGGACATTTTAAAATGTAACATTCCAGTGTCTTAAATATTTAATTATTTCTCATTTGTCAAATCAGCAACAATATATTGCAAAAATAATTGTGCAAAGTCAGAGGATGCTTTAATTTGAAAATAGCTTCTCTTTCTACCTCAATCATATATCAAGATGTTTATCAATATATACCAGAAACCTTTCTGGAATATAAATCTGCTGTGTCAGGAGAATGCAGTCCCTTTGGCCTTCTCCCTGTTATTTTAATCAATGTGTCTTATTTATTTATTTATTTTAAAACTCAAAGCACAGTAGGAAAAAGGAAGGACAGTACTTCCTGTTTTTATCTCAAACTAAATGCTTCTGTTTTCTGTTTTTAAAAATTCTTATGTTTTCCTGCATCAAGAAATGTATTTAATTCTGTTGCTGCACCTACTTATTAGTATTGGCCAGCACATAAATTACTACTCAAAACCTGTGTGTTTTCTCATATTTACCACTTTTGCTCCCTTTTATTCTTTCAGTCTGTGTTGGACAGACAATTTTGGCAATAAGGACCCACTGGTGGCTGGAAGGAAGCCCTGGAGTAGGTTTAATTGTTGAAAAGTGATCCCCCTGCCTTATCTCTTCACAGCTTCTGTCACTGTTTCCTGCACTCTGTGTCTTGATAAGAGTAGAATGCAGTAAGTGTGCTGAGCTTACTGTCTTTTGATTGGTGGTAGTGAAGCTTTCTTTTTTTTAGCCAGCGTAGGGGTTTGAGAAACATATATACTATTCCCATTTTATAATTTTGTCACTCACTAGCTTTCTGAGGATGAACAACACCTATGAGGCAAAATATGTCACATTATATACAGTTCTTCATTTAGCCTCAGAGCTGCCAGTGGAAGCTGGAAGAAGCAGTGGTGGTCAAAGTGTATACAGAGCTGAGCTTCTTAACATGATGCTTAGTAGTCATCCAAGTTAGTAATTAAAACCCAGTGAAAGTATGCTTTCCTTGCAATCACTCTGTATACTTTAAAAGGTTCTGGTACAAATAGTCTGTTAACATATTTTCTCTAAATACTTACTCGTGTGAAACCTTCATATTTATTTTATTTGCTTGAGTTGTGTGAGTTTTTTTTTTTTTTTAACGTGAACATGTGTTACTTCTCCCCTGCCTTTTCTACTGGTTTTCTATTAAGAAACCTAAAAACTAAATTCAAATATGTACAAACACCCTGAAGACATAATATTCAGATTGTCTTCTGTCTTCACCACTTGCAACTACACAGATGTTTCCATAACTTTTCTGTCTGTACACATATGCATGCACTCACTCATATACATACACAGTATGGACTGATGTATACATCATGTTAAACTATGCAATATATGCATGAACTGGAAAGTGCCCAAGGGAAGCCTCAGCTTGTGAAGATTGAGCTTCAGCTTATTGGTCATCTGTGCAGTCTTTCTACACATGTTTCCGAACCAACCATCTTCAGACAGTGGCTTCTGAAGCTAGCTTGTTTATTTAGCCAGAATTGTTATACTCCATAACCTTAACTTGTGCTTGCCCAAGGACCAATGATCTCTCCTCTCCTGGAGGGGGCCCTCTTTGTGTTCCACCAGAGGTAGCAATAGATTACATGAAGATGTGAGAGCAGGCCTTCTTTGCTGTGGCTCCCCATTTGTGAAATGCCCCTCCATTACTTACTGGCTTTGTTCCAGTTCTTGTTGTTGCTCTTGTTGTTGTTATGTGCGTCTAAGTCATTTTTGACTTAGGGCAACCCTAAGGTAAACCCATCATAGTGTTTTCTTGTCAGTTTTCTTCAGTGGGGATAGGTGGGTACCATTGCCATCCTCTAAGGCTGAGAGAGTGTGACTTGAAATAAGTTTAAATGTGGCTTTTTATTAAAGCCTTTAGAGCCTAACTGATTTCTTCCAAAGCATACAAGCACATAATTTTGAACACTTTATCTTTTTTAAGCTTATTTTAACTTATTACATTTTAAAAAATGCTTTTAGTCTGTTTAAATTAGTTTGATTGTTTTAAATTGTAAACTATTTTAAACTACTAAGCTGATTTTACTTGCACACACTTGCCCTGACACTCTGTGGTGTAAGGTGTGATATAAATATTCTGATCATTGTTGTCATCATTATCATCATCACCATCATTTCTGGTTCATATTAACAATAGGCCAGGGTGAGTGAATCCAAATGGTCCTTCTCATAGTCGGGCAAGAGGAGCTGTGCACCTAACATTAAACCATGAATTCATGGGTCATCTGTTAGGATCTAAAGTGTGGAGGAATTTTAATTCTGCTAAGTGAAGATTTGTATGGTCCCCATAATTATTTCACTTTAACAGACACTTTATTGGAAGTGGAACCCTGATCTCATGGCATGCTTGTCACAAATAGTAGTGTTCTGGGATTAAGTAAATATTTGAAAACCTGCTATGCATTTCTGTAAATCTCCATTATTTATTCATTTTAAGTATGTATATTGCACATATTTATTCCAGAGATAATTTCAAGGTCTCATACTACATTATTTCTACAGTATAGATGTACCCTAGATTAGAACCACTGAATCAATGGAATCCTACATGTTCATTTCACTGTTCAGCAATTGATTGAATGTGTCTTCCTTAGTTGGGAATAATCAACAGGAATTTATTTATTTGTGTTTTATTTATTTGATTTGATTTATATGTGGTTTTTCTGTTCAGGAGGCTGTCCAAAAGGTGCTCCCTTTTGAGCAGGATTGTGATTTTTTTTCTGATTTATTATGACCCTCTTGCAGTGTTTTCTTGACAAGGTTTCTTCTGAGTTTTTTTCTTCTTTTTGTCATGATCATCCTCTAAGGCTGAGAGTGTGTGACTTGCCCCTATTTTTGTGTGCTTTCAAGCCTTTCCCAACATAGGGTGACTTAGTTTCTTCAGAGGTGGTTTGCCATTGCTTTCCTCTGAGGCTGAGAGAGTGTGACTTGGTGTGTGGTGCCTTCAAGTCATTTCCAACTTATGGCAACACTAAGGTGAAACTATCATGGAATTTTCTTGGCAAGTTTTGTCAGGGGGGTGCTATTGCTAGCCTGAGGCTGAGAGAATGTGCCTTCAGTTTTTCCCTGGAAGTCTGGCACCTGATGCCACCCGATGAGGGAAGGTCACTGATGAGTTTGGGCACTCAGTCTCAAAAAGGTTCACCATCACTGCTATAGATGTTAAAGATAATGAGGGGTAGGATACAACGATGAGGGACTCCACAGCTCAAACATTGTATAATTGAGCAGCAATCCTCCAATGTTACTTTTTAAAGCTATTCATGCAGGTAGGTTGAGAGCTACCATACCGTTGTGGTCCCTAACCCATAAAGTTAGTGTAAAATATATCATGTTCAGCGAAATCAAAAATAGGTGAGAGTTCAAGAAAAATCAGTGTGTGTGGGGGGGGATCCTCCAAGAAAACCTATATGTCACACAAACAAAGCTGCTTCATTCCAAACTTTGACCTGACTGAAATTGATCTAAATAATCTCTTTCATTCAGCAGTGGTTGCAGTGGGACCAACAACATTTTTTGAAATAGGGGTATTTGTAGCTGGGAGCTACTTAGTAAATTTTTTTGGGTCCAGCAAGGATTTCTCATGACTGCCTCATTCAAGATGGCCAAGACCAAGACTCACTAAAGTGAGGCACAGTTTCCTGAATCCTTTTAACCAGTCTCCTTTGGCTTGATGCAAGTATCAAGGTGGTCAAGGGTGTGGGACAGATCTCTCCATATACCTTATCCTTCTATGCACCCTAAAACCTGTTCCAAGGGGATGGGAAACCCTCTGAATCAAGTTTTTGCTACCATGGTGGGCTGCATCAGGAGATGGAAGAGAAAAAAAAGTCCTAACTCTGCTGGCATTGGATACAAAAGTAAACCATGTGATCACCTTGGCCATTGAGTTTTAATATTTTAATTTGTTTAATTATTTTTAATGATACAACTTTTTTTTTTAATCTGTACCTTTTATATTAATTTTGTGGGCTGCCTTGAATCCTGTTTTTGCGAGAAAGGTGGGATATAAAATTCAATGTATAATCCAATCAAATCCTTTTAAATCCTGAAACAATTTTCCATATATATATTTTAAGTATGTGTACATAGAGCTGCTTCTTTTGTCAGGCCTGGTCTGGGTTGTTATAGGTTTCTGATGCAAATTTAAAAGTACTCTAGCAAACTTAAATTTGCCATATGGTTGTATAAATCTACTTGCTTCTGATGTGGTATAGGATATAATGGTTGTTGATTGGATTACAGGATATTGGGGCTTAGCTAAGTGCAACTCTGTAAACATTAACTTCAAAGAACTGTGTAATTAACATTGTTTTCACATTATAGCGATGTGAAACCCAGGCTGCTCTTTGAGGTACTGTCATTGCTTCAGAAGGGAATAAGAGAATCTTAAGAAGATTCTTTTGTAAAGCAGATCAGTAAAGTAGAATTGGGACCAACCACAGACTGTCCTCCTTATTATCCAGTTAGCCAAATGTTACTAGTAATTCATGCCAGCTGTTGACAATGTAACAGCTGGGGTAAGGAGCTGGTTCAAAAACTCAGGGGGATTATCTTGATTTGCTTAATTACCAGACTCTACAGGCTGCCTTGTGATTAGTATATTTTATAAGATACGTTTGGGTTTTCAGTTATGTAGTAAATACTGTGTTGACTTCTCTGCAGACCGTTTAAAGATTAGAAGGAAGAAAGCAGGGAATTGTCTGATAGTTATCTGGTTTGTATTTTCTGACTGCTTTAAAACTAAATGGAATGCATTAAACCCTGCTACTGTTCCACCTAATTCTGAAAATGGGAATGGGCTTGATAATGCCTGTTGCCCTCTCTTCTCATCTGCCAGTTCCCAAATGATTTGATTGTGAACCCACACTTTTTCAACCAACTTGAGGTTAATTTTTCTTCAGGTCTGACAGAGTAAGCAAAACACTTTAACTGGAAACAGTTGTTGATTAACCCATTCAGACCTACAGCTGTATGCATTCTGTGATCAAAATGACTGTGAAAATGACTCTTAAGGAGAGTCCAGAAACTTGTCCACATATTTATACATGCAAAGGCAGAAGACTGATCCATGGCCAAACATATCAGAAATGATGAAGAACTAAAAAGATAGATTAGGAAATGCCACTGTACATACTTGTTTTATCATAACCTATTTATATTACAGTGTCTTAATGGTATTTCAAACAGACTTATCTGTTTTTAATCTAATTGTCCCAAGATTCTTTAAGGCTGATCCATACTTGAAAGGAAGATGTACACTTTCTTTGATCTTAAAGGATAACATTATTTATTTATTTAATATCCCAGCTTTCTCCTTGTCTGGGACCCATAATTAAAACATCAGCTAACAAGTTCTCACTATATTTATGTGTGCTGCCCTGTGCACAGCAGAATGTAGTATAAAGCTTCACTTTAATGACCCATCAAGTGGTGAAGTATGCATGCAACATTCCTTGTACATTGGAGAGTGTTGCATGCTTTTGTATACAGACATATTAAGAGATGTCTCAGGAGTTTTTGTAGGAGATATGGACAAGTGTACATTTGAGGAACAGCCAAGAAAGTACACAGCTGGAATGCACATGTTTCCTTGCAGATAAACATGTTTTTATTTAAAACATGCTGTTTCTGTATGAAGTAAATAACTCACAGCTATATAAATATCTACTGTCCTTGATACAGACAGCAATTTGACTGCTTGGTTTAGAATAAACATTTTTAAGGCTGGCCAAGCACAGGCTATTCAAATTAGTACTCTGCTGACTGCAAGATCAGCAGGTTGGCAGTTTGAGGCTTGGGTGCTGCATGACTGGGTGAGTTCCCATCACTAGTCCCAGCTTCTGCCAACCTAGCAGTTCAAAAGCATGCAAATGCAAGTAGATAAACAGATACCACTTTGGTGGGAAGGTAAACAGCATTTTGCGCAATCATGATGGCTACATGATCACAGAGGAGTTTCTGACAACACTGGCTCTTTGGCTTAGTAATGAAGATGATCACCATCCCCTGTGGTCAGACACGACTTGACAACCTTGTCAACGGGGAATACTATTACCTTTACTTGGGTCTAAGCTGATTTGTCCAGGCCAGTGCATAGTGATAGGGTGGGATATGAGAGGGGTATGGGAGGCTCCAGTTAAATCTTATGCAACTGTAAAACATAAAATGAGGTGGGAGTGGCTGAAATGTGATTGGAGATAGGGTGGTAACTTGCTTTCAGTGTATGGGCACAAAAAACAACAACAATAGAAATTTGCTTGGTGCTGTCACTAGTTGTGTTGGTGGGCAGTTCTTGGAGAAAGATTAAGGTTTGGTTTGGTTTGGGTGCATAGTGGTCCTGCTTCAAATGGGGAGTATAATTTAATCTGTACTAAAGAAAAGCAATAAGGAACTGCATGCTACATTCTAAAAAATAGTGTGTAATTTGATTTTTAATGTAGACATAATTTTGCTTTAATAAAATTTGCTTGTTAATATTTAGAACCAGTATCTTACAGCTATAAGTGTGTCAAACTTAAAATCTTATTGGTAAGATAATAAAAAATAAGCTGCAGGTCATCTTATTTTTGAAATTCTGTCAGATGTGTGGCATGGAGACATTGCTTCTTAATCTTATGTGATTCTTTCTGGAAACAACACTGGGAGAATGTACATTCATAAGCCTTTGAAAATGATCCCTTCTAAGTCGGTTGCCTCTTGGGCTTGGATGTGAATGACACTCGGGGGACTATGTTCCTCTTATCAAAATTGAGCAGCCAGGCAAAGGGGCAGCCAGCACACATTGAGGAGGCCATGATGGTGTGTGCTGGTCAAGGACATCTGACAGTTAGTGAAAGGTCCCTTGCTATGTTAAATAAATGCTATTTCCTTCCTGGCTTCAGAAGGAGCTAATGTTTTTGTGAGGTTCTTTTTTTATTTTTTTCTTTCTGGCCCCAGAACAATAGGGATAGCTCAGACAGCCATTCTGCCAAGGGAGATGTGCATTAGATTATCATAAATCCACAGATAGAAAGTGCACTGGTCAATGAGTGTCGGCCTTCTTAGATTAAATAACAGGATTTAATTGAAAAGGCGTCTCAGGAGAGGGAGAGGATTGAGACAAGTCTAAGCATATATTAACATCAGCTGGACAGAGAAGAATTTATGTGATGGGGAACAAGCTTAGGGCTTTAAAAAAAAAAAAGCTAAGTGACCTTAACACAGCAGACTAGTTGGAAAACACATTTTTCTTGCATTCGATGTATGGAAGCTCCCTGCTAAGGGAAACTGCCTACAATTGGGTATGGGAAGATGTTTTGTTCATTCTCTTCTTTCCCATCCCTCCACCTCCTGCCATGAGTTTAGTCTCTGTACAAATTGGCAATATTGCAGCCATGTCATTCCCAACTAAACAGAAATTTGTATCAGCATAAGAATGGGACAGTAACTTGTCAGTGTGTCAGGTTACCTGGCCAGCATAAGGGGAAACTTTTGGGAAGAGAAAAAGGAGCTATCACCCAAAGAAAACCCTGTCTTGAATTACTGAGGTTTGTTGCAAGAAGAGGAAGGCAGGCAGGGGGAAATAAAATGGATTTGATTTTTTGATTGATGCACTGGATAGGGAAAGAAAAAAGGAAAGGGATGAAGAGAGTGGTTTCATGTAGTTATAAATTACTGTTTCTGGCCTGTTGAGCAATGATGAAGCCTTCTTCATCCAACTCATCAGGCATCCAAGCAAACTGTCCAAGAGAATGAAAATGTTGGCTGTAAGAACTACTGTCAGTTCTCTAGCCAGCCTTTCTGGCAATCTTTACGGGCTTTTTGAGGCTTTCTCAGCCCAAATCAAACACATTCAGAGAGAGGGAGGAATATGAATTGCAGTTCTACAATTCCAAAATTCTGTATTGCGTATGTTTCTTCAGAGTATGAGTAACTTCTAAAGGGGACAAAATAAAAACAATAACTTGTAACAAATAGCCAAACATAACTCCCAAACTCCCAACAAAGAATCATATCACTTGTTCAATCATTTGTTGAAACAGCTTCACTGACACAACTCAGACTGCTGGCCATGACCCATAGAGCCCTATACAGGTTACATCCAGGATTTCTGAAGGCCCTGTGTCCCCATATAAACCTGCCCAAATATTACAGTTGTTGGAAGATCCTGTCATCCTCCCACACTTTATTGTGTTTTATTTATTTAAAGGGAATATGTTAAAAATGTTTTGAGTGGATTTATTATTTAACACCTTCTATTGTTTTAGCCACTTTCTTTTATCCTATATTGTAATCTTCCTACAGTCCCCTTTTGAGAGAAAGGCTGCATATTAAATCAATCAATCAATCAGTCAATAAAACAAATGGTCCCAATGGGATGTATGAGCATTCAAGCTATATTTAGAGTTTGTATTGTCCAAGTTTGTGGTGTTAAGCCTTGTTGAGTGGTGGTAGAGATACTTTTCAGGTTAATTAAGTCAGAACTGTGCTTTGAGCAAAGATTCATGGGTTACAAAGCAGGATATATTGGGACAGAAAAGGGAAGAGTAACATTGGAAGAGCAAAAATGCAAGTTATTACAGGTTGAGTGTCCCTTGGATTTGTCAGAGCTGCACACTACTCGTGATCCTTCTCTGCTGGGCTCTGCATTGCTATAACTGCACAAGGTGCTAAAGAAATGCTCAGAGTTTCCAAGTGTTGTTTATAGAGCTTTACTACAGGGTATGTACAACACTATATACACAACTACAACTCTCCAGCCAACCATCCATGAATAACAATAACCCACACTGTGCATAGGTCACACCCATATTTATACATACTGTCCATGGCATGATCTCCTTACACAGATGTCTGCCATTGTCCATTTGCATCAGCCTTGTGCATCATGCCTGTTGATTCATGCTGAACATATTTCCAAAGTGGTGTGACGATAAGATTCCATGCCTGTCACAATGATGCATCTATCCTTTCCAGCTATTACATCATCAAGCTTCCTCAGCCAGCTACCATATTCTGTCCTGTGAAATTCTAGGCCTACTAACATGCATACATGTATACACTGACAGGATTTTTTCAGATTTTGGAATATTTGCATATGTGTGATGCATATTTTGGAGATGGGCTCCAAATCTAAACACAAAACTCATCTGTTTCATATACACCTTATCCACATAGCCTGAAGGTAATTTTAGAAATTTTAAAAAATAATTTTATAATAATAATAATAATAATAATAATAATAATAATAATAATAATAATAAAATTTGTTTGTATACCGCCCAATGGGAACCCAATCCGGGTGGTTTACAGCATAAAACACAATTTACAATAAACAGAATGCCCTTCCCCCCCTTAAAACGTTATTAAACAGTAACATGATTAAAATCCAATTAACAAATTAAACAAAAAGAAAATCATAAAAATTAAAATAATTTAAAAGGATAACACATTACCCCATAGTTAGATTGCGCGGGGAACCGGGGTTCAAATAATGATACTGATGGAAGAGGGAACGGCCCGAGGCCGGGGAATTTAGTCCGGAAAGGCCTGCCGGAACAGATCCATCTTGACAGCCTTTTTGAAACTGTCCAAAGATGTTAATTGACGGATCTCGTCCGGCAGGTCGTTCCAGAGCCTGGGGGCAACAACGGAAAAGGCCCTCTGGGAGGTAGCAGATAGCCTCGGTCTTTGGGGCTCTAAGAAATTCCTCCCAGAGGACCAGAGTGTGCGGGGAGGATTATACGGGAGGAGGCGGTCTCTGATATAGCTTGGACCCAAGCCATTTAGGGCTTTAAAGGTAATAACCAACACCTTGTACTGGGCCCGGAAGCCAATAGGCAGCCAGTGGAGGGACCTCAAAACCGGAGTGATGTGGTCCCTCCTAGAAGTTAATGAAACAAGCTTGGCTGCCATATTTTGAACTAACTGTAGCTTCCAAACCAGGCACAAGG
>CM034701.1:197595027-197612520 GCA_020142125.1 Phrynosoma platyrhinos
GGAGACCGGCCCAGGTCTCAAAAAGGTTGCCTGTCCCTGGTTTAGGGTCTGGGGGAAGAGGAGATAGAACAGCTTCTGAGAACTGTATGTATGCATCCTGTACTTAACTCACTCCTGACATAAAAAGTGCCTTCATCTACAGCACAAAATCTAGTAGATGATCTAAGGTTCATAAAAGAAAAATTGCTCACAGGGTGGAGGATGAGAATACAATGATGAAGACAAATTCTCTTACCTGTTGACAAGAGAGATGTTCAATCATGTGCTGGGGCCTTAAGCCCTATCTTGTTTTATATGTTAAAGCCAACACTTTCAAAGTTTTAGGAGCATGTTATTGGGCACTGCAATTAATGTCTTTCACAATGGAATATGTGGACTCAGAAGATCTGCAGTGTACTCAGATCTGAACACAGAACACTTTTAAAGTGAGCTGTAGCCTCCTGGTTTACACAGGTTGAGGCAGATTGAGTATCCGATTAGTCTGCAACAATTACTGCAGGTCAGTCAATCAGTCACGTTTCTTTGGCAATGAAATTCAGATCATCGGAGAAAAAAATGCAAAACCTACAGGAAATCAGTATACCGTGCATCGGGGATGGGGGAATTGAAATCAATCCACCAGTTTTCTCCACACTTGGTACGCGAGTTATTAGAAAGTTTGACAGATTTATCACCAGACTTGATCTCTAAGCAGGGACTTAGGTGAAAACTGAAGATCAGATGGACTTATAAAAAGCAGAGCTTGGAAAATTATTTTTTAAGAAAAATTTGCCTGGCTGCAGGGGATGTAAGCACCATTCAGATGCCCTTGTGTCTTGTGGAAAAAGTGACATCTGCTTCCTCAGCTGCACAAGGGTAACAGGAAGTGCCTGTATGCCCCCCCCACACACGCACAGTCAGTCAGTGGCCAGAAAAGGGGGTGGACATCCAGGGAAGAAGAAGCAGTCTCTGTTTCATGACCCACAGTGTAAGGATGGAGATATGTACTCCATTAACTGTTTGATCTTGGCCTATGTCTCAGGTTCCTTGATTTGTTTGGATACGGTAATATCTTGCTTGTTTGGAGATTGATTTAGTGAAGGAAAAGCTGATCGAAGTATCACACATAACAAGTGCCCAATGTAAGGAAAGCAGAGGCTCCAGGGAGGAAAGATAGCATTTGAATATTTAACAGAATAATTAACCTTTGAAGGTAATCAATGGCTACAGAGTGTAGCCACAAGAATGGTAGCTTCAGCAGAGTTTGGTGCTGATATTGCTTAGCAACAGGACAAGCAATTTTCTAAGCCAGTCTTCCCAGAACAAACTAGCATCAAAGACCCACCTGAAAGTTAGCCATTGCAGAAATGGGCTGCTCAGGAACCAGCATCTTCCGCTCCCAACAGTGACAATGAGGACTTCCTCTACCTTCTCTTCACTGCTATGGTGCAGTCCTACAAAAGTGTACTATTCAAGCACAGAGGACATTATGCTTTTCTAGTGCACCAGGAACATTTTGGGCAGTATATATAACATCGGGAGCTAATGGAATATTAACAGCAGAACTGTGACAAAACTAAAAGATTGTGACAGTTAGCATTAGCAGGTGTTAATGCTGATAGAGAAAATCTCTAAGATTAACTTAGAAATATTGGGGGGTTGTCTTTGTTTCTTATTATTGTTACACTAATAATGAAAGATGTACAAATGAATCTCTTAAATGTTTCAATGTTTGATACTCTAATATTTATATATATATATATATATATATATAAAGTGTGGGGGATATGATTGTTATGGTAATCTGATTGTTCTTTAGGATGGAGTGCTGTTGCAGTTATTTTAACCTTATTTTTCTTGGACTGATTATAAAGATCAGACTTTGGATTATGTTGATTATTTTGGCTTGAATAATAATTGAGTGATCTGCCAAATTTTCTTTTAATAGTTTGTTGCTGATCACATTTGTTTCAGTCTTTGGAAAGCCAGTAACCAAGATGATACTTTTCTACCCAACTTGTCCATGTGCCATATTTATAATGTGCTTTGCAAGGTACAAGTTATGACAATGATAAACAGATATTCATAACCATGTACTTTTTCAGGCTTTATGGAAAACTTTATCAGGTTGCTTAAGTACGTTTAAAAATGCATTCCACTTCCTACATTGTTTCTGTTCATGTGAATGCATTTAATACTCTTTTATTTTGTAGGATGGCCGACTGCGAAAAAATGATCAGCTTATTGCAGTGAATGGAGAATCTCTGCTTGGAAAATCAAACCATGAAGCCATGGAGACCTTGAGACGTTCCATGTCTATGGAAGGAAATATTCGTGGAATGATTCAGCTAGTGGTTCTCAGGAGGCTGGATAGGCAGACGGAAGTGGTATAAATTTTTTTTCTTCATTAATTTCTGAAACTTATATTCATCATTATTTAACCATTGTTGTGGGGAGGTGAACTGCCATTGATTGATATAGTTGGCATTGTTACTTTGTTCATTCTGAAGCTGCATTTGTAAACATTAGTTAATGGAGAAGTTCAAAAGATGTCTGTGCTGTAACTCTTACGAGACATGTCCTGGTATTCATGAGCCTACCTCCTGCAAGAATAAATTAACAACAAGAAGAAAAATAAGTTTGCCCTTTTTTGGTGAATAGTTACCTGCTATTTTTATTCACAAATCAGGGTCCTGTAGCCCACTGAAATGTTCAGTGTCTTTCACCATTCTGTTTTTCAAATGAGGTTTTCCAACATCCAACCCTGCATCAAATCTCTACTTGTAATCCTATGCCAAAAATCTTCCTTCCACTTCTGTATCACTCAGAGGTATGAAATATGCACATACTTCTATCACATGCCCTTTCAAGAATACTCAGTGAGTTCTTGATTGAATAAAACTCATTTTGAACAGAAATTAATTTTTATAGGATGTGCTTGCAGTTCAATTCTAATTCCATTTGAGGCTGAGGATTATAGCAAAAAGGGCCATGACCCATTTTCTCCCATACCTGAACTACTTCCCCCCCCCCTCCTGCATCCCAGCTTGGTATAGCAGGATATGTTTAAAAATCAATTATTTTTGTATTGGCTGGGACACTAATGGAACCTTTTCATGATAGTTCTGTTGCACTAACTGAATACTCTATAATTAGGCGGCATACTGATCAGTTGTTCAGCTATTGATTCTGCTGTTTATCAAAGAGCTGGAAAAGCAGATCCCCCACCCCCGACCCCCTGTTGCTGTTAATTTAAAGCTGCCTCTCCCACTAGGTACCTGTGTTTAGTAATAGCTTGCCCCTTTGTTTTATTCAGAACTATATACAAGAGCATCAAATTGTAGTACAAAGGATACATATTAATTTGTAACAGCAATTGAGATTTTGTTACAAGGTGATGCTGAACTGCTCGTAAAATGTGCATTCTGTTATTCACAAAGATAAGTTTGGGGTATTAGTTAGACTGATGTTTTATCACTGTAAAGTTGGAACCTACAGTGAAGTACTGCAGCGTATCCCTTTTTTTCCTTGATCTGCAAAAAACCAATTTTGAAGGACAAAGACAAGAGGAAAGATGTTGCCTAAGACCAGGTTGGGTGGTTGGCAATATGAATGATGGAAGAGGTTTTGAAATGTGGCTCGTGCAGGCTGGGAACCAGAAAGGAAATGTGTTAAATTGGCTAAGAGTAATCCTTGAACAAAAACAAACAAACAAAAAACCTGCACAGGAAGATTGGAAAAAGAAACATCTGAATTAAAATATATCCACAACTCTAATCCATCAACAGTGGGGTGAACACAGGCAATGGTTTCCTGTCACATTACACATATTATACTACACTACACTGGTTAAAACTCTAGCCTCACAAGGCTGCTCTTAGCCAGTTTAACATACAGTAGCCCCTCCCAATTCATGAGAGAACCATTCTAGACCCCCCCACGCATGAAAATGGCGGCTCGCAAATATTTGAGCCCCATTGAAAATAATGGCATGCGCAACCGTGCACCACCATTATGACCCTCCCCACTTGTCCCTTCTGCGAACTTGACTGCAGACTCAAAGTCTATGAATGGGGAGAGACAACTGTAATCTCCTTTCCAGTTCCTAGCCTGCACACATCACATTTCAAAACTCCCTCCACCATTCCTGTGGTCATCCATCTATTTTGGCCTAGGCAACATTTTTCCTCCTGCCATTGTGCCTCAAATGACCATAGTTAACACTGAACCAGTCCCCTTATCGCCATACCCACAAGTTTTGCATTTCTATGGCTATCCATACAGTCTGCTTATAAAGGCCCTTCCTGGGCACCAGTTCAGTCCATGCATTTGAAAATATAGGCCAGGGCCTCAAACAGACAGTCCCAAAGACCTGCCATTGGGCTGCATTGAGGGTGTGGCGTTCAGACCACACATGCCTCAGGCATGGCCAGAAGCCGCCCCGGGCACAACTCTTTCCCAAAGAAATGCCCCAAAAAGGAGTGGTAAAATACTGCTCCTTTTTGCTGCCTGGTTCAGGACTGTTACAACAGCCCAGAACAAGACTGTGTGGCTACCGCAGTCCTAGGTTGGATGTCTGTGGTGGCATAGTCCCGGCATGGACCTTTTGTGTCATCTGCTTCGCCCCCAAGTCTATCAACATTTATGATACATCTTCTTTCGCACTCAAAGGTGCTCCCTTTTGCATACTGATGTGATATGAGTTGTATCTGAAGAATGGGAAGGAGAAAGAGATGACATTTCCCTTTATTATTTTCCAGCTTGATGGTTTACTCTCATTGCACTAACTCCTCTTTCTCCAGGATATGCACTATACGTTAAAATTGTTACAGGTCTCTCTTCTTTCTTTGCTTCTAATTTCTTTCAAAATATTATTTCTTTCAATGGAAGCTCTAGTATCCCTTCTTGTAACTATAGATCAAATGGATTGTGTATTGGGCTAATCTTGGAGCAGATTGTATGTGCACATGTAAGCCTAGCAATGTGAAAGCCTGGAGGGAAAGAAAAAATAAGGGATTTTTTTTTTCATTTACCATAATATATCAATATAGACATGTTGAGACAACCTGTTGAGAAATCAATAATCTCTAAGAGATTTCTTACCTCCAGTGGAAGAACAAGACAAGTGCATTTCCCCCTCCCCTTCCTGTAGGTTTCTGCAGTTTACACAAGACGTTTCCTCAGCCAACCCTGAACAGTAAAACAGGCTTATTGATCAAAATGATGCAAACAACCCATCCAGTACTTCTGCTTTTAAAAGTACATGTAACTAAGCAGCAGCAATAATACTGTGCACTAAAAACCATTTGCACAATTTCTTTAAAAGAAAACAGTCTTACAGGTGTGAGTCCTCTTGTTGAGAAGATGCCAAAATCTGAAGCAAGGGTTGACATCCCTCTACTTGACTGTTTTATCATTTCCTTCTGTATGTTTTATCCACCTCCTCCTACTCTTGGTTGCTTCCTTTACTATGCTGTTTCATTCTTGCATTAATGCTGCAGAAAAGTCTCTGGAGCAAATCTAAGCATATTAAGATTTTTCTTAGTTATGAATTTGTGGTTCCCTCTTGTTCGTTCTTAATCATTCTTTTCTGTTCTTACCCAGAAATAATCCAGTTTGACACCACATTAACTGCCCTGGCTCAATGCTATGGAATTCTGGGAATCATAGTTTATTGTGACACCAGAGCTCTCTGACAGAGAAGGCTAAACATCTCACAAAACTACAGTTCCCAGAATTTCATAGCATTGAGCCAGGGCAGGTAAAGCAGTCTCAAAGTGGATTATTTCTGCATGCAGATGCAGCCCGAGTTTTCCTTTCACCTTCAGTTTCAGTTCACTAATTGGATTTCTCCAGCCTCCTCTTTTGCCCATTTATTGCATTTCTACTGATTTCTGCCATGTCCATTATACTAGATCTTCTTGTTCTTTCTCCTCATTTCCTTTCTTCTCTTACACTTTTCTCCTTAAAACAGGGGCAGAGAAATTGCATCTCATAGCCAATCACCAACCTCAATGTTTGATTTCAAGGTGCCTCCCCCATTTTGGGTGGAAAAGGTTTGCTCCTTGAAATTATACTGTTTCTTTTATTAAATTTTTAGTAAAGTTCTATTAAAAGTATTGACTTATTGTTTACTTCCTGGTTTGATCTCTTACAGACCAAAAATAGCTTGGAAGGGAGTGAGGGTACATTGAGATTGCCTCTCCATTGGACTTTCTCACACAGGTGAAATCCCGTGCAGAAATGGGGTTTTAAATAGAGAAACCCCCACAAAAGCAGGTAGATTTTCACACAGCATTGATGTCAAAGTGTGCTTAAGCCAAATGGAAAGTAGTCAAAAGCCGCTTCTTTTTACTTTCAGAAAATCCCAAAAGTAAAAAAGCGGCTTTTGACTACTTTCCATTCGGGTTAAGCACACTTTAACATTGGTGTGTGTGAAAATCTACCCGCTTTTGCGGGTTTTCTCCACCTTTTAAATCCCGCTTCTGTACAGGATTTTCCCCATGTGATAAGGTCCATTGTCTAAGCAGTGTTTTTATCTTGAAAACATCATCATAAATATTTTTAAAAGTAAAAAAATAAGCAAAGATAGAGAGGCATGACAAGGGTGTTAAGCAGGTGAAGATGTTTTGGCGGTCAGTGTGCCACCACAGGCAATTGTCAACAACTGAACAAAAACCTATTATTTGTCTTTCCATTTTCATAATTTATCCTTATTTTTCTCTCTTTCATATTCTTGTCTTTAATCTTGCTGTTTGATACTGTTTTCCTGCTTTAAATATGCTTCTTGTTTCTTTAAATCTTAAAATACGACCCTTCTGAGCAATTATCTTCTCTTGAACTATTGTCCTGTTTTTATTTTATTTTATTTACCTTACTTCATCTTCTAGTGCTTGAGAGGTTTTTTCGTTCTAAGTGCTTCATTTTTCTTCTCATTCTTGTTCTGGACCCTTTTTTGTTTGGCTTTCAAGCACTGCATTCTAGAAATTGTTTTGCTTGAAATCTCTGATCTTATTATATATATGCTAAGCAACATGAGTTCTTTTCTATACATGTGCTTAAAACTTTTTGCTTTTGCTACAGTTCATAGGTTTCTCCATAGATTTCTTCATGCTTTTGTCTGTGTTCTCTTTCTGATGCTTCCTAAATTGTGTTTCTTAAAAATCTACCAACTCTACTAAAGCTCTTGGTTCAGACCTTCTTGTGTTGACTACTTTAATGTTCATTGTCCTTTCTGTCTCTCAGTATATACCCTATTCTCTTTCTTGTCAACCTCTTCAGCACTGTTTTTCCATTCATATGTAAAACATGCAACTCCACTATGTTTCTCTTTACTGACTTCTTCAGTTTTTTCACACCAAACTTCAGCATCTTCTCTTAACTGATACATCTTTGTATGATGTTGGCTTTCCTTATCTATTTTTGTTTTCTATATTTTGCAGTCACCCCTCCATTTTATTATTTTTATTATTATTTTATTTTCTTATATCCTGCCTTTCTCCCAATAGAGGAACTCAAGGCACCGTGGATCCGTATCCATGGATTCAACCATCCATGGTTTAAAAATATTATTTTTATAATATGTAGCATATGCAAGCCTTGATTTTGCCATTTTATAGAAGGGGCGCCATTTTACTATGCAACTGTATTTAATGGGACTTGAGCATCCACAAATTTTAGTATCCACAGGGAGTCCTGGAAGCAAACCCCAGAGGATATCAAGGGCCCACTGTATTTGTTAAACCAACTGTACCTCTAATATTATTGTTAAAATTAGAACTACATTTATTATTATAAGTATCATTAAACCTCCACTCTCTTCTGGCCTTGATAACTGTTGAACTTTCTTGCTTTCAGTAGTTCTTGGCTTCATCTTTTCCTCACTCTAGGTAATTGTAAAAACAACCACAACACTTTTGCCTCTTGCAATTCCCTCTCAATATTGTTTGGGATGGACAAAATGTGGCACATGGGTCATGAGTTGTCCACTGCAGGCTTCAGGCCCTTCAACATCCTCAGCTCACGACATATTTTCGTCCCATAACAATGTTGTGCACTCTAGGAGGCAGTATTGACCATTTTGCTCCATTTTTCAGATGAAGATTTATAGGCTTGTGAGGGGCCTTTTTTCAAAACCAGGAATGACAATCCAGTTGCTTCAGTTTTGGAGCTCGAGGTTGCCCAATGGCCACCATTATTAGGCTTTCATTCCTAATCCTAGGACTATGATGGGAGCCTTTTACAAAATATTTGTATACCGCTTACTGATACTAATAGCTTTATAAATAAGTAGTTGGGGTTCTGTGTTGTTGTGATGTTGAACTAATATGTAGTCAAATTCCTGTTTTTCTTTGAAATTAGGATCAAATGCAAAACCAGGGTATATAACGTGGCTTCAGCCATATGAAATTGCAGTGATAGTTCAGGAAGAGACAAGGGTATATATCATGGATGAAAAGAATATTCATCATTATTCATTCCTGGCTGAAAAGTGGAGTTCCCGAACACTCGAGAAAACCTAGTCAGGATGAATAATACAGTGATGAAAATTTTGTGCAGTTTCCCCTCACTATTCACACATCCTGCAATGTTTTAGGAAACATTCTGTACAAAAAAATACATGTAAGTTTTTGTGTGTGTGAGAGAAAGGTGTTTTGTGCAAGAAAAAGACCCATTTCCAGACAGCCACATGTTGTTGGTTTTTTTGCATAACAACAAATGAGGTTGTTGTTTTCTGCACAAAATATACACACAGAGCAGGAGTCTGGCACAAAAAAGTCTCACAGGAAGAAAAAAAATTCATGCAACAACAAAGCAAACTCATATAAAAATTAAAAAAAATTAGTTTGGTTGTGCAAGATTCCTATTTTTTGCATAGAATACAGCAGTCCTGCACAAAAACACCGCACATATTTTGTTCAACTCCCACAATTCTCTTTTGAAAACCACATGTGAATTTCTGCAGATAGGAGTAATTTTAAAAAACTCTTTCAGATAAGCAAATAATATGTGAAATCTGCATAGCAATATTCTTTTTCTCTTCAGTGGAAAACCTGTGGAAATTATTTATCCTCACTTGCAAGAATGTTGCAAGAATAGTATCACTTATATACTGGATTTCATCATATATATATATATATATATATATATATATATATATATATATATATGAGATGAAATCCAGAAATCCACAAAGAAGTGTGTGCTCATGGATCAGGAGGTTCCTCTGCCTCTTTCCATCCATGCTGTCTGAGTCTTTAAAATCTGCCCTGGAGAGATTCCCAACCAGTTTGAAGAAGATTTGGAAAGAATGTAAAGAGGAGAGGGAACTTGTAGGGTGCAATTTTGGTTTCTCAGGGTGATAACCCTTTTATAAATACACAAGTATGAAAATTAAACTTGTTAGAGTCTAGCTTTCATTAGCAGAACAACAGAAGTGTGAGCCTGACTAAATTATTCTAAATATGCTTTCCTAAAGAATAAAGACTAACTCAAACAACAAACATGCAGTTTGTAGTTTAAAAACAAACAATGGCTTTAATAAATATTTACATAAAATAACTAAAACCTAATCTAACTGGAGTTGGTTTGGTAAAGAGAGATAAATCTCACCATCTTTTGGATAGCAGGAAGAAACTACATCTGACTGTTTGAAGCATTTAGAATCTTGGGAGAGAGCTCTTAAACAGTCTCCAAGAGTCAGTGACCAAAGTTGCATGATAGTTAGAATGAGACAGGGGGAGGGAGTGTCTGTCTATATAATGAGGGACAGGAGAATACAATGCATAATCTGCTCTAGAGAGATTACCAACCGTTTTAAAGATTTGGAAAGAATGTAAGGAGGAGAGAGAACTATCTTGCATCCAGCCCCCACTGAATTTTGTTCCCATTGAAATCCATGGAGCTTAAGTTAAGTCACGGCTAACTTCTCCCATTGATTTTGGCAGTACCTGGATTATGTTGACATTCATTGGATTCCAGCCCATTATGCAACAGTTCAAATTTTGTAATCCTAGCTCTAAAAATCAATTGCAAGTTTTTGTTCCTTGGAATATTTTGTTCAAGAATTTAAATACGTAAAACAGAGAGCTAGTTGACATTGTTTTTTGAATAGTTACAAATGAAGACAGTGTGGTTTTAATTGTTGTGGAAGTGTGGGAGGCAGATAGCCAATTTTTTTAACAGTAGCTCAGTTAATTAGTCCTTTAAAACTAATTCAGTCTAGTAAATTGTTTATTTCCACAAAGCAAATGTCAAAAGAAATTTGGAATGGTTATTGATGGGACAGAAAAAAACTTTTAAAAGCCAAAAAGCATTGAAACATGGGTTAAGGGTTTGCCATTTCCTTCCAAAGCCATTCTGGTATGCATTCATTACAGCACATATGTGGCAGCCACTGAGAGAAGGGAACCAGCTGGCTGTCAAAAAATTACTGTTGGCACAGTTTTTCTTGTCTTGACAAGGCTACATGCTGCCTTCACAGATGGAGTAATAATGGGAAGCCAGTTGTGGTCAGAAGAAACTCTATCGTGCATTCTGCCTTTGATGGGTATCATCTGGGGCTGTGCCGAGTATTCTCCAGTTTCTGTTTCTGGCCCCAAATAATAATTTTCTTTTACTAGAAATATATATATATATTAAAAAAACTCCATAGGGCATCTGTGAATGTTTATCTTTTTTCAGTCCATTGTAGTCTCCACTGTACTCTAATGCTGTTTCTTCCACTCATGATTCTCTTTTCTCCTAAATTAGTTACTCAGGTGATCATAGCTAATCAGAAATCACTCACTAAGTGAGGTGGTGCCACAATGTTACATAGCCAGTCAGATGGTGTTACTGAAAGCAAGATAGTCAATTGGGAATATAATACTAGTTGAACATTATTTTAAGGAATGTTCACTGTCTCCACAAAAATCAGGAAAGCAGAAACTTGTTGCTGAAAACATTTTGTGAGGTTATGTCTCCTGCTCTATTTCTAGCTTCATTCATAAACTGAATCGTATTGGATAGTCCCAACTAGAGTAAACCCACTGAATCCATTGTTGAGTGCATCAACACACAGGTAAATCCCATTGATTCAATGGCCTACTCTAGTTGGGAGTTGGCAATTGGATTCAGGACATAGGCAGCAAAATAATTCTGGGAAGCAGCTAACTGTGACTCATCTCAGTGGTCACCATGGATGCAGTTTTTATAGTACTGAGTGTGACTCAGAACAATAGTGCACAATGAATGGTATTGCATCATTCATTCTGATGAACATTCTGCGCCAGAGAAATGAGGGCTACCAGGAGGACAGCTGCAATAAAAGAAGCAGCAGAGGTTGAGTGAAAAAGGAAAGCCAATTTCATCCATTTCCTACCTCTAACATAGCCCTATCTACTCTGAATTCAGGATGAAAACTAACAGCTGGTAGAACTGGAAGGAGTTTTGAAACAATCCTAGTCTAGTCTTTCAACCAGTTTCACATAAGATAGCTGAAATTACACAGAATATCTGGGAGGTTGCCCCAGAAACAGGGAAGATTTGTCTAATGACAAAATCACAGGAATCCATTCCAGATAGAATTACCCTTTTTCCTTATTAATAATTACTGATACTTTACAGATTACTAATCTCCTCAATGATTGTTGGAACGTGCAGTGCTGCAAGCATCTGGATGGCTAATCTGGTCTATAATGTGAAAGGAACACTGTATAAATTATGCACAAATTGAATACTGTCTGCAGTGGGAGTTGTGATATTTTAAGGAAGCATGGTTAGTCAAACTGAAACTTAATCCAGATAAGACAAAGCTGTTGTTGGTCATCTTTGATTTCATCATTGCTGTTTTTTGAGGAGGAGGGTATATTACCCATTGAGTTCAAGGTTTACTGTCACATAAGATAGTTAAGAAATGCTGCATCCAAGGTCCTGTCTACACTAGCCACTAGCCACTGCACTTCTTTTTCAGTATGATAGATTCTTCCTTACCCCAGCTTTTGGCCATCCTCCCGAGGAATTCTCCACTGTTAGGATTGTAGATGAACTGTTGCCACTCGGCCATGGACTGGCTGAAGGGCTTCTTCTTCTCCTCGGCCATAGTGAGCAGAGACGCCAGGAGAAAGGGTGAGTGAATGAATGAAGGAAGGAAAGATATCTAAGGTGCCACATTAAGTTTTAATTTGATAGGTGTTGGCATTTCTTTCTTCTTAATGTTTTCTTATTTGGTGAGTTTTGATATTGTAAAAACATTGTTATTTTCATATTATTTTATTGTTAAATGATATGAGTACTTTTTTGTGAAAAGAGGGATATAAAGTTAATAACTTGAGAAATAATTATTTTTACACCAGTAAAGTGTGGATTTGGTTTTTCTTTAGGAGCACACAGAGCCTGTTGCCTCATTTCCAAAACTGGACGTTGAAGGGAATGTTAATTTTACAAGCATTCCAAGGTGTAGTGATGCTGCCATGCACTGTTTTGTCACATATTGCCCCGAGGAGAGGTTGAAAGGTGAGTGCCATGCATCCTACTTTTTAAGTTTTGCTTTTAAAACAACTTCTTCTTCTTCTTCTTTAGTGTTGTATTGTATTCAAGATCTCACATCAACTCAGAAGGCAATTAATTAGAGTAAGTGCAGAGTTTGTAAGACATGAAAATTTCAGGGAAGGTGGAAAAAGCTGACTCAGAACCCATGAATTAGATTCTTGGCAAACTTTCCTAGTTTAAGTGATAGTTTCTAGTTTGCTGCCCCAACACTTAAGGCTGGATATAAAACAGATTGCAGGTGCCAATTGTAACTGTAGAGTTTGTTTCCTACAGGTCTTAAATGATTCCATTGTTCTTAAATATGTATATATGATTCTGATATAACACCTTGCTTTTATTGTTTTATGAAGGTATGCTTAGTTCTTTGTTTTTAAATGGTATTTTGTGTTTATTGCTTATAGGAATAGATGTATTTAACACACCTTAATGTGAAGTTGAAGGCTTTCATGGCCGGCATCCTTAGTTTCTTGTGAGTTTTTCAGACTATGTGGTCATGTTCTGTAAGAATTTATCCCTGACTTTTCACCTGCATCTGTGGCTGGCTTTACCTTCACCTCTGAAGATGCCAGCCACAGACACAGGTGAAACGTCAGGGATAAATTCTTCCACGACATGGCTGCATAGCCCCCAAAATCCACAAAAAAACTATAAAACACACCTTAAAATTATTTGAATTGTAACAAGACTTTAAAACTATCTGAACAAATAAATGAGTTTGTGGGCCACACTTATGCATAGTTATATTAATTCAAAGTTCATTCATCTACAGAGGATTTATATACATTTATTTTTTTCACAAAACTGGAGACTCAGAATTGTATGAGGTGTTGGAAAATATACTGGTTTATTTTGTCCAAAAATATATTAAAATTCCTGGAAATAACAGGTAAGTTGATCATATAAGGGCTCGAGTCGATCTCGACTTATGGTGACCTTGTGAATAAGACATTTCTAAAAACTCCTCTCTTCCACTACTGTGCTTAGTTCCCGCAAAGTCATATTCATGATCTTTTTAATTGAATCCATCCATCTATCATGCTGTCTTCCTCTCTTTCTGTTTCCATCCACCTTTCATGGCATTACTGTTTTTCCAATGAGTTGTGCCTTATCATGATGTGTCCAAAGTACAACAGCCTCAGTTTTGTCATCTTGGCTTCCAAGGAGATTTCTGGATCCTTTTTGGTGGGGGAGGAAAGTGATCACTTCCCATTTCTCATTCTTCCAGCATCTTCCTTTGCTATCTCTCATGCTTTCTCATAGTGTTCTCCAGACCTTTGGAGCAGATTTTCAGGAGGCTGCAGCTGGGAGGGAAACTGGTATTAGTTGTATATTCTCTCCTCTGCTGTGTGATTGACACAGAGCTTGGAAATGAGTTACAAGCAGTATAGTTCCCTGTACAATGAGGATGTAATGAAGTTGCATTTCAAAAGTAATATGAGTAAGAATGAAATTACTCAAATGAAGCAGTGAGGTTACATTTTCTAGTCACTTTTAACAGACATTTTTAAAGGACTGGATTTTCTACATGAATTTTTCAAATTTTATGACATTATTTTATCAGACAAAGGTGCGCTTTTAAAAAGAAAAATAGTGGGTGAGGAAGCAGTACAATGAGCACAGCAGTAATTCAAAAGTAGAGTCAGTAACCACAATAAATTACAGTGAGCCTGCCATATTGGTGGGCTTGCCATTTGCAGATAAGAGGTCCCACAGATCGTCCTACCCCATATTAGCCAGTAGCGGTCTTTACCCGTAGACATGCTGAAATAGGCACATGCATACACATTGTCGCCAACTGACTAATACAGGCTTGAGTGCCCACTGTTTTTCTCATCTGCGAGGGTGGGGTGAGGGTGGGGGGACAGAACCAAACCCTTGTGAATGGGAAGGGCCCTATATTTATTAAATACATAAAGTAATAAGAATTAATTACATTTAAAAATTAACTTTTGAAGTTCTGAAATTTCAAGTGGATCACAGAGGATTTTTATTACCCATTATTTAATTTGTTAGCAACTTCTATTTATTTATTTATTTATTTATTTTAGCTAGCATAGAAAACTTGAGGTGGGGAAACAGAATTTTATATTTTTGTGTGCCTATTGAAAGGACGATGAGCTCAATTTTGGTGCTTAGTATAAATTGCTGGGCTAAGATACACTCAACAATGCCCTCTAACTTACTTGTACCTACTGGTACATGTCTGCCCATTTTAATTTAAATGACATAAGGAACTTTTTTGGAGTATGCTGTATATTTATCTCTATTATTTTTAAAATATATCTTCAACTGTTTTAAATATTTTATTAGGCTTGTTTATTTATTTTTTATTTTTTTGTAAAGAAAGCCTTTATACCATACCTTGTTGTAACTGCACTGAATTTTGTTTTAATGTACACTGTAAGCAACATCAGGTTTCATATTGGGAGAAAGGTAGGACATAAATTAGTTAACCAAACAAACACATAATTCTTAAGTTGTCTCTTCTTGTTCTTTATTTTATAAGGTGCTTAGAATATCAAATGTTGTTGGTATTTTTCTTGTTGTCACTAATACATTAACTTGTATAATTTATTTTACCTTATTTACTGTAATATTTTAAGAGTTAACAGAAACTAACCTATGTGTTGGTGATGGGGGAAAGTAATTATATTTCCTGTTTTCACTAATAGATGCTATACAATAGAAATTTAAAAACATACATCCTAATTTTCCTCACCTTCTCTTTAAAAAATACACACAAAAACTGGCTAGTGATTAACATTAATAATGAAAATTTAAATAGAAGAGATGACGATAAAGAAGACAAAATACCACAAAAAATAGTCAAGACAGAAATAGCACAATGTGTGGGATTAAAATTCAGATTCATGTGTACTAAAAATACTATGAAAATGATCAACAAAATTATTAATACTGTTGTGTGAACAAATATATTCTTGAAATGATGCACCCTGCCCATATGCCAGTCTGATCCTAAATCACGTTGTTATACACTTGTGGGTCCTTCCTCCCACTCTTGTTATACATTCTAAGATCATGATGTCTAAATAACACAAGGATGGTCCCTCTCGGTGAATATGTAGCTTTCACTAAATAGAAATAACAAACCTAGACAAAGCATTGAGTTTATAACAAAGGGTGTACTATTGGGCTGTGAGGAGAGAGAATAGAAGCACTTAGCTGAAAAAAGATGGTTCGGCACGGGGAAGCAAGGAACCAGTGGACATTCTTTGAAAAGGACAAATGATAATCAGATTGTTGAGCAATAGGGGTGAGATACTAAAGAGTAGAAGAGATGGTTTAGATGGGATACAGGTTGTCCAGAAGGCAGATGATGATCAGACAGGATAAATTGAGAAGGCAACATAATTTTTTGTTATGGTGTTAGGGAGAAAAAAATAATAATCCCAAAATACTGGGCTACTTGAAACCTTATATGTTTCCTAGGGCTTAGTCAGATGGACAAGATATCACAGACCATCCCCACGATATCCTGCCTGTGGTTTTGACCCAGGTAAGTCCCCGGATTGTTTACTCCTTACCTTCCGCTGCTGTCGCGTCCTCTTTGAAGGCCCCAGCCATGGCACATCTAGTTGGCCAGGTGCCCCTTTCTCACATCACAGGCTGCAATGGGGGTCTTCAGAGAGGATGTGATAGCAGCGGCACATGGGCCTGTGAGGTCTGTCTGCTTTTCTGGTAGAGTTTCAGAGAAACTCCACTGCAAACAGCCTGCCTTTTTAGACCAGATTAAGGGCCTTTGGGGCAGGATCAGGTCAGATCCACCAGATCCACATCTGGTCTCCCTGATCTTGGCTAATGGCCAGGCTGTGATGTGAGGCCATGGGGAACATGGACCTTTTGGCCCATGTGTACAGCCCCTTAATTGCATTATAAAATTGAATTATATTCAGTAACTTCAGTGTTAGGCATTATTGCCTGACAGTATTAGTTTGGACCACACTCAGTAGAAAGCTGAAATGTTTCATTGTTGTCCTTTTGTAAATCTCTAACAGTTCATTTAGGAATCTAGAAAGAAAACTTCTAATATTCTTGTAAGAAGTTAAGAGACATTTTAAAAATATTTTGCTTTCCTTATGATGATTTAAAGAAATGCTTTAAAATCCAATACTGGAATGCCAGCATTCAGTCTATTTTTATATGAATAATCTAATACTTGCCACCCAGAGGTCCTCAGTTTGTTCCTCTGCCAAGATGTTGTGCAGAGACAGCATTTTTTTAAAAAGTACAACCTCTTCAAAGAAGTCTTACTTTCAGTGCCAGCAATTTCACATTTCTGTTGCTGAAAGATTACTGGAATCTGCCTCATCAGAAGGTTTCTAACTTCCCTCAGAATTATAAAGCTACGGGGGAACTTGCTGTCAGTTCTGTGACAAAGGAGCAAACCTTTGTTCTAATGGCAGACTTAAGAAATGGCCCCATATAGTGGATCTTAAATGAAGTATAGGGACCTACAGTTGGAAATTTTACTTCATTTTAAGGCCAGCAACCAAATGTAGAATTCTGCTTTATTAATAATGTCTTCCTTATCCTATTAATTAATTGATTACATTTAACTTACAGTTGTCCCTTCCTGTTCACAAACTTCGAGTCCCCGGTCTCACTCTTTGCAGGGAGGGACAAGTGCCTATATTTAAAATAGGGCGTGCACACCATTAGTTTCAATGTGGCTCCAATAGTAGCGAGCCACCATTCAAATGAATGCATCTTAGAGAATATCGTGAGTGAATTCTCTCTAGAAGCTGAAATAACTAAACTGAGACTATCTTACTTTGGACATATGAAGATGCAACAGGATTCACTGCTGAGGAAATGGAAAGCTGTAGCAAAAGAGGAAGACCACGGCACAGATGGATAGACTGAGTCAAGAAAGCTATCGCCCTGGGTCTACAAGACCTGGTTGGCGGTCTCTCATTCATTAGGTTGCCATATAACAAAAGCAGTGTGAAACCATCATCAACA
>CM034701.1:197616421-197666130 GCA_020142125.1 Phrynosoma platyrhinos
TTTTTTTAAAAAAAATAAAAAAAAATAACTCAGTTAAAGCCCTCCTGATCAAATTTTTGTGACTGTTGGTAAAAACTGATATGAGATGCCAACTGATATGAGGTTCAACCCATCGTTTGTCAGAAGTCCCCCCCCCTTCTGAAACCACATAGTTCTCAGCAACGCCATCTGTGGAACCAGTTATTCACATCCACTGTTTTCCTCACCCTTCCACTGGGAGAAGAGATGAAATGACAACCTGTGCATGCAGCATCCTACCCAGACCTTCATAATCCCTTGTGATATTCTGAAGGCTGTGCATCATTGGTTTCCTCATGGATCAAAAGGAAGGTGTAATGGTCATTAGGCTTGACATGCCCTGTCAGCCTCACTGTCACATCACAGATTTTTGTGCCAGGGAAGCAACACACATCCCAAGACATCTTGTTAGGCCCACAAACCACTGATGTTGTACCCCTCAGCAAAGAGTCTCCCATAACCACTACACACTGCTTCTGAGGCTTAGCAGGAGCTATTCCTTTTGCTGATTCTGACAAAGTCTCCTGCACTTTCCCTGAGGACTGTGCCAGCTGCTCTCCCTCATCATCCCTGATAAGAGATAGAGCTTCAAATCAATTCTGTGGCTGCAAGTTCACAGAACAATCCCTGACTTTCATACTTTCACTTGTCACATTCCTCCAATTGCCTACCTCCTGTGTATGGGAACTGATTTCCTCTCCAGAAACTTTCTCTCTGTGTTCTCCATCCAGGACTGTCTGTTCCACTCTGCTAAGGAAAATGTCTTGCTCCCTAATATGCTGAAATGTACAGAACTGGGCCTCCAGCTTCTGGACCTTCTCTTTCAACAGGGCTACCAGCTTGCACTTGGGTGCAGGCAAAGTTACTCACCTCCATTGACAAGAACATAAACATACCACAGCTATTACAGATGACTGCAGCAGCTCCCTCACTGTCCATGTTCAGTAGTCTTAAGTAGGCTCCAGGTTTCCCCTTCAAACAACCATGCAAAACATCCTGTTTTCCAAGCCTGTCCACCAAGCTCCAGAGCCTGAGACTGAAGCTATATCCCAGCCAAGTCTCTGACTCCCTCCCTCTGAGCAAGAGCCCTGCCTCCTTGGATCCAGGTGCTCAGGAAGGGATCTGGGGCTACACTCAATAGAACAGTAGAGTGCTAAAAAGCACACAATCACACTTCCACTCAGCTCACACAAACAATCATCCTTGTCCCAACAGACAAAAGATCCACAAACTACATTAGAACAATAGACACTACTGGTCACACACAGTCAAGCTTCCATTAGGCTCCAAAGACACCAACCAGTCTTTCCCCAACTAACCCTCACTCTTGACCCAACAAACTCTGTCAAAAGACTTTCTGGGAAGCTCACCTTCTGCTGTCTCTTCCTAGTTTTCCAAGCTCTGTCACCAATCTCCAGAGACTGAGACTGCGCCTTGAAGTAATTGTTTACTACTTGATCTTTTTGAAACAAGAGTACCTGTTTATCCAGAACTAAACATCTCACTTTCAGATCACTTTAGTCTCAAATCAAACTATTTAATTATAAATAAAAAAGATAAGTCAAATAAGTACTCCCTATGAAATACAGAGTTAAGTATAGCAGTGTTCTGAGTTATGATGGGTTACTTTTCCAGTACATCATTCGCTGAAGTTAGAACTCAGAGCCACTGCATCTTGGGGAGGTTGTGTTTCTCCTACTCTAATATACTAAATAAATAAATAAATAAATAAATAAAAATCAGACTTTCTGTAGAGATGAAAGAACTGACAGAGGAAGACACTGACTGTAGGATGGTATTGTGTGGATTCCTCATGAATGTGAGGAAAGTAAAGTGAGAAGAAAACATGGTAATTAACCCTGTAGTGTGGAAACACATCCAGCAGGATTGATTTGGCAGCACCTGCATCAAAGTGTTTTGTGGAAATTGAATTCATCCAATACATGCTTCATTGTCAACATTGTCATCCTGATACTGTGTTTGTGATGATTATAGTTGTGCTTACTTAGACTATACATATTGTTTGGAGCATGTTGGGAAACAATGGCCTCATCCTCATCCTAGAGGTTAGCTAATCAAGGCTTTTCTTTGCCTCTTGGTCAATTAAGAACATGGTGGCTGGGATCTGTGCATGAATATCCCCATAAAGTTGGACTTGTTGTATCAGTTACGGCTTAATCAGGACACCAGTTCTGTTAACACAATGCTCAGTGATTAATTCCCTAGCCTTATCTCATAGTTTTCTTGTGCTCTTGCAAGGAACTTAGCAGGGAAACATGTCTCATCTTCAAATTTGGAGAGTGAGGATAATTTAACTTAGGCAGTTGCATTTGTGAGGGGGGAAATATGGAGGCTATTTTGAATATGGCAAGCTAAAATGCCCGCCAAGGCTCCAATTGGGGATGTTACAGGAAACTTTTGGACATGCTGTCATATTTGCTTGCTTTAGCCACAGTAGAGATGTATTCTTGTTTGTTAAATTTCTGTCTGTCCTTTCCTCAAGACAGAGGTGGGTGGATGCAGGCCTAATGGCATTCTGTTTATGGAACCCATAAAAACCTGAGGCTAACCTCAATTTGTAGATAAGGTACAGAACAGGTAAACAGCTCAGGCATGCAAGAATACAGTTGGTGTTACTATGTTTTACGCTTCAGTGTTTTATTCAGGTCTCAGTTTAAACATAAGTTTTGTGTGGAGGGGGAGAATATTCATTGAAATTAATAAAACCAATATAGAACTTCACCATAAGGAGAATTTCAATGTGTTTATCTTTAATTATGCATGTGCAAACGGGAAAATCAGGTCTTTTGAAAATCCTAAGGGATATATTTTCTGCTTGGTGTAATTTTAATTCTAGTTTAGTTAGTTTGGAGATTTGTATAATTTCTCACTAGCTTCAAAAGACATGCAGGCATGCCAGTTCAGTTCTTGATCAGCAAATAGAGGTAATATATTTGCTGGTACCACAGTTTATTAATTTTTCCCCTTAATTTTAGAGCTTCATACATCTGAGAGTGGCATGGCTGAAAATGAAGTCCCACCCCCATTGCCTCCACATCCTAGTGATGAGCTGCTCACAGATTATGATCATAGGTTTGAAGATGTTTACTATTTATGATTTTATTTCTAGAAAGCAATGTGGGTGAAAAATATTTTGCTTTATGTTGTTGAATTTACAACAGAACATATTTATGCATATTTATATATTACTTAGATGTACACCTTTCCTAATCTTTAAAGCTTGTTATGACTATAGCTATATTGGGATAGATATATGGATATACTTTTTTTTCTTTTTCTTTTTAAAAATCTAACTTGCAGCTACAACATTACTTGCCATTCCCACATTCATAGAGGGGGAGAGGTTTGGAGGAAAGCCAACATATTATTGTTGTGATGTTATTGTTGCTGTTATTTTTTTAGTAGAAATTGATATTTTACAAATCAGTAGTTAGTTTGTGGCATGTTCTTTGTTTTATTTTTAAAATTATTTATTTCTTTATTTCTTACTAAACTCAGTGCTCAAAGTCATATACAAATGAAAACAATAAAATATATAATGTACAAAAAAATCTTGAACGATGTTTTACACAGTAAAACCAGTAATGTTAGTAATAAAAACAACAACAACATTAATTATTTAAAGCTATGCTGAACAATGTTATATTCATCAGCCATCCAAAAGAGAATAAAGAATAATGCCTAGCCCTTCTGGGGAAAGAATTTTACAACCAGCATCCAGCTACATGAAACACACTCTTTTGAGTCCCACCAACTTCATCTTGTAGGGAAGCAGGGCATGTACCAGGTGCTCAGATCATGGGGGAAAAAATATCACACAGGCTCACAAAAAAAGGAGATAGTCTTCGGCATAGCCTAACTCCACATAGATAAGAATTTAAAAACAAACTAGAAGCCACTATAGCTGTTTCAAGACCACTGTTTTATGATCATGCAACATAACAGTCAAGCCACTATATTTTGCAGCAACTAGACTATTTCAAGTATTCCTTGAAATCAGCCCCGTGTGATTTAAATGTAAAGTGGTTAAGACAATGCTCAGATCTACCTTCTGCTGTTGGAGTGCAGTGGGCACACCAACCAAAGATGGGCAAAGCACTACCAGCCTTCATTGCCACTTCACCATCCAGGAGCAGTACTAGATGAAAAATTGAGCATTTGTGCAACCAAGTACTCCACTGTTCACGGAAAATCCCACGCTGAACCACCTAGTGACCAAACAGGACACTCCATCCTGTTTGGATCAAATGTCAGTTTGTTAATCCAACTGCAGTTAAAACCAAGAATTGAGCCAAGGTTTAAAAGGAAGAAAACCTTGAGTTGTGAAATGACATGTCTTTGTCTACAAATGACCATCATTAAAACTGGACTTGCTATTTCATTTCCATACACAAAGGATTTTGAATTTGAATTGACATTATCACATACCAAGGGCATATATATGTCTGTCCCTGCCTTCCACTCCACCAAAAGCATCTAAGGAAGTAGATTGAAGTCTACGAAAGCTCATGCTGCCAACTTCTTTCGTTCAGTTAGTTCAAAGATGCTATAAGATCTCTCTACATACTTGAGTTGCGAGTCCATTACATGTTCAAAAATTGCTTTAAAAATGCTATTAGAAGCTGATTGATAGTGATCAAGAGTGATGGGGGACAGTGAAGACTTCTGTATTGAAGTTGTTGACACCAGTTGCTTTAGAGAAGCCAGAACGAGGCTGTCTTTCAAAGAAATATTTATTTATTTAAACATTTATATCCAGCCCCATATCATGATATCTCAAGGCAGCATACAAGGCATTAGCAGTCTCCTTCACTGACTTAGCTAGCCTTCTTCTGACAAATCTTGCAGGTCAGGAAAGACAGAATGCATAAAAATGGCCTTAGTTCTCCAAGCAACCTTTTACCTACCTGAGGTTGAACAGGCTCGACTTAATTACATCCAATGAAAACAGCCGGTATTCAGAGTGAAGTCCCAGTTGGTGCAAGCATAGACGGAGCTGGTCATTATTTTCAGATTTAATCTGAAACTGGCACAGAAGAATCTTGAGAAGTAAAACATTTCATGAGCCTAATCTTGATTTTGTTGCCACACGTGCTTCTTTACATATTCACATTCTTTAACTATGGAGTGAGGCATAGATTGTCCTAGCAGGTTTATTCACTTTACTTTTAAAATTTGTGATAAGGATACATGCATTTGATGGTAGCCTTCTTTTCCTCTTTAATATGGCTGCAAAATGGACAGATGGTGAAAACCCATCTTTTTTTTTCTTTTTTGCACCTGTTAAAGAGTTTCTCTAAATAAAATCAGTGTCAGTGCCAACAATAGTTCATACAAGAAATGGGACTGACTGAACAGGGCAAGATACATTTATACTGGATGAGGTTTAATTACTTCATTTGTTTTTGAGCTTCTGCCTCTTCTTCTTCTTTTTTTCTCATGTGGTTTCCTTCCACAGCTCAGTAGCAGATTCATCAGCAGCATATTTACCAGAGCAGCAGATCAACTTCAGATCGTTGACACTGGCCAAGCAGATGGAATCAATTATTCTGAAAGCCTCCAAGAGCATGGATCTTGGTAAGAAGAAGTGGTGGGAACACAATAATAATTCTTTTTAGCCTCAGCATGTATTTCTTTATTTTGTTTCTCAAATTGTTTGGAAGCAAACTGTTAGAGTTAAACTGGGCAGAACTGGAAAAATCTGCCCTTGTAGTACCATATTTTATTTTGTTTTATTTTATATAACAAATGTCTCATGGATCTAGGGAACAAAATCTAGAAATTGTTTTTGAAGTCTTGAACTCTGTGCAGTGAAATCACATTTTACACATGGAGCACTTTGCTTATTTCAGTGAAGTACAAAAAGTAACATCATAAATAGAAATACTTCCTTGTCGACAATAAGAAATAATAAAGTTGAGAAATTCTTGGCTGACTTTTACAGACATGTGATTGGTGGCACCATTGTGCCTCTGTAACAGAGTTCTGCAGAATGTATTGAAGTGTGGTTGAAAATAGTTTCCACACTGTAAGCACAGCATACAACAATTTCATCTGAAATTGCTTTCTGTGGAGAAAGGTAGTAGATCTTTTGCACACAGTTACTATGGGTTGCAGGTGGATATTTCAACTTGGGCTTGTGTTTTATCATCAGCCGAAGAAATCTTTTTTGACAGTCAGGCTATATTCAGTGCACTGTGCTCTTCAGACCTGTGTACCATCAGGATTTGGTGCCTCTTACATGTTTTGGACGGAACCACAGTTCACAGTCATTGTCAGCACTGCATGGGCTTAGCTTTTTGGAAATGAAACTTGTGGCTAAGGTTTTTAGAATGGCTTCCAAGGGAAAAAATGATGATTTTGAGACATTAGAGTAGAGCAGTGCAGTACTATAACTGTATCCCAGTGTTCCTTACCTCCCCATTTCTCAACTCATGTTGGCAGTAGAGTTTCTTTAGACTTTGCAACATTATTGGTTCACCTCTGTAGAGAACATGTTAATATCAAAGGGAAGCACACATCTGAAAACACAGTTTCTGGGTCCCTGTGTGCATTTGAAAAGAAGTCACTTTCACACACTATATCATTTGTTGCATAGATGAACTAATTGAAAAGGAGCTCAGCTTTTCCATAATGTGCAAAAATGCCAGTCAAGATTTATTCTACAGTTTTCTCTAAGGGTATATAAGGACGAGGCTGCAGAAACTCTTCAACTCCCTAGTCTGAGAGCTGGGTTTAACTTTCTCAAGCTACACATTTCCTTTGCATGGCACAGGTTTTTAGACCTCAGGGGAGAGCATTTGGGGCCCTCCCCCTTGTACAGCATTTTGGGCTTTTACAGACTGCCAGAAATAATGTAGCTTGAGGCCACTTTAACTGTTCTGGCTCAGTACTGAGGGATCATGGGAAATGTAGTTTATTGTGGCACCAGAGCTCTCTGATAGAGAAGGCTCAATGTCCCAGAAAAAAATATAATTCCCATGATTCCCTAGCACTGAGCCAGGACAGTTAAAGTGGACTCAAACTTCATTATTTCTGGCAGTCTGTAAAGGCCCTTTGAAAACTTTGTGTCCACTTTTTTGTTCTCATCCCAGGGCTTGGTAGCTTTGGTAGTTGATGTGTAAGGTTAAGCATGTGTAGAAGGCACATAGGCATTTACCAGGCATTTACCATCAATATAAAAAGTAATTTTTAATTAAAAAGAAAAGAGAAATACATGCAATTTTGCCATGTTGCTGAATGTTGGAAGAATGTTACACTGGAAAGTGTAAAATCATAAGGAGTTCCTTAGAAGTAACTGGAAAGTAACAAGTTATGGAATATTTTCAAAATACCTCAGTGAAGAAAATACCTGAATTATGTCAAACTAGACAGCCTAAACTACTTATCTTTGTACATTTCACCATGAGATTTCTGGGAATTTGGATAGGGAGGCCTTGCCCAGCACTGTCCACATACCTGCTTATTTTCCAACAGTTATGTCCCTTGCTTGTCTGTTCCACCAGTTTTGTTGAAGCAATTCTTCTTCCTGAAATTTTGCCAGCTCTTTCCTGTTTTGCATCTAAGATACATTTCTATTACCTTAAAATTTTGTGGACACTAAGCAAAGGGGTTTTCTTCTGGTTGACTAGCTTAAGTGTCTTACCAAAAAATATCATCCTCCTTTACTTCATTGCTCTCATTATACAACAAGAACTAGTCCTATCTTAAATTCAAACACTTGATGAAGACAGCTGTCTGCTTTACTTTATAATTCTTTACTTGTATGCTGCCCTGAGATTCCATGCTATATGTGGTGGGATACTATCATCATCATCATCAATCAATCAACATCATTATATATTGCACATGACAGCTGTACAAAGTTTGGATTCAGTGGCTTATCAGTTCTAGCCATAATATGAAGTGAGCCTCAACCAAGCTTGCACCCTCGTAATTACTCTGTTTGATATCAAGATACTTTTAACAGAATATGAACTGGTAGACAAAGGATTAGACAATGTTGAATTACAAAGAAGCATAGATGAAAAAAATTTTAAACTTTTCCTATCAAACCCAACAAATTCCTCACGTTTTTCAGCCTTCAACAGATCCTACCTATGAGTTTCAACTAGTTCTTGCCACAGTGTAGGGTTTAAAATCTTGGGGGTTTTTTAGAAAGTAGATAACAGAGATCCTTAGGATTCCATACTAGTTGCTAAGTTGGGTCTTTATTCAGAAGATGTATAGAATTTCAACAGCCTTAAATGAGTAACTGAATGATGGACAACCTACAGTAGTCAGCATCTCTTTAAAACTAGGACATTCAAATTAACAACAAAAACAAGGCATTTGCAGTTGATATAATTTTTGTTTCACCTGCTTTCTGCTCAATTTTATGTATGCAAATGTTTATTTTGCAAAAGGCAGTTCTTCTCCCAGAAGCTTTAAAAGGGCAGGCTTCTGAGCATAGTGAAGTGGGAGGGGATTAAAAGATATGTATGGTTAAAAATATTTTCCTGACAAACAAAAATAGTTCCTCTTCTAATGCTTTGAAGCTTGCTGACAGCATAAACCAGTTCATATGTTCAATCAGGTTGTTCAACTAGTGGCATAAATATCTCAGACATGAAGGAATGATACACAAAGCACCTGAATATGTTTATATTGATAATTCAGTATTTTTATAGGCAAAGCCATATGCAAAGTATGTGCTCACCATTCCTTATGAACACTAATTATTTATAAGAATTTGTTTATACAAACTGTAGCAGTTATTTTGGTCTAAGAAAAAATGGATTTACCCATTCATACTTTGGTTAACTAGCTGGAACCAATCTCTTACTCTCTGTGATCCAGCAATAAAACAGAGATCAAAGTACCCATGATATAGAAATCTTAGAGGTACAACAATTATAAAGCTTCTTGAACAATGATTCTTGATTCTTGAATGCAGTTATGAGTTTGTGTCCTTGTATAATCAGATTAGGGGTCCAATATGCCTGATAATTTATGAAGATGGGAGCTCGTGGATGCAATGCCAGCTTTTAGAACAAAGGCAGTGTCTTCAGATTACTGACTAACTCTGTTTCTGTACTGCAAACATATTCCAGGTTGACATGACTTTAACCACCATGGCTTAATCCTACAGCATTCTGGGATTTATAGTTTGTTGTGGCACCAGAGCTCTTTGACACTAAATATCTCACAAAACTACAAATGCCAGGATTCTATAGCATTGAGCCATGGCAGTTAAAGCAATGTCAGACTACATTATTTCTGCAGTGTAAATGCAGCCTAAATTGTGTAGTTTAGACAACCAATGAGAGGCCAGTAAAAAAGCATTAGAAGTCTGTAGTTCTGTCAAGGAAAACGTTGGTCATGTTCATATTTTGGGTTAGTGAGCTGAGATAGGCATGAACCTTCTGCCTCCAGACAGTGCACCTCAATGGTTAATAGTGGTTAATTGGAGACTTCCTGGTTTAATTGCAGAAAAAAAGACAAAAGAGACCTTATATGCAAGGAAAAGCCTTGTGAATGTCTAAAAAAAAAAGGGGGAGTGTGACGTTTCTGCTAGAACTGTATACTATAAGATACTTAACTCATTATTCCCTATCCAATCCCTAAAAATAACTAATAATAATGTGTATGCAAAAGGATCTTTTATTACTTTTGAGACTAACTGGAAGAAAGAAGCTGGTAACATGAACTTTCGTAGTCTTGAACCTACTTCCTCAGATACATGAGTGTGAGTAGAGAGTCTAGAGACTGACCTATATAAGTCAATTGTGTGTGAGAATATCAATTGAAATTCAAAACCTTATGGGTATAGAGATGAGGTGGAAAGTTCAGTTTCAATTATGGTCCTTGTGAGACAAAGGAAAGAGGAAGGATGTTGCCTAAAGCCAAGGAGAGGAGATAACCATATGACTAAATATTGGGATGTAGTGTGGGAACCAGGGAAGATATGTGATGAACTGGTCAAGGGTATCTTCTTGAGGATGGGAGGTGTTACATAGTGTTGAACTGTGTGTAGTATGACAAGAAAACATTGTCTCTGTTCAATCCACTGCTGATGGACTAGAATATGTGGATACATTTCAATTCTATTTCTCTTTCCATTCTTCCTTTGTAGTTCTTTTGTTCAAGGACCACTTTTCTGAGGTCCAAGATGGAAAACCCAAGAAGATTAACATGTTCTGCAACTGGCTTTTGTGTTTTCCCATTCCTAATGTCTTGATTTATGTCCTTCTATCCTCTAGCACAGGGACCGGCCTGTATACCCAATGTAGAGTGCTAAAGGGCATTGCTGATATAGTATGGCATAAATCTCATTAGAGGATGAGCAAGTGAAAGTCCCTCTAATATTGTGACTGATGTCATTAGGTCCTGTGATGACATTTCCTGAATAGATATGTGGACAGAGTTGGCCTCTGGGTTTGTGGCAAGGCTTTTTACCAGTGTATACATCTGTATTGTGTGTCCTCTTGTGGGTGAATAACTGTTTGCGGTTTGGAGGCTGTTTATAGCTGAGTAAATGCCTGTCATTTAGGGGTTATTCCTACTTACATTTACACTGATTTGCAAATCATGTTGACACCGGGTGGCTGATTCGAAAGCTGATGTTTAGTTCCCACTATGGAAGTGAATTATGACCTTAGACCATACAGTTCCCAATAGTGCCTTTGCATCAACACAATTCCTCCCTTGAGGCTGACCAGAACCCTCCTCCCAATCCCAGGACTTACATTTCTCTCTTCTGCTCAGGAGAGATCCCCAAAGTCCTCCCTTCAGGGTCCCCCTTTTGCCGGACAGGTCCTCCCTTTCCCCCTCCTCTATAGGAGGCATGCCAGAGGTGTCCTCCCTCCTCCACTTGGAGCGTGCATTCATCTATGTTTGGTACTGACCTTTCCTCCTGTCCTCCTTGTGCAGAAGTCCATCTGGGTGCCAAGGGGGCTCCCTCTTCCTCCTTCCATTCCAAGCCCAGCCCAGTCTGCCTGCCTACCTGGGTGGCTCCCCTTTGCCCATGGCCCCTGGCCAGCCCTCCGAGGCCAATGCCTCTGCTCCGGACTAGCCTCCTTCTTCCCCTCCTCAGGCTAAGCCTTCCTATTGGCACTCCCTGGGGCCCTGATCCCAAAAAGCAACTCCCCAGAAGTGGAATCAGCTGCAATGGCAAGGAGGGAGGCAGGGAGGGAGAGAAGGAAGCAGCATCTAGCCAGGGGCTGTCCCAGACATCGGCTGAGCCCCCGAGGAGGGAAGCAGGCTCCTGGGTCTGTCTTCTGGGTACTGGCTAAGCCCCTGAGGGAGGAAAGGAAGCTCCCCTGCCTCAGCCACCCATCCTGTGGCACCCATACGGTCAGCAAAGTCCTTGGTGGAGCACAAAAGGTTGCTCTGCCCCATGGCCGAGGTGGCCGCGGATGTGGCTGGGGTGGGCGAGTGTTTGGTCCTGCGGTGGGGTGGTGATGGAGGAGGACAGTGATGGAGAAGGACAGTGGAGAGGCAACTTTCCCAAAGCAACCAAGGTCAGCTTCCAGTAAGTGTAAAACTTTGGCAGGATGTGATTCAGAGCCATCATTCGCACTTTTGGACACAGTTCTGAATCGCTTATCAAAAGAACCACCTAAAAACTAGTGTTTGAAAAGAGTGATTCCTAATGATTGCAGTTGCATCTGAAACCGTTTCTAATGGGGACAAGGCACATATACAGGGACCAGCAACTAGCTTTAAATCATAGTGGGAATGGACCCTAAGAGTCCTTGAGAGGGCAGCATTATTGACCAGTTCATTGATGATACATCCGAGTGCTCTCTCTTGAGAGCTGTATGTAACCTTCTGTCATTTTCTGTCTTCAATCTGTTCTGTAATAGATTAGTCTTGCCTTGTTATTTGTTTGTTCATTTTTTACTTCATGTGGTGGGTACTGTACCTTAAGGAATCCTTGTTGTAATTCCATGAGTATGGTATCTTTGTGTTGGGATCCTACCATTGAGCTGCAAGGTCACCATTATATTTCAGTATAGACTTTATCTTGTTTTGCTACATATTTAAGGGCTGAAAAGAGTAAAAGATTACTTAATGTCTATGAACTTTCCATGACATCAGAACTAATCAAATCAATTAGCATCAGATGCTTTACCACATACATCATAGATCACAATGTGATAACTAAGTTGTTCAGAATGACCTCATATAATATATGATATGATACAAAACTGCTTTAGGTAAGATAGTAATTGTAATATAATATAATAATAACTAAAATACTACGTGAAATGATTAATTCCCCCATAAGGCAACCTCTGATCATTCTCTGCCTCTAACACTTTATTGTAATTATAAGTATAATTTTACAATATTATAATTCCTGAAGTGGAAAAAAATGTTTCAACCACTTTCAAAATTATTTCCAAAGATTTCAGGTCAAAGCCAAGTTTTGATGATGTATTTGAAGGAAGCAAGATATGTAGCAGCATTAGGTTTTCTGGACCACAGTTCTGAGCATAAGGAGCAACATGAGAAAAAGTTTGGGGTAACAAGAAACCTTTCAACATTTGATGGTGGTGAAAATTGAGAAGCAAAAGTCTGACTTCTAGCAGTGGGAACATTTTTGACTTGTGAACAGTGAAAATACTTAAAATAAACAAACAGTTCAATATAGTTTGTTACTGGTAAACTACTTCTGTACCCAGTAGCCATTGTTTTCTGATATTCTTAGTTTGCTCGGCAGTTTATCCTTTGCAGTCACCTTGTCTTCTGTGTTATTGCCCAGGCATCGCTCATTAATTGTTGGAAAGCCATGAGCAGTTTATTCATTTGTGCTTGAGTGGGAGCAAAGGGGGGGGGGGGAATAACTACCAGTTCATTTTGCTTCTGTATCTACACTTGTTTGGAAGGGCTAATCAGAAACATAAGCTTCTGAAATGCTTTTTCCCCCTCTACAAAATTGAAACAATTTGGGGAGTTAAGCTTCTCTGAATATGCATTCTCGATTTTTTGTTGTTTTGTCTTCTTTTTTGTTTTACATTTGGCAATTCTTTGAATAAAACAATAGCTAAACAGTTGCTACTTTTTTTTACTTATTTCACTCCATCTGCAAAATCGTTGTTCGTTACTAAAAACACACACACACCAGTTTCCAATTATATTTTATACATCTAATTAAACAATGTTTAATTAACATGTGTTTTTGTGGAAGGTGGTTGCTCTAATACTACCAAGTATTAAAAGAAAAGGGATGATGTTTGGAAAAGTTATTGTTAAACTTTTGTCCTTAAGAGTGGGAGAAAGGAGAGACATCAGAGAATGGAGCCAATAGTTGTTCCTGTTCCACTGATGGTCTTTATGCATGCAGACCACTAAACTGAATGAATGAAATTATAACAGATGTGGATGTAGCTATCTAGAGATGTTACAGCTTCCTTGGCCATTTCATCTCATAGTCTGGAAATCTACCAGGATATGTGGATTTTTTGGAATTCCATTCTGCATCTCTTTGGCTGATGAGAATATATTATATCTTCCAGATTCAGATCTTTCAAATACTGTCTCCAAATAAACCTCTGGGCTAAGTATGGCTGAGGAAGACAACATCCAGGGTTAGCTGTGCTGGCCATACAGCAAAATACAATGACATATTTTAACAAAGGTGTCAAAAATCATACAAGTAGCCTTGCAAAGGACAGAGGCAACCTGGATCTTGAAGTATATTTTTGTGTTGCTAACAGAGTTTAAATTTTATTTCCTGGACTTTACAACTCTTTGTCTCCCACAACCCTTGTGGCCAGAGGGAGGAGTGGTCTGTCTGCTTGAATATCCTTCCATAACATCTTAACTAGAAACAGCAACAATATCAACATCTTGACAAAATGAAGGCCTATGGCTCTATCATTGTCATATTTTTCTTTCTTTCTGCTGTATGATTTTTTTTAAACACCCATGCCTGATGAAGAAGCCATTGGAGCTTTGAGAGCTTGCAACATGTGCTTTGTGCATTTTGGTTGGCCTCGTAAAAGTATCACTGTTTTGTGGATTTTGGATGTTATTCTACCAAGGGAGACAAGTAGCTCTAATAACTAAGCTAGTCAAGCTACTAAAAGGAGTTAACGAGAGGTGAATGAGTTGAAACTCAGGAAAGGTTGCCTTTGGATAATTACAAGTTCTTCTTGGCATCTGCTGTTTCTTGGGAAAACTAATTATGCAAATAATGATGTGATTCCTATTTAGAATATGTAAATTTGGGTGGCATTCAGAATCCACTGACCTAACACTGCCTGAAGGAAGGATACAGAAATGGCAGGTGGCTAAAGCTTTCTTTCCTGTGACTGAAAACTGGGTGTGTTGTCATTTTTGTTGTTGTTGTTAACAAGCCCAAAATTACTGTATCATGCTGTCTCTATTTTCTTTCCCCCCTGTAGAGCGGATGAGGGTTTAGTTACCATATTTCACCTTATGTATCAAATCTCTTAGAGCACACAAGTCGAAATGCAATCTGACCCTCTGCAAACAATTCCAGGGCTTGAACTTCCAGCCTTTGCTTCACAGACCTGAAAATTATAGTCCATCTGATTTCGAACAGTATCAGTGTGGATGGTTTGTTCTTACTTTTGCAAATAAGCAAGACAGATGATATATCTGAGTGTTATCGGAGTTCAGAAAGGAAATGAGGGGAAATGGCTAATTACTGTACAATTTATTGTAAGGATGATGCCACTTCCTATTCATGCACAATAGGACAGTTGTATAGACAATAATTGCCACATTATGCACTAAAAATGCATTAACTGGTCACGTGTGCACCAGTGTTCTTCTCCAGCTGCATGACAAAATTAGTTTTCTCAAGTTGTTACAGAAGACCAATATCATTTTTAAAAGCCTAGCATTTTATTATTTATATTAATATCACTTATTGTTTTCTATAAGCTTGCTTATATGAAAGTACTTGGGCCTCATACAAATGATCTGTAAAACTACAGCCATGGGAATTGTATTCAGGAACATGAAAGCCCTGTTAGCTTTAGCCTGCAGCTAAATAGGGAATTGAATAATATTAATGAATAGCTATTTTGTTGTACATCAGCTCAAACAAAATTCCTGGTACTGTTACGGTAGAAGAATGACAGTTTGCATATGTATTCTCTGTCAAAGTAGGCATGCTTTCTCTCATATTTTCATTCTTAGATTGTGGCAAATTCTTCTGGAGTGTGTTTAAAACTCATTTTGTCTTTCTTTTCAGTTCTAAAGTAAAGTCTTTTTTCCCATTTGTGAAAGCGAAGACCATGCCATATAAAAAGAAATTGCTACATTTCTCAGTAACATTGTAAATTCACTCATGATTAATAAGTCACATGTACTTTAGCAAGCCATATGAGCTGAAAAATGTTGTACATTTTTCTGCTACTGGGAACTAATAGGTTTTTTTCACCCACATTATACAATCTTTAATTTGAATATCAAGTGAAGCATCTACCTGGGTTTTTGATTTCATGTAGTAAACAACAATAATAAATGGTCAAAATATACAATATTATCATCTTTAATATGTCCTTGTACAACCATTTGGAGTATGCCCAATTGCTGAGTCCTGAACAACACGTTTGCAAGTAAACCTAATGTCAATAGAATTTGTGTGCATGTGTGTTATGTGACTTGAAGTAGTTTCTGACTTATGGCAACCCTAAGAAAATCCTATGATAATAGGGTTTTCTTGGCAAGATTTGTTCCGAGGAGGTTTGCCAATGCTTTTTCCTGAGGCTGAGAGCATATGACTTGCCCAAGATCACCCAGTGGGTTTCATGGCCAAGTGGGAATTTGATTCCCATTATTATTGTGTTCACCCAGTTTCCTGTCCATGAAGACCTACTAAACTATGCAGCAGCTAAGAACTAAATATTGTGCAGTGGGACTCTAGTGTAGCAACAGTTTTGTGAAAATCAAGAATGTTCAAAGTATGGAGACATGGCACAGGCAGAGCAAAGAAAATGTAAGTTTACTAAATACAAATATATGTAAGAAATTGTAACATTCAGAAAATATGGAGAGATCACTCTGCTGCTGGCCTGAAGGTTGCCATATTATGAAAGAATCTTGAAGGTAGAATACACTGGTGGTGCAGTGGTTAAATGCCTGTACTGCAGCCACTCACTCATAAACCACAAGGTTGCGAGTTCAATACCAGCCAGGGCTGAGGCTCAACTCAGGCCTGCATCCTTCCGAGGTCGCTAAAATGAGTACCCAGCTTGTTGGGGGGCAATCAGCTCACAGTTGTAAACCACTTAGACACCCCATAGTGTGGTATGAAGCGGTATATAAATGAAGCTGCATTGCTTTGCAGTGTGAAATTGCTGAATCAGAATGTGTTATGAAATTTGATTCTATCTGTTTAAGCTTGAACTGAGATAATGGTTTTATGTCTTCATACATTCAAGTCTTAATTAAGAAATGCTGTTAAGAGCAGGGTTACTTTGCTTATCTTAAGATATACATATAATTGTTAAAACATGTTATTTTTATTTCATTCCTATCAGACCTCATTGTTTACATTTCTCAATTTATCTATATATACCAGATGATATGGCCTCTCTGCTACAATAAATCTGTTAATGTTAAGGTGCCAAAAGTCCCTTTGACTACTAAAGAATAACATGGCTACCTCTCTGGACCCAAAGAAATGAATATAATGTTACTCATATCAGTAGGACCAATGACTCCCCCTCGTACCACAAAATATGAGCACTAATATGCTAAGCTAAAAAGTCAAATTATTTCCACAAGGCACAGGCTCACAACCATTGAATGCATTAATACACATACTAGATTCAATTCAGAATGTTCCCTGGCCTTATATGCTTCTTTTCTTTCCTCTTTTCCTCTATTTCCTGTCTTTCACTAACCAAAATGTAACATGGCATCTTAGATGAACTATGTTCAGCATGTTACTTCCAGCTTTAATTGGGTTTACAACTTATTGAGTTAAGATTGGAAATATGTGCCAGAAAAAGCCAGGAAATAAGACAAACCCTATGTGTGAAGATAATCTGGAAGCCTGTGGAGCAGTTCAGTTATGGGTTTTGCTTTTTTGTGTATGTGTGAAACATAAACTGGTCCTGAATGAAATACAGTCATTAAGCACAGGCAAAACCTTGTTCAACCTTAATTGTTGCAATGGCATAGCCAAGAGGATGCTGTATGAGAAAAGTGAAGGTATTTCAGATGAGCCAATTGTCAAATCTTCTACTCAGAAATATTGCAGCTGGTTTTGTGGTATCCACACTTCATAGAATTTTAGATAATGATTCTTGCCATGCAAAGGAAGTGGATTCTGGGGTTTGTCTACACTTGGGGGGAAAGTCGAAGTGGATTCCACATCTTTTCTGTTCCATACCTGTCCTGGAGCTTTTCACTGCACTAGTTATTTACACTTGTCCCTTCAGATGTTGCTGTGGTCTTCCACCGCTGCCTTTCCTCTGTCACCTCCCAGAGTCAGGACTGATTGCTCCCTGGCAGGTGCCACCATTTACCCATATCTGGCCAGTTCTCTACCCAGAATGATATTTACAGAAAGGTTTCCCCCACCTTTGAGGCATACAGCATCTTATTCTCACCTTACATCATGCCACCACCAGCAGCACCAAAGAAGGAAAAGCCTTTGTAACCATTGTTCTGAGCTGGCCCTGACATTGGTAAATGGTGGTACCTCTGCCTGTCAGGCAGCAATCTATCTTGTCTTGGGGAGCTGACAGAGGAAAATAGGAGTGCCAGGTAGCAATTGGTCCTGCCTCGCCAACCCCAAATCCAGAGCAGATGCATTGCTTACACACAGGAAGCATTGGAGTTTCCTTGAAACTTTGAGGGGGGAAATGCAAGTTTTTAAAATTCAGTTTAGGGTGTTATACTCCCAAGTTTTCTAGTGATGGACAATGCATCATGTGTTCTGATTATGCCAGATTCGGTGTATGTGTCCTGGAAAGCCAGCTGAAGGGCTAAGAGCCAGGGCCGAGGGAAGTCCCAGACAAAGTCCTAGTTACCAAGCCGAAGGGTCAGCCAGTGAAGGGTCAAACATGGTCCGAAGGTCTAGGGTTCCAGCGAAGTAGAGAGACAAGACAGTCCAAAAGCCAAGGGATCCAAATATCCAAGCGTAGTCAGCGGTCCGAGGGTCAAGGATTCTGATAGTCTACTATAAACCAAGAGTCAAGGGTTCAGGCTAAGAAACAATGAGAGCCAGAGGCTTTCACCAGGAAGCTCAGATAATCTCTGGCATTGAGGCAGCACTTCCACGCCTGCTTAAATCCCTGAGCTGCTGGAGCTCAGCTGGGACTGATCACCTTGATTACCTTAGCATTTTTCATAAACCTCCTCAACTTGCCCTTTCTGCCTGATGTTGGCTGAAGGTAGAAACAGTCCCTCCATCCTCCTCCATGTCTGAAGGTTCTGTGGTTGGGAGGCTTGGCTGCCGAGTGACCTGCTGCAACACCACAGGCTCTGCTGGAGGTTCCACGGATTTGGCACAGCAGGAATGCTAGGGCCAGGCTGGGGCTCCTCTGCTGTAGGCTCAGGACCCAGAGGAAGTTCTGGCTCATCCTCCGAGTCCTCGTCCAGGCAGAGCATGACATCACTCCCCTTTCCATCAACCTCCCTCTCACCCGAAGGAGGCCAGGGCCGATCAGGGAAGCGATGATGGAAGGCCTGGACCAGACGAGGAGCATGGACATCAGTGCATCTTCCCAGGAGCACTCCTCCAGACCATACCTGACCCAGTCGATGAGGTACTGGAGGCAACTCTGATGATGGCAAGAGTCCAAAATCTGGGCTACCTCAAATTTCTGTTCCCCATCAACCAGGATTGCGTCAGACAGTAGGGCCGAACCAGCATCGGGTCAGACCCCCATGGCCGGGAGCAACAGGGACAGACAGAAAACAGGATGAATCCTTCACGTTTGAGGGAGTTGGAGCTGGAAGGCCACTGAATTGACCTGGGCCACAATCTTGTAGGGTTCCACAGACCGGGCATCCAACTTCCGACATGGCCTCTGAAGTGAAAGGTGCCACGTTGACAGCCAGACCAGATTCCCCACCTGCAAAGGGGAACCTTCCTGACATCACCAATCCACTCCCTTCTTGCATGCCTCTTTGGCCACCTCAAGCTATTCCTGCAACAGAGACTACGCGGCCTGGAGTTCCTGGAGCCACTGATCCACTGGAGGGAGGCAGGGGCAACAACAGGGATGGACAACTTGAGGATGGAAGCCTCCGATGGCAAAGAAGGCAGTCTGCTGGATCAAGGCATGAACAGAGTTGTTATAGGCAAACCTAGCCAGTGGAAGCAGGTCAGCCCAGTTCTCCTGAGAGTAACGAGTAGCATTGTAGGTACTGTTCCAGAATCCCATTAGTGCATGCCATCTACCCATCTGTTTGGGGGTGATGAGCTGAGAACAGGTATGGCGCATTGTCCAGAGATACAGCAGACTGGTCCAGAATTGGACGTGAACTGCATGCCACGATTCAAGACCACTCCCTCAGGAAGGCCATGGAGCCAGAAGACATGCTGGGCGAACATCCAGGCCATCTCCTTCATCATAGGGAAGCCAGCACAGGCCACGAAGTGAGCCATTTTCGAAAACAGGTCCACCCCCACCCAAATGGTGCTATAGCCAGCTGAGAAAGGCAGGTTCATAATAAAGTCCATGGACACTACCTTCCAGGGCCCGGAGGGCGTCGGCAAAGGCAACAACAAATCCGCAGGCCATCCTGGGTGTTCCTTGGCACAGTGACACACCGGACAAGTGTCAACGTACTTGGCTACCTCTGCCCAGTCACAGGGCCACCAAAACTCCCGGGTGAGGAGGTGCAGAATCTTACAGAAGCCAAAATGTCCTGCTGGCTTGCTGTCATGGCACAACCAGCTAGCACATAGAGGCAGCCTCAGTGGTAGAACAGGCCCTCCCAGAAAGTGAAGGGAGAAGCGTCCCCCTCTGCAACATGCTGGGTCACCACTGGGTCCTGCCTCTGGAGGTTGTGGATCCAATCCAACAAGGTAGCCTCCCTCAGAGCAGCGGCAAAATTCTCTACCGCAGAATGGTGGACTGGAACTCCCCCTCCAGGTCTATGGCATATTCTGGCTTCTAGGAGAGAGTGTCTGCTTGACAGTTCTGGACTTGTGGCACATACTGCAGATGAAAATTGAAGCTGGCAAAGAACATGAACCACTGCTTCTGCACCATCTTCAGGTGCTCCAAATTACAATGGTCCATGTGCATCTGCACCAGGTGAACCACCCCCTCAAGGAGATGCCACCAAGTCTCAAAAGCCGCCTTGATTGCCAAGAGCTCTTTCTCCCAAATGGTGTAATTCCGCTCTGCAGATGTGAACTGTCGGGAGTAGAAAGCACAAGACAACAGGTGCACCTGAGGCCCTGTGGGCTGGAGCAACACAGCCCCAAGGGTGACGTCCAAGGCGTCTGCCTTGACGAGGGGCATCCATGGATCCAGGTGCTGCAGGATAAGGCTCGTGAAGCGTGCCTTCAAAGTCTCAAAAGACTACTGCGTGGCTGTTGTCCACTGGAAGCGAGTCTTCCCCCGCAACAGTTGGGAGATGGGACCGCTAGGGTTGCATAGTCCTCAATGAACTTCTGGTAAAAGTTTTCAAATCCTAGAAACTGCTGGACGCCCTTTCTGCTTTGAGGAGGCTGCAAGGACAGCACCACCTCCACCTTGGAATTGCCCATGGCCACGCCCTGGGCTGAGATCTTGTAGCCTGAGAAGTCCATCTCGCGAAGGTCAAAGGTACACTTCTCAAGCTTCGCATAGAGCCAGTGCTCCCAGAGCCTCTGAAGCACAGCACAGACGTGGGCATCATGGGCCACTTGACTAGGGGAATAAATCAAAAAGTGATCTAAATAAATGATGACAAAGCAGTACAGATAGTCCCAGAACACATCATTAATAAAGTGTTGGACAGTCCAAAGGGCATAAAGGAATCTCCCTGGAGGACCAGCTTGGTGAAGACCTTGGCATGGTGGAGCCACTCCAGCAGCTCTGGAATCAATGGCAACAGGTACCATTTCTGGATGGTGATCTGGTTGAGTCCCCAGTAGTCATTGCAAAGGTGCAGCTCCCCGCACTTCCTGCACACAAATAAGACGGGTGGGCTTGCAGGAGACTTGGAGAAATCCCTCAGAGCTTCCAGCTCAGGGTCAGAGAGGGAGTAAAGGCACCCTGCCAGAATAGGGGCCCCAGGTACCAGGTCAATGGCACAGTCATAGGGTCGGTGTGGGGGAAGCCGGTCCGCCTTTTTTTTTTTGTGAAACACATCAGCGTAGTCCTGATATTTCACCAGCAGTGTGACCGGACAGGCCTGGGTCTCCACTGCTACTGCCGTGGGGATCCGTCCTGGCCAACAGTGCTCCTGATAATACTCAGAGGTGAACAGGACTTCCCAACAGGACTATGAGATGTGTGGGTCATGCCTCCAGAGCCAAGGCATTACCAAGACCAGAGGGAGATGATGTATGGCGGCCAGTAGAAACTGAATCTCCTCCACATGGCCCTGGATCTCAAGGTGAAGCACGGGTGTCTGATGAGGCATGGGAACAGACTGGAGTAGTCGTCCACCAATGGTCTCCACTGGCCTGGGCTCAGATAAGAGCTCCAGAAGGAGTTGGCACAGCAGGACTGCTAGGGCCAGGCTGGGGCTCCTCTGCTCTAAGCTCAGGACCCAGAGGAATTTCTGGCTCATCCTCCTTGTCCTCATCCAGGCAGGGCATGACGGGGGGGGGGGGGCTGGTTTCAGGGTTTTTTTCTCTTATGAGAGCCCATATGGCATAGTGGTTGGAGTGTTGGTCTAAAACTTTGGAGACTAGGGTTTGATTATTGCTTGGCCATGAAACCTACTGGGTGACTGTGGACAAGTCACAGGCTCTCAGCTTCAGGGGAAGGCAATGGCAAATCTCCTCTGAACAAATCCAAGAAAACCCCATGATATTTCACCTTAGGGTCACCATAAGTTAGAACTGACCCGAAGGCACACAACACTCAGACAATCCCCTAACTTTGGACATCCCTTACATATTGGTTATGTCAGTTATAATAAGATGACCATATCTGGATGTCTCTTATCATATTGTTTCTATTAGAGCAACTGCGTATGACACTTACTTTCATATTTCCAAGGAAACGAATTCCTATGTGCATACGTTTGAAACAAACCTGGACCGGTCCATGAGTATGACATAATTCTTTCCTGACTAGGTCAGTCTTATAATCAAGATGGATCTGATATGTTTCAAATATCATGACCCAAAGTGATGTAATTTTGCTGTCAAATACCAATAAGTTAGAGCCTCATCCTATATACAAATGATATACAAAAGAGCCCTGGTGATGCAGTGGTTAAATGCCTGTACTGCAGCCACTCACTCATAGACCACAAAGTTGTGAGTTCAATACTAGCCAGGGCTTAGGCTAGACTAAGGCCTGCATCCTACCGAGGTCACTAAAATGAGTACCCAACTGTTGGGGGGCAATGAGCTTATAGTTGTAAATCGCTTAGACATCCCATAGCATGATATGAAGCGGTATATAAATGAAGCTGCTTTGCTATATACCAGGGGTCAGCAACCTAAGGCCCGTGGGCTGGGTGTGGCCCTTGGAGGCCTTCGGACCGACCCCTGCCCGGTCCTGCCGCCGCCGCCACCACCTTTCGCGGCTGTGGGGGTCCTCCGGGGTGCAATTTAGGATTCCTCTCGGAGGCCTGGCGCGGTTGAGGGAGCCCTCCTGGGGGACCCATGTGGCCGCGCTGGGCCTCTCGGAGGCCCGGTGAGGTCAAGTGAGCCCTCCTGGTAGCATGCGTGCATGCATACTTCCATGGCCCGGGAGGCATCGGGGGACAGGGGGACCGGCCCCACCCCCAAAAAGGTTGCTGACCCCTGATATATACTATACACACATGTATTTCTTTGGGAAGGGGTTGAGAATTTATGCTAGGATAGATTGGATGGGATATTATGTTCTGAAAGCGAAATATTTTGTATAATATCCACTGGGATATTATATGTAAATTTCATAGTTTGAGTGAGTCCCTACAATTTTAAGTGGAAATAGGAAATACTTTTCCTTATTTCTTTCTTTATTACAATTATTGTGGTTACTCTGATGGTTAATATTATCATTTAGGAAATTTTATTTTCACATAGTTTCTAATAATAGGTAGTAGGGAATATATGATGACTGTAAGAACAGAAAAGGATGAAGGGGGAATCCTTCACAGTGCATGACTGTAAGAACAGAAAAGGATGAAGGGGGAATCCTTCTGTAAAAGAGCAAAATTGTACTCAAAGTATATTGCTGCTAAGCTTTTACCATGCGGGCATCAAATATCATGATGAAATAAATAACCTTTTTAAAATTGTGCCTTCCCCCACCCATACTGATCTCCCTTCCCTAAGAGGTACAACTAGTTTTCACATGTATATTTTTTCAGTACTGGGAATCTACTCTGTTGGTGTTTTTGCTCTGTCATATAATTCCTTGGAGGGTTTTTGTTATACTGCTTTGGTGTTCGTGTTTTTATTATAAGCCACCTTGTGAATTATTTAATTAAATGGGGGATATGGAATAAAATAAAATCAAATAGGCTAGGTGTCAAATATTCTCTCTTTCTGGATGGATTGCATCCAGAGGGAAAATGTCCTAGATCAGGGGTAGGCAACTTAAGGCCCGGGGGCCGGATGTGACCCCCCCAAGGCTTTTGGACCAGCCCCAGGCCGGTCCTACCGCCACCGCCGCCCGCCTGCCCGTCATGATGATATTGATTATTGTTGTTATTACTTGTTCTTGGGGTTTTCTTGGCAAAATCTCCACAGGGGTTTTGCCACGGCTTTTCTGGGGCTGAGAGAATGTGCATGCATATTTTTAAATTTTTTTTCTTTTTATTTATTTATTTATTATTTTTGGTGCTTCGGCCCCCCAATTGTCTGAGGGACAGCAACCTGGCCAACAGCTCAAAAAGGTTGCCTACTCCTGTCCTAGATGCTGCAATGGAGAACAAGGGTGAAAGGTAACCTGAATTCAAAAGGAAACCATGATGTGTGTGCATATTGAAGGGTGCTGAGTCACAGGAATATGATGACACACAGGCAGGACATGAGGTCATCAAGCTTCAATACTGCACAGTCATGGCACATGTGAGGTAGGAAACTGGGTAACATGCCAGTTGGGGGTTGGACTAAAATCTCTGCTAGAGATTGTGTATATAAGAAAGGAGTTCCAATGCTCCATCTGTGTCGGTATAAGTACCTGTATATATTGCAATCAAGATTAAAAGCCTCTCAAAGAGAACTCAGCAGTTGTCGTGTCTGCGGCATCTGTGTGGGAGAAGGATTTCTTCAACTTGCATAAACTGTACAGCAGAGCTTTCTGTGGCATTTGTTCCTGGCACAAATCTGCGTGTGGACTTCAGGTCACACATGCGCCAACACTCTCGACATTTGTTAACTCAGGCTGCATCACACTGCAGAAATAATCCAAGTTGACACCACTTTAACTGCCATGGCTCAATGCTGTGGAATTCTGGGAACTGTAGTTTTGTGAGACATTTAGCCGCCTCTGTCAGAGAACACTTGGTGCTACAACAAACTACAATTTCCAGAATTCCATAACATTGGACCATGGCAGTTAATGCGATGCCAACCTGGATTATTTCTGCAGTGTGGATGCAGCCTCACAGGGGGTGTCAGATACTGAAGTGCTGTTAGACAGCTTTCTGGGTATTCTCTTTTAGATTGCCATCCAAGCTGTTCTTACTTGGGAATACGTCAGTCCCACTGAACTCAGTGGAGCTTATTTCTGATTAGAGCTGTATACAATTAGACCATTCACTTTACTTTTGTGACTGTATACCCCTTTGGAAGCATACTACAATGTATATGTACATAGAACCTTTCTATTAGTCATGTTCTAATAATTCATTGGGAGACAATATGGTATAGTGATTTGAGCATTGGTCTATGACTCTGAAGACCAGGGGTTGAATCCCTGCTCAGCTATGGAAACCTACTGGGTGAACCTGAGCAAGTCACACTTTTTCAGTTTCAAAGAGGGGCAAAAGCCAACTCCCTCTGTTCAAACCCCGCCAAGAAAACTTTGTGATAGGTTCACCTTAGGCATGCCATAACTAATAAACAACTTGAAGGCAGACAACATTATTTGTACATCTACGGCACTTAATAAATAAAGCTAATATTAATAATAATTATTATTATTTCATTGCAATTATGCACAACAGTTGACCTGTGTATATTAGATTCAAGTACCTTCACTGTTAGGGAAAGGATTACAGTGAGCACTTTCCTCCAGGTAAGGCTACTGTTATTTGTGAATGACAGCAAATATTAAAAGTGACAACTATGACGAGACTTAGAGTTTGAGTTGGCTTATTTGAGTGGGGAGCTTCAACAAAGTCTTGCACTGTATCTTCTTCCTAAAAACGAGAGGTCCTTTTCAGAGTTTTAGCCAGCCAAACAAGGCATTTCACTACCACCCTCCACTTCTTCTCACTCTACAGCCCTCACCACTGTTTTGTTTTCTTACCTTAAAGATTTCAGTACTTCTGCAAACCTTGGCATTGCCTCCAGGCACACTGATTCTTCCCTCTTATTTCTCAGTTGCTCTATTTCAGCTATAATCTGGGTACAACTCCATCACCTGTGTTTCCTGATACCTGGAATGGTATATTTGACAGATTGTTAGAGTGTAGGAGAAGGTGAGGAAACAAGAACTGGGAGAGCTTGGGCACTGCTTCTTTTTGCTGGAAATTGGGATAGTATATATTATTCTAATAACTGCAAGTAAATGGTAGATTTTAAAAATCTGTATGCAACTTGAAAATACCCATCTTGAATCCCATTGAGGGAGAAAGGCAGGATATAAGGCCTTGAAATGAAAAGTAAATAAATAAATAAATATTCATTAGTATCAGTTGGGATTAGCACAGGAGGTTTAAAGTAAAAATCTAGACTAGCAAACTCGTGTGTGTAGCAGTGAGGCAAGAAAAATTGCAAATGTCTTTAACATAATACTCAAGTAGGGCTCAGTGGTACTGAATATGCAGGCCAATGTTAAGATGATTTTTTTTCCTGAAGTCTGTTCCATGAGGGGTTTTTGTGACAAAGGGGTGGTGGTTATGTCATGGAAGCTGAGCGGAAGTGATAATGGCATACCGCAAGTTCAATTAGGATTTAGATTATTAATGTTTTACAGTATTCCATTGCAAGGGGATTAATCTGCTTCATTTAGTGTATAAGGAAGGAGGTGTAAAATAAGCTATGATGGCCTTAATTAACAGTGCATTACTTAGAAATGAGAGGCAGAGGAGCTGTAAAGAAAAAAAAGGGGAACTATTTGCATTATCTCAGTGATAACAATACCATAAGCAGCCCAAGTGAGGAGAATATAAAGAAGAAAACATATTCTTGTGAACTGCAAAAATGAAGGTTTGTCTACACATTGTTTTTGCTGAATGCCAAGGAATAAATTATTATTTGTTATCTAAGCATCTATTTCCATGTAAATTCTTGCTAAATGCTGGCAGAGTATCCTAGGTACTTAAAAGTGTTTGCTACAAGATTTTTATTTTATTTTTTTGTTCTCTCTTCAACCAGGAGATTTAGGAGAAAAGGCCCCCTTCAACTTGGTACAAGGAGAGTGTTGTATTTTTTAAAAAAGTTCTCCAGGCTAGTGCATAAACTGAACCTTGTGACGGAGGAAAATAGAAAATAACTTTGCAATAGCAACAGGGGTCACCATGGGGTAGTGGTCTGAGCATTGGACTAGGATGCTGGAGACCAGGGTTCGAATCCCCACTCGGCCAAGGAAACTGACTGGGTGACTTTGGACAAGTCACACACTCTTAGCCTCAGAGGAGGAAAATGGCAAACCCCTTCTGAACAAATCTTGCCAAGAAAACCCCCATGATGGGTTCACCTTATGGTTGCGAGAAGTCAGAAACAACCTGAAGGCACACAACAACAGCAACAGAAGTACTGTTATTTTTTTTTTTTTAAAAAAATACAGTTAGGAAACTTGCAAGACATGATGCAAGACACCAGGGATATTCAGGAACCTCAGTTTGTAGAGGATGAGGAGTATGCTGGTGGATGCTGCTTGATTGCTCCTATTTGCAATGGGAATGGCTTAACAAACCATAGAAGTTCCTTTGACTCCTTTCCCTGGCTTGTTGGGAGGGAATAAATCAGAGAAGGGAAGCTGCCTGTTGGCAGATGACATGTTAAACAAAACCAGTGGTAGCTGGTGGCTCCCATGTGTGTGGGGAAATTTTGCTGCTTAAACAAAACAGTCCAGAGTTCTGTCTTCTTCCATGATGCAAACTTGCAGGATGAAACAGTTCTTGCATCCTCCCCCCCCCCCCCCCCCCATAGCTGTCTTAGAAAGTGGCACACATGGAACTTTATTATCTCTTTGACTAAATTATTATTATATCCTGCCCCTCTGCAGAGCAATCGGGGCGGCTTACAACATTACAATTTCCATAGAACATAAAAACCCGAATCCCACCCATCCTTTAAGAAGTATTCTTATTCTAGGCCGGATGGTGCTGGGCTTAGTATCTCTCCCCCAGATGACATTGGATGGTAATGGAGGGAGAGCTTTTACCACCTGACATTTTTGAAATCACAAACTAGTACTAGAAAACACTTGTAGGATCCGAGGAAAAGAAGAAAGAAGTCTTCGTGTATGTATTAGTGGCTAGATTTTATTCTTTAAAAAGATTTTTGAAGATTTTTGATTATCCTGTTTTATAAAAAGCCCAATGTGTTTCAGCCTTTATATTACATAGGTTGCATATGCATTGCAGAAATGATCCAGTTTGACATTACTTTAACTGTGATGGCTCAATTTGCTATGGAATTTTGGGAATTTTAGTTTTGTTAGACATTTAGCCTTCTCTGTCAGAGCACTTTGGTGCCACAACAAACTACAAATACCAGAATTCCATAGCATTGAGCCTTGGTAGTTAAAGTTGTGTCAAACTGATTTATTTCTGCAGTGCAGATGCAGCTATAGTGGCTTTCTTCAGGGGCTACCAAAAATTTCTGAGGTTGGTTAAAACTCTCTGCATTTTTAGCCAACTCTAGAAATTTTCATCCAACTCCAGAAAATTCTACTGATGGTAGTTTGAATGTGTAGCCTCAGTAATATAAAAACAAAAATATGTCGGGCTTTTTACAAATCAGAAAAATCTAAAACTTTTTTTTTACAAAATTCAACAAATAAGCCATGAAGACCTAACATTTTCAAACAGTCTTTAATTTTTGAATTGTCTCAACATTATTCAAAATAATTTGAATTAAAAAAATAAACTTCACCTTGTTGTCTTTATTTTAATTTCAAAATCTGGGTCTTGACCATTATTGGGCGGAACAGACAGGCAGGAAAAAGCTTCTCGAACCTGGTTTTTCTGAAACAGGTGCGAAACCCTGCTAACCACACTGGCTGCTCCCAAGGCAGCCCAAATGTGCATGGTCCGATTGCATGAAGCAGTGTCAAGCTGTGCCGCTGGGTAATTTTTTTGGTCCCCTCCCCATCATGCATGCTCACTGTTGCACAAACACACTGCCAGTGACTGCCTATTGGCTGAATGCCATTCCATTGAATGTCTGCCCCTTTGATCGACTACACAGTGGCACCTGCATTCCTCCACCAGGACAGGGCATGGGAGCATCGGTGTGTCCAGTAAAAGAAAGCACAGTCATGCAGTCCCCCCCGCCACATGCCCCCTTCACCCCATGCACCCCCTTGGACTGTCTGATTTGTGTATGTTGTAATTACATTCATTGGAGGTGTCACACTTTCACGTTTTTACATTGCTGCCCGGCTCCATCCTGCACCAGTGTGTTTATATGTAGCTTTAGGGTTAGGGTTAGGGTTAGGATGGATTTCTCCTTTTGACCTGCTCTGGCGCTGGGCATTTATATGCAGGATCGAAGGCATGCATTTTGTGGGCTAAATCAGAATATTCCGGGTTCTTTTTGCTCCATTCTTTAGCCCTGGAATATAGCTTCAATCCATTTTCTACCTGCTTTGGAGGCATGCGTCATCTAAACACCCCACCTTCAAAGCAGTTTGAAACTGCTTTATTTGGCCCATGTGTTTCACCCCTATGATCAACTATTTCAATTTCCTTTCCATTTATCATCCAAGGGTGGATATTTACAGCAGTGGGCAACTGTAAGATTTAGTTCATTACTTTATAGTTAAAAATGTCAATTTTCAATGGAAAGAGCTTCCACTTAAAAATAACTTCTAAAATGTGCATAAAAGGATGGATTTGAGCCAGAATTTGACATGTTCTCTGAGTAATATGCGACTGTCCCTAGATGAGGAAACACTGCAGTGGAGAAATAAGAGCTGCTGGAGTCATGTTATTGGCACAATCATTGACTTAAAATTAATTGATGGTGCTACAGCTTTATTACACTGAAAGGGCTGTGTAAGGATAATATCCATCTGGAGAGCTAGCGACTGATTTTCCTCCTACCCGACTATAAATATGTTTAGATCATGGAAGGTAATTTATTTATATCCTTAAAAGCATACAAAAATGTTTTGCATTTCAAAATGGGACCTTGGCTGATTAATTTGCTTTTTAGATTATATTTTTGGTTAAGCTTTCTAGAGACTACTTGTGAATTTTATTGAGGTTTTCAGAGTAGTGAATATTTTTCGTTGTGCTGCAGCTTTCTCTAAATTCTTTATGTTTTACCTCAACTTAGCTTTTCTTTCCTCTTCCCCCCTCCAATAAAAAGAAAAGAAAGAAAGAGGAAGAAAGGGAAAAAAAGAATACAAGCTATGATAGAGAGATACAGATATGCCTTTACTGAAGAGCAATACTCTGGCCATCTTGAATGTAATGAATTAATCTCGATCTGCCAAGTTTATCATGTTAAAAGCTTTTTGTTCTGGAAAGTCTGTGTATTCTTGGAGGCTTGACTAATTCTCCTACAACAGATTTTCACCAGCGTCTTCCTTGCATTTCATCTGACTGCAGTCAGCATAGGGTTAATGGTTACAAATGCATGGAAGTTATGATGTGAAACACTGTATATGAACCCTGGGAAAAGGGCAGGATTTTGTGCCCTAGCAGGAGCTTTTTAGCATCTGGCTGGGTGGATTTCCAAGGTAACCACCATAGGACCAAATTATTACTGCCCCCTTTTCTTATGCCTTCTTTCCAGTTCACGTTAACCCTCTCACACTAGCTCCATGCTTTAAAAATCAGCAGCACGAGACCAAACTATATGACAAACATTGATACTGTCTAGTTGGGCCCTAAGGTGCTGTACATAAAACTATGGTTTGCATGTAACTGAACATTTATGCCTTGTTATTTTGGCATTGCATGCATAAGCAGGATAGTGCATCAGTTGGACACCCATTTTGTGATGCTTGCATTTTCTGATGTGCTTAAAGTTATCTTCTCTTTTGGTTCTGGGTTAATCAGAACCCCAGCTGCTTTGCAACACATTCATATAGGAGAAAGGGAAAGTTTTATAGTCAGCCTGCTGTGTCCACAAATTCTTAATCCATGAATTGAATCATTTATGGTTTCAAAATATTTTGAAAAAACATAAATTCCAAAAAACAAACCTTGATTTTCCATTTTATATAAGGGACACCATTTTACTATGCCATTCTATTTAATGGTACTTGGGCATCCATAGATTTTTGGTACCACACGGGGTCCTGGAACCAAACTCCAGCAGATACTGAGGTTCATTCATCTGTGTTCTAAAATGGCAATATATGGCTTTGTTTTAAAAAGTTGTTTGATTTTGTACCGCCAATGCAGAACTGCCTTTTACCTATCTAGGGGGCCATCACCTTCATTTTTACTCTGCCTTGTGAAATAGGCAAGTATTCACCCTCCTGGACAATCACTACCAACCCCTCTGGCTCATCATCTCTTAGACAGGGGTCTAGTCATGGTATTAATATCTCTGGAAAAGTAAAGCCTGAAAGGCAGCTTAGTGTCACAACAATTGAACATAAAGCTCACAATGATAAAAGTAGAGGCAAATGTAAATGATAAAAGTAGAGGCACAATGATAAAAGTAGAGGCACTAATGGGGGTTGCAGACTGCCAGAAATAGTGCAAATTGAGTCCACTTTTAGGGTTAGTGTTAGAGTTAGGGAATCATGGGAACTGTATTTTATTGTGGCACCAGAGCTCTCTGACAGAGAAGACTCAATGTCTCAGAACAAAAACAATTCCCATGATTCCCTAGCACTAACCCTAACCCTAAAAGTGGACTCAATTTGCACTATTTCTGGAAGTCTGCAACTCCCCTAAGTTGCCACATTGGACAATATGTACCTTCATTAATGAAACTACCAGTTGTTAGAGAGAGAGAGAGAGAGAGAGAGAGAGAGAGAGAGAGAGAGATGTTAGAAAAATGTTGGAAATGTTTTTCACTGTGGAAAATAATCTGATGTCTGTGTAATTGTTGCTGAATTCAGGGCAATTCCTGATCTTTGTGTGTTTCTCTCCTCTACCCACCCCACCTACTGCCCCCACCCATGCTTCTTCCAGTGGCAGATGAAAGCAATGTGAGCTTGTTGAGCAGGCATCAACAAGGTAAGATATATTTGTTTTTCTTGTTTGCAAATGAAACAGTGCTGAATTATCACCTATCTAGTTTAAAGAAACTCTAGTCACTGGTTGTTGCTTTTATTGTTGTTTAGACTTCTGTAATTAATCTAAGGCTTATCTCTATACTCTGCAGTGATAAATTAAGATTTATCTGTTTGTTGGCATTTTACGGAAAATTGAGTCATTTGCAGTAATAGCAATAGTATGGCTCTATTTTTAACGAACTTGAGTAGGTAAGCAGAATAAGAACTAAGTTCATTCAAAGCTGTACTAGGCTGCTGTGCTACAATGCATCCTTAAATTGGGCTGGTCTTTTTTTCTAATTAATAATAAAGAGAGTAAGCATTAAACCCAAAGGAAGTTAGACATGAGGGGAAAACATGGTTTGGGTCCAGGTTACCTACAGCACTGTCTCCTCCTGTATAATTTGGAAGCAACTGTCACCTCTCCAGTTGTATGAAGAAGGTATTTGCAATGAATAGATTGTTGACTTCACAAAAGTCTATCAGTCACTTTTTGCTTTGTTTCTTGAACCAAGTCCAAATTTCCCTACTGTTTTTTATTCTGCTCTACTTTGTATTTTGGCATTCCAGTCACTATGATTAACAAGAAGTCCTGCTTTGGTTTGTTTTCAATTTCTTGCTGGACTCTGTCATAGAATCTCTCAATTTCCTCTTCCTTTGCCCCTGTGGTTGGCACATATACTTGATTATGGTGATGTTTATTGGTTTTCCCTGAAGCCTTATTGACATGAGTCAGTCAGACTTTACATTATATCTTTTGACTGATTTTGCTATGTCTTTCCTCATTATTAATGCCATTCCATTCTTTCTCCTCTTTTCATTTTCTGAATAGTACACTGTGTAGTTATCCAACTCATAATCACCTATTCCTGTCCACACACTCCTAGTATTGCTACGTTTATATGCTCCATTTCCTTTTTTACTATGTCTAGTTTCCCTTGGCATATAGTTCTCACATTCCATGTACCTTCAGGCCTTCTTTTAATTTTTAATGTATCTGCTGCCGTCTCACCCAGTGTCATCCACCATCATGGCTGCCACTCAGAAATTGTTTTTCAATCACCTAAAGTTTCCCTCTAGATCCCCCTCTTTCTTTTCCCTCTCAATCCTTCCTTCTGAAAATAATCTTGTCTCAGTTCTCCTCCAGTGCAACCCTTCTAATGTCCTTGCCTCTCAAGTCTCCAGTTGTAAGAGACATATAAGTAAAACAGAGAGCCAGCATGGTATAGTGGTCTGACTGTTGGCCTAGGACTCCAGTCTCAAATCCACAACCACCTACGGAAACTCATTGGGTTGCCTTGGCCAGGTCTCACACACTCAGCCCAGGGTCACATTATCTCAGCCCAATGGCAAACCTGCTCTGAATAAATCTGGCAAAGAAAACCCAAAGATAGGGTTGCCATAATTTGAAGGTTTCCATGTAGATTGCCTTTTTTTCCATTCCAACCCTCATTTTTCCCTTCTCTATACTAAAGGTACTTTTTCTTTTTCAAACTGAGATTTTCAACAAATACCTTCTTTTTCCCCCTGCACCTGAGATCCCCCCTGCCTCATTCATCCTGAAGAGAGCATCAGAGTGTGAAAAATCTTCCAAGCAGTGACTCATCAGTTGGAAAGGTGTGCTCTGCTGTTGTTCAGAAGGAAGCTTGCAAATGTTGCAGCTTTATTTAAGTTTGCCAAAGACAAATAGAAGCCTTTCTTATCAAACCATGTTGGAACAAAGCCCACCACAGTCATTATGGCTAGCAAGGAATTGCTCAGAAAGTTAATAACCTACCATCTCAGGTTCTTTCTGCATGTATGTATATGTTTTGTATGGAAGTATAAAAACAACCAACCAAAGGAACCTTGACATTCTATTACCTAATGAAAGGCAGATGATGATGATGATGATTAAAAAACTTTGTTTATACATGCCAACTATGGGATTCCGCTTCCCACACATTTAGACATGCTTAGACCCCTGCATGCACAACAAGGGATCTTGGTGCTGCCACTATTCATTGCTAAGAAAGTTCAATCTGGGGCATAGTGTTAGGATGCTAGTCAGGTTACTGAGCCACAGTAGCTGCCCTTGCTCAGAAACACTCAAGCAGAGTAATATCATGCAGATTTCCGCCATCACCCACCAACTGTACTTCCATGTCAAAAGTTTCAAACCTGATGGGAAGAAGTGGTATTAGTGGTATAGCATATTTGCTCAAATGCATGTGAGATGTCCATTTAATTTGAGATATAAATGTGTAGCTAACAGTTGTGTATTACAGTTGTTAAAATGGAATATATTGGAAGGGTTTATGTAGAGGTTCTTGTTTGTCTTGGAAAATTCTGCCCTTTCCCCCCTTTTATGCAAACTCACAAATGGTGTTCCATTAGCCTCAGAGCTATTTGCTTATTTTCATTTTTCATACGACTCCTTTATTTTATTTTATTTTATTTAATGCTTGGGACTCTCTTAATATGTATTGACTGTCTGCTGAGGTCTCTGCTGACACAGCTCCTTAAAATGATGCAGTACTAGAGAAAAGCTGATGAGTCCTTCTTTACGAGGTTTGACATATTAATTAGTGTAATGGACTAAAAGAAAGAAACCTTTGCTATTTTCTCTTTTAATTTTCTAAAACATATGTATATTGAGAGTTTAAATCCAGTAGCAACCAGCAAAGGGCTAACATGCCAGGAATGCCACATCTTCCATGAGATGAAGACAGTAATCTTTTTTCCTTCGTAAGGTGCCCACTAGTTGCAGTGCCATGGTCTTTTTCTTACATGAACAAGGAGGTTTCTCCCTCTGTAGATTGATAATATTACACATATGTGTTGTTACATAAATACCAATAAAAGCTGAATTTTCAGTGTTTTAAAATTGAATGTATCTCCTGATGTATTATTTTCCATGTACCACTCAAAGGAGCAATCTGATGTTATGCAATGCTTACAGTGGGAGATTGCATTTCATTGACATAAACGAAGTTGGAAGTTAAGTAAGACATGAGATGCTATGCCACAAATGTTCTTTGTCATTTTACCTGGTAAAAAGAAAAGTATTTGTGTTCAGCAATGTACCTCACCTCCCACCAAAACTATTGTAGGTGCTACATTCAAGAGGGAATTGAGATCCCTGGAAATGAGGTTTCTAGAAAGGAAGACATTAGAAGAAAAGACTGAAACTGATGACTGTACCTAGCCTGGGGGAAATCTAAAGGAGACAGTTAGCAATATTACATGTGTGCCAAGAGAGGATGATTATCCACTGCACAGACACTGAGAAAAGCCAAGGAAAAATGGGCTTAGATTGAATTAGATTATACATTAGGAGCTTAATAGAAGAACATATAAAGAGAGCTGTGCTGGATTACAGCTGTGGAGTCCAGCACTATGTGTCTGCTGATGCCAGCCAGAAGCCTATGGGAAGCCAAAAGCAAGAAATAAGTCCAACAGTATGTAACCAAGAAGTTGCTATTAAAATAGTTGCTATTGTTAAAAGTAAGCACCAAGTGTTCCTGTCCAGGGATGGGCAACTTTGCAAAGTTTCATGTGAATTTATTTATTTATTTATTTATTTATGTCCCTGGGACTCTCTGTGGGTCGCATGGATTAAAATACTCCTTTAAAAAAGAAATCTTCAATCTCCCACTGTAAGCATTACATAACATGAGATTGCTCCTTTGAGTGGTACATGGAAAATAAAAGATATAAATCAACTAGAAGAGGCCAAAAATTTGCCTCTGGTTTTGAAAAAGTGGAGTTTTAAAAAAGGAAAAAAAAGTTTGTGGGAGGGCATACTACTTATTTAAAAGGTAAATTAACTAAGCTGGATGCTTCAGGAGTTATACAGTGCTTGATTTTTGTCAGAATATGAGCAGTGGGAGGTACACAAAAACATCCTTGGGATCCACATGTTTCCCCAGAACCACATTTTGCCTATCCCTACTCCGTTTCATGAAATTATTTAATTCACTGTAAACTCATCAAAGTTAATTGCATATCCATACCTCATAGCTGTAAACTGCATAAACTGATTACCCTGATGTATGAAGAAATACTTCTTTGCCTCTTCTAAATCTATTGTCCATCAGTTTTGGTGGATCAGTCTGCTGTTTTGCATTATTTATTTATTTTATAACCCATATTTCTCCCAACACAGAATCCAAGGTGGTGTACAGCCTTTTAAAAACATATAAAAAGCTCGGGGGGGGGGGGTAGTTTGCAGACGGCCAGAAATAGTACAGATTGAGTCCACTTTTAGGGTTAGGGTTAGGGAATCATGGGAACTGTTGTTTATTGTGGCACCAGAGCTCTCTGACAGAGACGGCTCAATGTCTCAGAAAAAAACAATTCCCATGATTCCCTAGCACTAACCCTAACCCTAAAAGTAGACTCAATTTGCACTATTTCTGGCAGTCTGCAACCCCCCTTAGTACACAAGTTAAAGCACATTCAGAAGTAGCTCCTGAATCAGCCATATAACAAAGTACGATAACATCCAAAATCCACAAAAAAGTGATAACCTTATTTGGACAACCAAAATGCACAGAAAACGCAATGCAAACTTTTGAAGCTCCACTATATATATATAATGTTATTGATGTGTTGTTCTATGTTGAGATGGTATGTAGGCAGATCCCTCCTCCTCTTGGCCATGTGGCACTGAGAACAAAACATTCCAAAGTACATGAGATAAAATTTGTATTCCACTAGCAAAAAGGTATATCCTCCAAGATCCAGAGAAGCCTCCATGCCTTTGCTATTTTCCCAATCCTCCTCTTGGTTCTGGCTCCACCCTCCACTGATGATGGCCCTGCTCACTGCTGACCTGTGGACTGCAACAGGCTACTAGAAAGTTATACAGGTTGAGACTCCCTTAACCAAAACGCTTGGGACCCAAAGTATTTTGGATTTTATTTTTATTTATTGATTTTTTTATTTTGGAATATTTGCATATAAAAAGTGAGATAACGTGGAGATGAGACCCAAGTCTAAACATGAAGTTCATTTATGTTTTTTATACGCATAGCCTGAAGTTAATTTTATACATAATATTTTTAATAATCTAGTGCATGAAACAAAGGTGTGTGCACTGACCCATTAGAAAGCAAAGGTATCAGTAACTCAGCTATCCATGTGGACATTTTGGGGGTATTTGGGGTTTAGGAATTCTGGATAAGAGAGACTCAACATGTGCATCCTTCTGGGGGGGGGAGTCCATCCCTTCCTTTTCTCTCAAGTAGTTTAACTTCCATGTGTTATCTCAAACCTTTGGCTGGATCTTTCTATCCATCTAGTTGACATTCTCCAAAGTCTTTGTCAGACAGGACTTCACATTCCAAGGCCCATGCTGATTTTTCCTCAGTCAGACTTGTTATTTCTGCTAGTTGGTTTTGAAGGAAATTTAACTAACTAGCCTGTATTTACATATACCTTTCCCCACTCCTTTGTAAAATGCTTCATAAGATAGTCACTTTCTAATCTTATACCATGAGGCTATTTTTGAAAACAAGTTGCATATTTTTGTTAGAAGATCAAGAAATTCATGTCTTAGACTTAGTTCATTGCGTAAACAGCTTTTGGATGGGGGCCATGTAGACTGGTTTACTAGTTCATTGCTAATTTGCCTATAAGCCTTGGCTCTGAAATACTAGCCACCAATAATTGGTTTCCTTTTTCTGGATACCTTTCTTGCAGAATTTGTTGAGACGTTGGTCCTCTGTGTTCTGTAATAAATAATTAATTAAATTTCTTTTCATATTGTCTTCTATTTTTTAGCACTTTTTTCACTTGTCATCTAATGCTGTAACTGCCTTTCTGGCCAACCCTCCTCTCTCTGACTTAATTTTTTGGTCTGAATGTTTTTAGCAATATGCTACTCAAATTATTTTTCTTTTTTCATGTGACTTATTGAAGACTTATATTTGTTTTGGCAAAGTTCAACCATTTTCTTCTGGTTTAGGCAAGACTTCCATTTTCTGAAGGAAGCTTTCCTGCTCCCCCCCCCTTTTTTTTAAAACAGATTTTATTTGTTAAAAACAGAAACATAAATAATAAAAAACATACAGCATACATAAACAACATATATATCATAAACATAGACGCATATATAATATGCTACTCAATTTACAAATATACTTCTCTATAGTTTACTTTTAGACTTCCCAGACACAGTTATCTTCTTACCTAACCTTAATCTCTTTGCTTCCTCAAATAGTTTCACCCGATTAAACTCATGTGGGTCTCTAAGCTCAATTTCATTGAGCTTAGAGGTGAATGCTTTACCCAGTTCTTTATATTTCTATTTTGCCTCTTTCTTTTGTATTTTTACATTTTATTTGTATTTTTGTATTTTTGTATTCTTTGTATTTATCCCACTTCCCCTATGATGTTTAATTCTAATACTAATTTTTGTTCCAATTTATAGCCAAGTTAGTAAGTTTCTTCATAACCTTTTCCCTCTCTTTTTTAATTTATTTTTTATTCTTATTTTCCTTTTTATCTTATCTGTTGCTTCATGTATTCCAGAACCGGTCTCCATTCCTCTTCCATTATTTCTTTTTTTGATTTTCCCTTCATGCCCCCAGATAAAATGTCCATGTCTATTGCTTCCCTCAATTTTATTATCCAATCTTCAATGTTTGGGATTGATTTTTTTTCTTCCAATGTTTAGCGAATAATATCCTCGCTATTGTAATCATATATAATAATATCCATATATAACGTTTTTCTTTGATCTCATACGTCATATTCAGAAGAAAAAATTGTGGGGTAAGGGGGATATCTATTCCTAGAATTTCAGTTATTTATTTATGTATCATTTTCCAATATGTTTTTGTTTTCTCACATTGCCACCATATGTGAAAAAATGTCCCTTGAATATCTTCACACTTCCAACATTTGATGTTTGCATTTTTATAGATCGCAATGATTTTGAGCGGTTAAATATACCATCGGTACTGTATCTTAATAAAATTTTCTTTGTAGTTTTGACAAAGTATAAATTTATTTGTTTTTTTCCAAGTTGTTTCCCAGTGTTCCCATAGAATATTCTCTCCAATGTCTTGGGCCCATTTTATCATGGCTTGTTTGACAGTTGCTGCTTCCATGTCCCTTTCTTTCAAGATCTTATAAAAATTTGATATTTTACCTGTATTTATCTCCCAGAATACTTTATCTATGTTGTTTTTACTTTCCGACATACCTGTGATTTTCATATCCATTTTAAATCTGTGAGTTTTGTGTAAAGGAACCAATTGTTATTTATTTTTTCTGCTTCCAGTTGTCTCGTTTTCATTTTGAAATTCTTTCCCTGTACGTTCATCAGAATGTCTTGATATTTAATCCAAGGTTCTTTTCATCTGCTAAAGAATGCCTCTTGAGTTGAGACTCACATTGGTAGACTTCTATAAAAAAATTTGTTTATTTTTAGCCACTCTTTTAGTAATGATCTCCTAATAATGTCATGATTAAAGTCTTTATTATCTTTAAGTTTGTTAAAACCATGCAGTCTGAATCTAATGTTATCTTTCTCAAGGGTTACCATTCTTTCATCTTTTAGATTTACCCAATCATTTATCCAGTCAAGCGCACAAGCTTGATAATATAATCTAAAGTTTGGTAATCCACACTCAGCTCTTTCTTTTCTGTCTGTTAAGATTTTCCATTTGATTCATGTCCTTTTCCCTTCCCACAGAAATTTATTCATCTCCTTCTGCCATTTTCTTGAAACATTTTCTTCCGAAATAATCGGTATATTTTAGAACAGATACAATAATCTTGGAAGTATGCTCAATTTTATAACTGAGATTTTAGCCAAAAAAGATATTTGATATTTCGACCATTTTGCCATGTCTTCCTTTATACCCTTCCATACCTTCTCATAATTGTTCTTAAACAAGTCTAGATTCCTTTTTGTTAAATTGATACCAAGTTATCTTACTTTTTTCTCTGTTTTGTATTTTGATAGTCTTTCTAACTCGTCCTCTTCTTTTTTTGACATATTATTTGTTATTATTGATGTTTTTTCATTATTGATTTTAAAACCAGATATCTTGCCATATTCTTTGAGAGTTTGGTTTAATCTTTGTATGCTTATTTTAGGGTCATCAAGGAAACAGACCAGATCATCTGCATAAGCTTTGATCTTGTATTCATATCCTTTTAATTTTATTCCTCTTATTTCTATATCTTCTCTTATTTTATTGATCAAGATCTCCAGAAGCATTATAAACAATAGGGGAGATGGGGACACCCCTGTCTCGTACCTCTTTTTATTGTTATGTAATCTGTTCTTTCCCCATTTATTATAAATTGGCTCTTTGATCTATAGATTTCTTGAATCCACTTTTCAAATTTTTCCCCTGTGTTCATTCTCTTTATTACTTCTTTCATAAATGCCCAGTTTACCCTATCAAAGGCCTTTTCCACATCAAAGAACAAGGCCAGTTTTTTTTCATGTTTTTCATAATGCTCTATGATGTTTAATACTGACCTTATGTTGTTCTTTATGTATCTTTTGGGGATAAATCCATTTTGATCTTCATGGATCTGTTCCTTTAAGATTTCTATCAACCTGTTTTGTACAATAGATGCAAACAATTTATAATCATCATTAACAAGCGAAATTGGCCTATAGTTACCTACATCTCTTCTGTCTTTATTTTCTTTTGGTATTAGGGATATATATCCTTCCTTCCCCGAGTCAGATATTCCCTCTTGCTAGATGTCATTTAACATATCTCTCAGTGGTGACAGTAAAGCCTCTCCCATTTTTTAATAATATATTGTTGGAAGTCTGTCTGGGCCCGGTGTTTTTCCTAGTTTCATTTTCTCTATCAATTCTGCTATTTCTTTAATTGTTATTCTTTGATTTAACATCTTAAAAGCTTTCCTGCTTTCTATAGCACTACTCATTAATCATATTGGCATCTTCTTGGACTTGATGATTCCTCTCCTAATCTGTAGTTTACATTCAACATAGGCTCCTTTTATTATATCTTTAAATAATACCCCAAATGTCTGGGTCCTCTTGATGCTTCCTTTAAATTTCCATCAAAATAATCCCCATAATATTGAAATGTTTTCCCTTTGAAATTACATGGGTGCTGTGGCCAACTTTAACTTATATATTTTTTTTTCAATCTGAAAGCATTGAAAACATTGATTGCTGTTCCCAAAGATAGAAGTGTGTGAACAATATCTTTAATATCTAAGGGGGACGGATAGTTAGGAAAATAGTGTTTGGAATTGGTCTGCCATCTTGACCATACTAGCCATTTCACCCAGAATGGAAGCAAAATGATACAAGTAATGTAACATATATCTTGTAATATCAAGGATCTTATAAGATTCTAGTAAGATCAAGGATGAAGTTTCAGACTCTGCCCTGGTATTTTCATCTTTCCATAGTACCCCTGGTGCCAAGAAGTTCAGGAAATGGGAAGGTGAGCAGTCCTATTTCTAGTCTTAATAATTGTGCTAGCTTTTTAAAATCTTAAGGGACTTGTACCAAAGCACAGGGAAGGAGAGATAGACTTCCAATGTCTTGATGATGCAGATGTGGAATAAAGGGATGCATCTCAAATATTGAGAAGAAAGCAGATAGACAGAAGTTCAAGACTCCAGTAGCCTAAAAATGTAGCACTAAAATTTTTCTAGCAGTCATTGGCAATAAGGAACCAACAAACTAGGAGGGGACTTTGTCTTCTGTCCATCTTGGTAGAAGGGTGTTCCTAAGTACTGTAGGAGGTGAGAATAGGCCACTTAATACAAATCTCTGCACAATCATTCTTCACAGTGGGGATCAAATTAAGAGTTTAATGATATTAACTGCACTGCTGCTTTAGTGATCACAATAGCTTCATCATTCCACCATGATAATGGAAATGGCAACAGAAGTGTATCCATTCAGCATTTATAAAGAAGACAGTTCTTCATTGACTGTTGCTGGCATGAGATGGAAAAACATAGAATGTTGTGATGTCGGAAAATGGGTTTTGTAGCCCTGTGAATCAGAATTTGGTGTCCCAGAGGGGTGGGCTGCAGTGGAAAAGGTAGATCTTTAAGATCTCCCTGACCAGCAGCCCCTCACCTGATGGATTATGTTTAATGGAAGTCCAGTGATGAATCCTGCCTTGTATCATTTTATGTAGAATCACAATTTGGCTTTAAAAATAACAAAGAGTCTTCTTACATCTTAAGTATTTAATATCAATGGCACAGGATTGTAGATTAGACCATACTCCAGCTGATGCATAAAGAAAACTTTGAACATGTTGGATGCTTTGTACATGTGGACTAAAGTGTGTGCGTGTGTGTGTGCCCTTGGTATGGGAGGGGTGGGATATATAAATAAATATTATTATTATTATTATTATTATTATTATTATTATTATTATTATTATTATTATTATCATCATCATCATTATCATTATTAGTCTGATCCTGGCTTCCTCTCCACCAAAAGTATCTGAGGAAGTAGACTGAAGTCTATGCTGCCAACTTCTTTCTTTCATTTAGTCTCAAAGGTGCTACAAGATCTCTCTATATATTGGTTCTACAGACTAACATGTCTATATCTTTAAAGTGAATATATTAACAGTGAATGGAGATGGTTATGCAGGTTGAGAATAAAAGATTAACATATTTTGAAAGCATAGGTGCCAAACCTGCAACAATTAATGCACCCAAGCCACTAGATGAGTCAGCCAGTAATTTCAACCTCACTCTGGATTTTATCTTAGGGCATCAGTGGCATCCCTGGGTTTGCTGTCACCCAATGTGGGACTCAGGGCAGCTTACAATATTTAAAAAAACAGTACCATTAAAATAATACAAAAGTAGTACATTAAAATAGAATTAAAATGGTGTCGATCTATATTATTTGTACAATGTAGATGCACAGACAAATCCAGGTTTTGTAGGTTGAAGTTTAACCTGTATAATACCCCATAGACTAGTGATCCAATTTCAGTCAAAAATTCACAATATGACTTACTTAAAGGGAAGGAAAGAGGGAAGGGCAGGAAAAGAAGAAAAACGAATGGCAGAAGGAGGCAGCTACAGTAATTTGCTACTATTTTTTTACAACATGGTTTTTAGCTGGTGGGGGTATATTTTTCTTGAGGAGCTTGGCATATTGCAAAATAATATTGCAAAAAATGGGTTGGCATGCCAGATACTGCTCAAATTAGTGTTTGGAGTGATTCATCCAGTCTCAAAATGTGGCAAAGGTCTGAAGAACCACACTTATATCTTTGAAAGAACTCCAACCCATCTACATCATAGCAACCTGGGATCTTTTGTTCTTGCTGGGATTAATTATTTTTGGAATTACACTCCAGTGTTCTAGTTCATGTAGAAACCACATGCAGCTTAAAATTTTGGAAATCACACATGGGACCTAATTCTGTTAATCAGGGATACGTGGATGGAAAAATGTATTGTAGTATCTTGTAAAATATCCAAATGACCCTGCGCTTGCAAAACTCCCCAAAGGTTGACAAATAACAAAGCTGAAATCCTTTTTCACTGAAATCCATTGACCAAAAAGTGGGAGGGAGGATATGGTTTTTAAATTGCTGTGCTGCTAGGTTGCTTTCTAGAACATCTTAAGAACTGGTATACCTTCTTCAAACACACTGACTTTAGGACAGCAGGAAAGCTATGAATGTCTCCAAACAAAAGGGAGCAAGGGAAATAGCCTGGAGAGCTTCTGTACTATGTCAGTCTGGTTACATCATAGCCAGGCTATTTAGAGATGTGGAGTTCTTTTGAACTTGCCCTGGCTTCCCTCAGCATTTAGCTTCCGGCTATGTACCTCCAGTCAGTGAGTGTCTGGAAAGCTTTTCAGCCTCCCCCCCCCATGGTTGAGAGGTCAGCAGATGTGCAGGAGGAAAGTGTGAGAGGGGGGAACCCCTTGTTCCAGGGAGATTTGAGAAGCTGGCAAGTGCTGTGAGTTGCAGCATGCTACTAAAGAAACCTGCAGTCACTGATGAGTTCCTAATTTTCTTTAATCCGTTCCCTCCAGATGCTAGGTTTCTCTGCTCATGACACACTTCTGGCAGTGGGCATGCTGAAACCACTGATGCCTTGGACTTAATGAAGCTGGAACACTTCCCAGATAATACATCTGCCCTTCTAGTTTACCTCAAAGTGTGGGGAGGAAGATTAGCAACATAGTCTTTTTTGTTCTAGTTACAATACAGACATTGAAGAATTGGCCACTATCCGCCATTTACAAGACAAAAGAAGGGTTTTATCCAAAGCCCCGTTACCTCTTCTCATCACTCCATACTATCTCATTTTTACTGTATCCTCTCCCTGAAGCATTGCCCTTCCACAAGCAGTGTGGGGTCCTATTTAAAACAGAAGCAATCAATCATGCAATTTTCTCTTTCAAATTCTACTTTGTCCACCTTTTGGTTTAGTGTATGTGTGCCTTCAAGTCACTTGTTGACCTATGGCAACTTCATAAATTTCATAGGGTTTGGACAAGAAATACGCAGATGCAGTTTTTCCAGTCACTTCCTCTGAAATATAGCCAACAGCACCTAGTGTTTATTGGCAGTCTCCTATCCAAGTATAGTGTACTTGCCCCTTACTTTAGTAATTGGTGCTTGAGAACAACCAAAGTCTCTTTAGTAATGCAGATGAAGGCACCTTCTCTAGATTTACTTGCACTATGTTGCCTCTCAAAAGCCATATTACATACAGTGTATCTCTGATCTTTATGGAGCTTATCACATGGGGAAAATTAGAAGTTTAAACTGGTAGGAATCTGTGCTTATCCAGCGAATTAGGTGCAATTGCGTGAATGGTTTTCAGATGATGCTGTGTGCAAACCACTTAGAATCTGACAAAAAAGTGACATGAACCAACAAATAGTCATTTTTGGGAAAATATTGTGAATACATTTCTGTTTCCTTCACAAATTTGTTTGGGTTTTTCTGTGTGTGTGTGTATGTGTATGTGTGTGTGTGTGTGTGTGTAATTGCTATAGTGTGAAAGCCATTTGCAGTTTATTCACAGGATTCTCCCCATTTTTGTACTTGTTGTCAGATTTCCCATGGTTTTATGGGTCGGTTTCCTTCCTCTCCATGTCTTTCCTTTCCTTCTTTTTGCCCTCCATCTTTTTGCCTTAATTTGGGACATTTGCCGATGGGAGAGCCGAGGGAAGAGAGACTCAGGGGGGGTGCAGACTGCCAGAAATAGTGCAAATTGAGTCCACTTTTAGGGACTCACAAAGGAAACAATTTCCCCCACAAAGGAAACCAGACTCCCCAAGATGAAGAAATAAATAAAACCCCTCAGTGGCTGGAACTGTATGCTTGTGAGGCAACAGAGTTCTTGCAACTCAAAGAGTCCTACCTGCTGCTGCTGCTGTGGCTGCTCCTCCTTCATAGCCGTCATTGTCCAAGGAGATGGGGGGGGGGGCTGAGATTGCCTTTCATTGGCCTTGCAGTCCTGGATCCCCATCCTTTGCCCCCCCTTCCTTCCTTCCTTCCTTCCTTCCCTTTCCCCCACCTGCCGCTGCTGCCAGCTCTTGTTCTCCTCCTCTTCCTCCTCCTCCTCCTCCTCCTCCAGCAAACACAAAGCCAGCAGCCCTGGCAGCGGCTGGTAAAGAAAAGCCAGCCAGAAAGTGATAGGAGGAAGAAAAGGAGAGAAGGCACCAAACTCCCAGTGTGGTGGTGGGTCTGTCTTGCATCCTCTCTTCACTTGGAGGCTACCGCAAATGAAGCCAAATGAGGGAACCAGAGAAAGATAAAGAGAAAAGCACGGCCTCCAAAGAAGGGTTGGTGTGAGATGCTCTGGGGGGAGAAGAAAGAGCAGCTACCTTAAGAACTGCCGGTTCCCTGGGACTTGGGTTGGCACCCCAACCACGCATTATTGAGGGCTGGAGGTGCTGGTAGTGGTGGTTGCTGCAGCTGGTAGTTTCAGACTATGGAAGTGGTTCCCTCAGAGAGAGATAAAGAGAGAGGCAGGTAAGGAGAGAGAGGAAATGGCAGCTGGAGAGACCAAGCTTTCCCCTGTCAGTCCTTCCAGTGCTGCTTTGTCGTGCCTGGTTGCCAAGAGGGACACAGCCTTTTATGCTGTTTTTCTAGCTTTCCTACTTCATTTGGGTAATGTTTTGTTCTTTTTCCTTAGGATGGATATCATTTCTTGGAAAGTAAGTGGTAGTACAATGTATTTTTATAAAGAAACATTTATAAAGGGGGGAAGCAGACGGGAGCTTCCCGTGCGCCGCGGGACGGAGCGCCGCTGGACCGCGGCAGCCGCACCGCGGCGCACCGTCGGCGACCCTGGAAGGAGCGCTAAATCAGCGCTCCTTCCTCAAGACAGCGAAAGTGCGCACTAAAAGCGGGGGGCGCGCTTTCGCTGTCTTTTCCGCCGCGGCGCATGTGGTCGCCGCGGCGTGAGGTCATCCCCAATGCGCCGGTCGTGCGGACGGCCGGCGCATCTGGGGGTGACCTCGGAGAGAGGAAGGGGCGCCGCTCGTGCGGCTGCCCCTCCTCTTCTCTGCCCAGAAGACGACTTTATTAGTCGTCTGCTTAGGGCCAAAGATAAATTGTTAATTTCTCTGGGGGATTTCTGGTGACACAACTACTACTTCTGTGTGCACACACAAAAAAAGCGATTCTCAAGCCATTCACGGGATTTACATGAATCTGTGTGAAAACCAAATGTGCATTCTATCCTTTTTCTTGCTTTAGTAATGAGCTTCTAATGCGTTTTTGTGTTCTGTGTGCGAAAATCATTTGTGCATTGTGCACTTTTGCGTATTGCGGATGGTTAATCATCGGGATGGAGGTACATGTGTGATAAACTCTTACTTATGAAGTTGTGCAGCTAATCACATTTATGGAATGCAGCTGTTATGCCATCTACATGGATGAATATTAACAGTTTAAATAAAAAGTAGTTACATTCTTTCACATGGAATGCAGTGTCAATTTGACCAGCACTGCCTTCTTGAAAAGCAATTATAATAAATGTATGAACATACTCCTACAGATGATTAATGTCAGGAACTTTAGCAGTATACAGATAATGATTTGGGCAGTTCTGGTTAGCTTGTTCCTTCTTACATTTTCCTGAGCATGGGGGCAGAGGGCAGGAGAGAAATGCAAATTTTAAAATCTGTGATTGCAATTTAGAATGCCCATGCACATTTTAGTCTATTTTATTTCAGGGCAGTGAATTTAAATATATTTTTGAGTTCCATTATCATCAATGGAATTATTTAACTTTAGATATACAAGACTATAGATATAGCAGATCTTATTCATATTCAAGGTGCATAAAATAGTTATATTAGTGGTAAAGAATATCTATTTTGTCTGTAGAGGAATGAATAGATGAGCAGGAAAAAATAACAAAAATATTGGTTCTGCTAATGGCAGATACCTCTGATATGTGGCTTTTGGACTGTATATGTTTATTACCTTCAACAGAAAAATGTTTTAACTTTAAATTATTCTGGAGTCTGAAATTTTAAAGATAAGCAGCTTAATTTTGAAAATTAACCCAATATTGACATTCATAATGAGCATCTATATATTATTTGTTGACATCAGGCATTATTAATTAAATACTTTGTTCTAGATTAAAATTCAGAAATATGTCCTTTAACTTCTTCCAAGTCTGTGAAACTGCTACAATCCAGGGTGATAAAGTTCTCAACTGCAATAGCATAGTAATACTGTGAAAATATAAATGGTTATCACTGATTTATGTACTGTAACATACTGTAGAAATTATATGCTTTTTTCATAGAAGGTAAGAAAAGAAGCAAAGTTCAAATAGTACTCGAAATACATTATGCTTGGTACACAACGAGTATTTTAGGAGCTGAATATATTGCATTTAAAGTCTCTCCACCTCAAGACACTGCAAGGAGTTGGCTCCAACTCATTTTCAGGCTGATACAGCATTCATCTGAATTACTATACTTATCTCAACAATTGAGATTTATGCTGGATTTAATAAACATCTATAGGAATTTATTTTTCATCAGATCAGATGCTTCTTTTCACATTCAAGGGGGCACATCTAAGTGGATTAGAAAAAGGGGACAGGGACCTGCTTGAGTAATTGTACACATCAAAAGGAAGAATTGTTCTTCCTATAATACTTAAGCCTCAAACACCACAGTGAACAATAAACTGTAAAGAAAACCCTTCTGGTGGAAAGACAAGGTTAGAGAGAACCTACTGACAAAGAAATACACTGTATTGAACTAAGGACTACAGGCTTATGCAGAGGTCTACATAAATGAGATAAGTAAACTATTTTTGGTCACAGCATTTAAGGCACAGAAGTCTCTAAAAGACTACTGTGTATTATTCTCTTTTATTTCTATTGCTATTCCTATTTGTTTTTGTTACTGAACCTTCAACCAGAAAATATTCTAACATGGCATGAATCCATTGGCATCTAACAAGAAAGAAAATTAAAATACCATTATACTTGGTCTTGTGTGTGATGACCACAGATACCAAAGTGTGAGGCAACTCCAAAGGTAGATCTTCTGGATATGTTTGTTAAGGAGCTTTTCTTCTAATAGACATGATGAGCCCCTTTACCTAGGTACAAGGTACAAGGAGACCATTTATGGAATATCATATTGACCTTTGCTCACCCATGTTCAAGAAGAAAGATCTCAAAAAGAGTTAGGAGTTGTAAAGAACCCAAAAGGAGCCCTGGTAGAGTAGATGAAATGTCTGAATTTTTGTTTTCCTTATCTCCAGGATGTTTATAGGTGCACATTCATTAATTCATTCTGATATCACAGTGTTATATTTTAAGGTAATATACAAGTATAAAAGCAACCATATAGCCCAGGGGTAGGCAACCTTTCCCCTTTAAGGGCCAAGGGACTTCAGCTCCCAGAATCCCAGGAGCTATTGGGCAACATGGAACTATTGGCCAACATGGCTGAGGCTTCTGGGAGCTGAAGTCCCTCGGCCCTTAAAGGGGAAAGGTCGCCTACCCCTGTCAGTCTGCCTTGATTATCTGCTTGCACAAATACACTGATCTGAGCATGGAATTTCTATTGAGAAAGACTTCTGGGATGATGTATCCATGAGGATAGTCCTTCATGAAAGCTGTCAGAGCTAGTGGCCATCACCAAATTATGTGACTAACTAAAGTAGTACTTCTTTTTAGATTCCATCCTGTGGCAAGTGTGTTTATGAGAAACATGATGATACAGAAATGAGAAAGATGAAGAGAGCACAATTTGTTTTTCTTTTTAAAAAATGAGAAGAAGATTTGTGATTGTACTCTGTAAATGTGTGGGAAGCTTGACAGAAGAAGGAATCAAACTATTCAGGACAAATATGGGTGGAATGTATCCCTACCTTCCTTAAATATTAGAATTGAAAATAAAGATTCACATGCAGTGTTCTCACTCCCATAATCAGAGTCCAACTAAGGAAGATAGCTGATTTCTTTAGAGGATAGTATAAAGTGATCTTGGGAATAAGCAGCAGGAGTTTGTACTATTCTGGAACATTCATGAGCCACATTTCATTTTCTTTCTTTTTATCTTGAGGGACCTGATCAAAATAATCATGACTACAGATAAGCCATTTGAGCTTTGAGGAAGGACCTCTTGCCAACCATCTGTCCATTGGAGTGTTGCCTAGGAGTTCTTAATATCTGCCAAGAATATAAGATGGTTATCTAGAATTGGCTCTGGGCAAAAGATTGTCTTGAAATTTTATTGTGGCGAGTCTGAAAGAAACCATATCCATTCTGAAGTGTTAGATCAGGGGCCGGCAACCTATGGCCCCCGGGCCGGTTCAGGCCCAGGGCCCCGCGCTTACCAGCCCAGGCGGACCCCTGCCACCGACACCGCCATCACCACGTGTTTCGGTCGCCACGCAGCCGCACATGCTGCGACCACCATTTTGTTTTCTAAAATGGCGGCTGCAATGCATTTGCCATTTTGGAGAACAAAATGACGGCCGCGACATGTGTGGAGGTGGCGGTGGCAGTGCACGCGGGGGGGGGGGG
>CM034701.1:197666152-197683701 GCA_020142125.1 Phrynosoma platyrhinos
GGCCCGCCAGAAGGGATGACTTCGGGGGATCGGCCCCCGGCTCAAAAAAGGTTGCCTACCCCTGTGTTAGATGATGTTGATGGGTGATGCCATGTTTTCTTAAATATGCTCCCCCTCCTCCACTCTGTATAAGAAATATAAGAAATTCTGGGAAAGCAGAAACCTCTGAAACCTTTTCAGCTAGCTATCAAGCATATTAAAGATACAGGAGCCTATTCCAGTTAAAGATTGTGTAGAAGAGGGAATATCAGCAGGTGCTGCTTGTTTCATTGTCTTCAACACATTATCTTCAACACTCCTTGAAGAGTATGAGCTTAATCAAACAATTTAGTTCCAATCAATCAGGAAAGAATTTGTGATCAGTTCCATGCAAAGCGGTGAGATGTGCAGCATAGTCAAGGTACTAAACAAGATGTGTGCATGTGGATGGGTCTTCAAGTCACCTATCAACTTATGGTGATCCTATGAATTTCATAGAATTTTCTTAGGCAAGGAATACTTAGAGGTGGCTTTGTCAGTTCCTTCTTCTGCAATCTAGCCTAGAGCACCTGATATTTGTTGGATGTCTGCCACTCAAGTTCTAACCAGGGCTTAGCTTCCAAGATCAGATGGGATTTGGTTTCTCAGCGCATTCTTCAGAGTAGTTGGAAAGATTTTATTTGTATGAATGGAGTGGAATTTTCCAGGGATAAAAAAACAACTTCCAGTTTCATCCATGTGGATGTAGCAGAATATTACAGAAAGTTGAGGAATAGAACTGAAGAGTATGGGGGGATGCAGACCAGGGCGTCTGGGATGCCCTGGGACGGTGCGCCGCGGGACCGCGGCATCCGCACCACGGTGCACTGACGGCATCCCTGAAAGGAGCGCAAAAATAGCACTCCTTTCAGAAGCCAGGGAAAGTGCGCCCTAAACGCGTAGGGCGCACTTTCCCTGGCTTTTCCGCCGCAGCGTGTGAGGACGCTGCGGCGGGAGGTTACCCTGGGAGCGCCGGCTGTGCGGAGGGCCGGCAGCTCCGAGGGCAACCTCGGGAGGAGGAAGGAGCGCCGCTCGTGCGGCTTCCCCTCCTCTTCCTTGCCTCGGAGACAACTTTATTAGTCGTCTGCCAAGGCCCTATCATATCCCAATAACTGAATGGCTTTTGAATTATGAGTGTATTTTAAGGCAAGAAATGCTTAGATCTTTCCTTACCATTTTCTATTAGCATTTCTGTATAGTTCCTAAGTGTGCCTGAACACAATTCACTATGGGGTGAAGCAGACAGCCAATAAAGATTGGCCTTTGGCTGCTCCAATCTCTGGTTGATCGGGCTGGGACTGTGGCAACTGCATGGCCCACTCTCAAAGTAGGCTGCTGCCACAGGTCCCAAGCTGCCCCAGCCAGGAGTTGGTTTTAATTGACTCCTTTTTATTCCAGTCCTTTGGACTAGAGCGCAGCCTCAGTGCAGCTTCCAGTCACTTTGGGGGCAAGTGTCATGTAAACTCCACACCCCCAAATCGGCCAGAAGCTGCTTTATTTGGCCATGTGTTTCAGGCCTATGTTAATGTTTGCCATTTTTACAGCCAAAGAATTCAAATTCTAGGTGGGAAGAATTGGGGGAAGAGAGACCAATATTATGAACATGTCTGGTTAAATTATACTTGACCTTAGTTCCAAAGAAGTACACACACCCCTATCAGAAACGTATTTTTAAAAATGGAGAAAATGAAGAATGATAAGCAAAATAAGCTCGTAGAGAGACAGGGAAGCATTGTAAGTTTAACCAGCACCCTGAAATAGTATGGGTTAATGATTTTTGGCTCTGAACAGGGGTAGTTCAGAATTCAGAATTGCACCCTCTGAATGCTTTAGTGGTCAAAAGAAAAATAATAGGATCCTTAGTCCAGTTGTTAATCGCAGAATGAGTAGACCCACTGAATTCATGGCAAGTTGGATATGTCAACACTTACCTGAGATTCAGAGCATTACCCTAGCTGAGATTAACAACTGGACTGAGGGCAGGATCTTTTTGTATCTTTGCACACTGTAGCACTGTCATATTCATTTTTACTGTTTCCAGGGAAGCTTTCCCACCATTAATCTGTACATCCTTATCCATGCCAGAGAATCACACTGGCTACATTTATGTAAACATCTAGAATTAGTTTTTGAATTTTGGGATCCATATTCTCTCCTTCCCACATTCATCCTCCTCTGTAACTGGGAGAAGTTTTTGAATCCACTTTTGCTCAAGGACATTTCTTATATTGGGTAACAAAGATTAACTATGGAAAGATGATGTATGTATGTGCATTCAGGTTGCCTGTTGTTGTTGTTGTTGTTAACTGCTTTGCGTTGATCTTGACCCATGGAGACCCTAGGGGTGAGACATCTCCTGGCCCCCTCTCATCAACTGCTCTGCCCAGCACCTGCAAACTCATGTCCATGGTCTCTTTAATAAAGTTCATCCATCTAGCATGTAGTCTTCCTCTCTTTCTACTTCCTTCTACTTTTGCCAACATTATTGTTTTTTCCAACAATTCATACCTTCTCATGATGTGCCCAAAGTATGACAGCCTCACTTTGGTCATCTTGGCTTCCAGGGAGGTTTCTGGTTTGATGTGCTCTAGGACCCTGCCAGGAAGTTCCTGCCAGGAAGGAGAAGGAAAGCAGTTTCTGGGCACCATTTTGAGTGGGAAGAGAGTCAGAGACTTGCCTCCAGAATAAGGTAGCATCCAGGAGCTCTCTGTAGAGTTAGAAACCCAGTTGATCGAGCTCACTAACAGAGCCTGGTGAAAAGGCCAAGAGAACAGGGGCCCTTTACGTGGGTCTTTACCAGGGGACTTTTTGAGGGAGAAGCCCACAGTCCTATTTCAGTGCTTACTTAAGATTGCTCAATATGGACATTTGTGGGATGTTTGTCTTCTTACCAAGAGATATGGGAAACCTCACCTGCACCAAGTGCAAGTTGGAAGCCCTCCTGGAAGAGAAAGTACAGCAGCTGGAGGCCCATATTAGGGAGCAAGAGGTTTTCCGGGACAGAGAGGAACGAACGGTCTTGGATGGGAACCACACAGAGGAAGTTGTTGTGAAGGAGGTCACTTCATGTACACAGGAGGTAGACAGCTGTGGTTTCATGAGGGTGGACTTCTAGTAAGAGATGGGCTGCATCTCACACCAGTTGGCAGAAACATTTTTGCCAGTAGTTTCAAATATTTGATCAGGAGGGCTTTAAACTGTGCTGCATGAGAGCCACTGTGGAAGGATATATTGGACTGGAGAGAGAGGGGTACAAACTCCTCTTCAGTCATAAATCTTGCTAGCTTTTCTTGGGCTAGTCTCACTTCCTTTTCCCAGCCCACCCACCCACCCATTGTTGCTTCAATGGGAAAAACCTTTTCTCAGGGAAAAATTCCCAAATACAATCCTGCCCACCCTAGAAAGCAGGCATGATACAAATGTCATTGGTTAATCAATTCAGAAAGTTCTCATGGGCCTCCACTTTTGAATATTAGGCATATTTAAAAAGGGGATGGAGAATGTACATTCTTCCAGCTCTTGTTGGACTGAAGTTCTCATCAACCCTACCCAGTTTAGCCAGTGGGAGGGTGATGGGAATTGCAATCCACCAGCATTTTGAAAGGCACACATCCTACTAGCCTGTTCTTAAAAATGCTGCTGATGAAAGGAAGATACCTCACTATTGGGAGCAACATGTTTTTTAAAAAATAAAGTTTCAACACGGTACATACATGCATCAAGTGGCAGAATTTGGTGTCTAGATGTGTGGAAGCCACAGTTTGGGTAACATGTCTGATGGCTTATAGTGTTGTCTTTGTGTGGGACCTTTGTGAGGGATCTCTTTGTGAAGGATCAAGCTTGTATGGCTCTGGGGCTGCGTGCAGCCTGCCAAGGCAGTTTTCATGCCCTTTGACCCTTCCCTCCAAATGCCCCTGGACTAAGTCTTTTCTGGCAAAAGAGGAATATGAATTTCCTACTGTGGAAGCTTGCAGAAATAACAGTTCATATTTTAAATAAGTCACAGCTGTCTCCCTCCCCCCCCCCCCAAGCTGCTGCAATATTTAACCTTAAAAGAAATACCCATTTTTCAAAGTTTTTCCTTTTCTTTTTGCATTTTACACTTTTGACCACTTTATCTTTACTTGCTGTTTTTCTTTTTCTGGTAGTCTGGGTGGCCCCTTAGAAAGTTTCAGGCAGAAAATGATCTCCCAGACCCACCAGTGTTGCCCAGAGGTGATGTAGAGGGCTTCAATATCCATAACAATTAAGATTTTTTTTTCTTCATCAAGAGATGCAAAGATTATAAACTCAATATATATGCTAATTAGCTTCTCTGCACAGGTTTGTCTGTGTTATCACTCAGGTCTTATTTAATAATAATAATAATAATAATAATAATAATAATAATAATAAAATTTATTTATATCCCGCCTCTCTGTAAAATACAACTGAGGCGGCTTACAAGATAAAACAAACAATCCCATCCTCCAATAGCCCCTAAAATATAATTAAACAGACAAAGTACAAAAACATACTTAAAAATTACAAATAACAAATAATTTAAAATATTTGTTTTATGACCACTGTTTAAGCAATTTTCTTTGCATTTCTATTCTCTCTGTCCCTGATGAAGGGGTTACGCTCTGCCCCTTATTCCTGGATTGGACAAAGACTGTTTGTCTCCATACATGTGTTACTTTCCTTATCAGTGCTAGAGTGCTGCCTCCTCTCATTTCCACAATCAAACTAAAGATCCTGGCCTGCTGGTACCTTTTTCTGATTTAATTCCCTTGCACCTACACCCCCACCCCACATAACAACTACTACAACAACATGTATCTATAATGCCCTCTTCATGAAAGAGCATAACATCAGACATATATAATCAGGAATGAAATACTAAAATAGAACACTAAAGGTACCACTAAAGGTACTGATGAGGCATATGGGCTTGAGCTTGAATCTTTTTCTGTAGATTCAAGATTTATCCACATGAGAGGAATAAGTTGCACAGGCACTCTTCTGGCATTGATATTTCTCATCTGATGGGTCTGTCTCCACCACTTTTCCAACTAATAGACAATAGTTCACTGCATATGCAGTTCTGCATGCAGCCAAGGTCTTGATCAGTACTATGTAATTAGGCAAGTTTTTGATGTTGCCAGAACTATAAGGCAGGGGTTTGTTTTTTTTTTTTGGTTTTTTGGTTACAGTGTTGAATTGATGAGCCAAATCATCTGAAGTTAGTGCATCCCTTACAACAGGGGTAGGCAACCTAAGGCCCGGGGGCCAGATGCGGCCCCTCGAGGCCTTTGGACCGGCCCCAGGCTGGTCCTGCCACTGCCACCATGATGATATTGATTATTGTTGTTATTACTTGTTCTTGGGGTTTTCTTGGCAAAATCTTCACAGGGGGTTTGCCATGGCTTTTCTGCAGCTGAGAGAGTGTGCATGCATATTTTTTTTAATATTTTTTTAAAAAAATATTTTTTATTTATTTTTGGTGCTTCAGCCCCCCAATTGTCTGAGGGACAGCAACCTGGCCCCCAGCTCAAAAAGGTTGCCTACCCCTGCCTTACAAGCTCCAGTCACTGAAATATCTTCCAACTATGTCTCACTTCCTGGTATTCTGTTACTCCGATCGCTCTTCCACTGCTCCATGGATGTACCTGAGATGTCACTGAATAACTCACTGAAGGCTTGAGAGAAGGACTCCAGGGAGATCATAGATAGGTCCTGACAATGCTTCATTTGTGTAACAGTAAGAAACACAGGTGGTATCTCACAAGACACCAGAAAATGATCTGACATCCCTGCATCTGAAACCTGATCCAGCTCAATAGCTAGGTTCCTAAACAGAAACAGATTCAGAGTTCCTCCAGCTACATGATTGGGAAGTGTTTCCTCAGTCTTCAGATTGTTTATTTCATTCATTTGATGAAGTAGTACAGTCCATGAAAGCTGATGCTATCTAAAGCTTTTCAGTTTGACTTGTCACAGAACAGAAATAGTGCATTTATTTGTTTGTTTGTTTGTTTAATTTCTGTCCTGCCTTTCTCCATGAAGGGACCCAAGGCAGCTCACAAATAAAGTTCTAAAAAACAATATCACAATAAATCAATTAAAAAATCAGCTGAAAACAATATAAAATACAAACATTGAAATGGCAAAATCCATATAAAATCCATCCCATAATTCTTGCATTATGCACTGTAGTACTTATTTATACCATACATTGAACTATTACCTTATTTTCCTGCGTATAAGACTACTTTTTAACCTGCAAAATCTGTGGTTAAAGTGGGGGGGTCGTCTTATACGTCGGGTATAAGGATAAGGAGGATAGAGGTGCTAAAACTCTATATTTTGACTGGGAAAATGGGGGGGTCGTCTTATACGCTGGAAAATACGGTATTTATTTATTTTTCTCAACAAGCACAGCCCAACTAGTTTGGTCCTGTTTTCATCCTGTAACAAAATCTTGGGTAGAGTTTCCATTACCCAGCCTTCTCTCAATAACAGTTATGGTAAGTTAGGAAGAGATTAATCTCAAAGCTCTCAGGTGTCTCTCTCTGTGTGTACCTTTTCTTACGTGTGCAAGTGGAACTTCCCTGTGCTGGATTTTGTGAGATGAGAGGCTCATTGAACAATGGAAACAACTATCTGCTTCACACAGTTGTGTTTGTAGTTCTGATCTAGCACTGGTACTTTTACAACTGTGCAAATCTAATGGAAAAATCTCACTTCAGAGTGAAGCCTGAAATCACTTTGTCTAGTTTTTCATATGAGGCTGCATGTTATATGCAGTATGTATATGGGTTGGCCCTAATCATTATTTAAATAATGGACTCTTGGTATAGGAGTTAGCTTAATTCATGTAACCTCACAAAATCTGGACTTTCATAAAGTAACATGGGGTTGAACATGTTAATAGAAAAGTTGTTTTCATGATTTCAGAATCACCCGCACTATATAAATTGGGAAAATTTAATATACTGTAGTGGATCTGGTCACTTTCACAGTCTTGGATATATTTGTAACATGTTCATGTACTAGTGGATTTGTGATAAGGTTAATGGCTTGGATTTGACATGAAGTTTAATTGTCTCATGGCTGGCAAATATTAGCATCTCACCTGCTGTCGAACTGTGAAGATTCAGGCAATGCATTGTAGTCGAATGATAAAGGGCAAGCAAAATAAACACAGTACTTTATGTTCTCTTAATTCAGGTCTGAGGAGATTAGGATGAAGTGTTTATTTAGTTTGTCCGCTTCTTCAGATGTGCTGCCATATTGATTTCTTTTATTACTGGCAGCCATATAACCTGACCTCTCTCAGAACTTGTATTTCAAAAGCCATAAATTTTAACTTTACTTGTGAGCAAGCAAAGGTTGGACTGCTGTTGAAAGCCTTTTTATTAGTGGAGCTTTGCCTTGGTCTATGTTCCTTTGTCGCCCATGGCAACAGTATTTAGAGCTTCTTAAATTAGAGTGGCTGCTGGTCAGCTGTGGGGAGCAGGGATCCCTCAGAAAGTGCACCCAGAAACATTTGAGTCCTGCTGAATTCACTGATCAGATGGAGTGTGAAAGTTGGCAGATAAATAAGGCACATGGTTTATTTTATTTTATTTTATTTTATTTGAGGGATTTACATCCCACCTTTCCTCCAAAATGGGATTCAAGACAGCTAGGTTTTTCCCTAGCTCATTCTGGTAAATCTAAGGGCTTTGATAACCTTTCAATGCTGACTGAGTACTGGGAATGTGTGCGTGAAAGAGAAAATGTTTGCATGAGGATACAAATAAGTAAACTCAGTTCTCTTTCAACGTCATTCCCCTTACCTTAATTTTTCTCCACATGGTGGTGATCCTTTTTCTAATTCCATGAAACACAGCTTAAAGCAGTCTTTATCTCACAGCTGCTTATTTGTGGTTTGAAAGGTTATTTTCTATGAAAATTGACAGGGTACATTTGAACTTAACTGGGTGTATATTAATAACTATTTTCAGGGAAGCAGATTCCCATACATAAGCAAATCACTCAAGAAGAAGAAAAAAGAATCCTAATCCAGTTTTCACTCTTAATTGGTTCCTATAGTACAATATCTATGGAACAATTTCCTTTTAAAAGTATATGAGGTTCTATGTTATACAGCGGGAACTCGGTATCCGCAGACTTGCCATCCATGGATCTGAGATGGCAAGCCCACGTTGTCTCTTATGGCGGCGCACGCACATGGTTGTGTTGAAGTCCCAATGTCCCTGATGGTGGTGTGACTGCATGCATGCCCCACCATTGGGGACAACACGGGCTTCAGCATCCATGGATTCTGGTATTTGCAGGAACAGAACCCCCACAGATACCAAGATACCACTGTATTTAAGACTTTGTATAAGTCTCTAATTCAGCCACATACGTGACTCAAGAGTAACAGTCAAATTTAATCACGTGTGTTAGTATCTCAACATATTCTTTATTAGCCTAAATCGTTGCACCTTAGGAAGATTACATTTTGTTATATTTTATTGCCAAAGTAGCCAAAATGTGCAATTTTTAGCTATTGATTACATGACTACAGAATGTAACAGGAACAAGTTTCAAGATTACTTCCTTAGGGTTACCAGAGTAAAAACTAGAAAGTATGCCTTTACCTTTAATAGTTGTGTAGAAGACAGAATTTCAGCAGGTGTTGCCTTTTAACCAGTTCCATGACCAGCAACACTGGCTGACTCTCACCCTTCATTGTTGTTAACTGTCCTCAAGTCAACTTCAATTTAAAGTAATCCCATGAATGAGAGACCTCCAAGTCAGCCCTGAGTATTAAAGAACTGGCGAAAATAATCTCAGAACTATTGACAATAATCTTGGAGAGTTCCTGGTGAACAGGAGAAGTCCCAGCACAACCGAAGAGGGCAAATGTTTTCCCCATCTTCAAAAGAGGGGGGGGGACCCAAACAATTACTGTCCTGTCAGTTCGATTTGAATACCAGTAAAGATTCTAGAATAGATCATAAAACAGACAGTCTCTAACCTGTAAGAAAAGAATGCTGTGATCATTAAAAGTCAACATGAGTTTCTCAAAAACAAGTCATGCCAGACTCTCTCTCTCTCTCTCTCTCTCTGGATAGAGTATGATATCCTTGCAAAAAATGTGGACTAGACAATGCAACTGTTAGTTGGATTTGTAGTTGGTGGACTGACCAAACTCAAAGGATGCTTACCCATGTCTCCTGTTCATCCTATAGAGAAGTGACTGGCTGGGGGCCACAGAGTTTTGTTCTGGGCCCAGTTCTGTTCATCATCTTTATCAATGACTTGGATAATGGAATAGGGAACATGCTTATCAAAATTACAGATGACACCAAATTAGGAGGGTAGCCAATCCCCCATAGGACAGGATCAGAATTCAAAATGACCTTAACAAATTAGAGAACTAACAAAATGAATCTTATCAGGGAGAAATGCAAGGTACTACACTTAGGCAGAAAAAATATATATAGGATGAGTGACACTGGGCATGACAACTGTACATGCAAAAGGAATCTACAAGTCTTCGTAGACCACAAGCTAAACATGAGCCAACAGTGTGATGAAGCAGCTGAAAAAGCCAATGCAGTTCTAGGCTGCATCAATAGGAGTGTATTGTCTAGATCAGTGTTTCCCAAACATTGGTCCTCCAGATATTTTGGACTTCAGTTCCCAGAATTCCTGACTGTTGGCCAAGCTGACTGGGGCATCTGAGACTTGAAGTCCAAATGCCTAGAGGACCATTATTTGGGAACCATTGGTCTAGATCGAGGGAAATAATAGCACCTTTTGCTTTGGTCAGACCTCACCTGGAATACTGTGTCAAGTTCTGGGCACCACAGTTCATGAGGTATATTGAGAAGGTGGAGCTTGTCCAGAGGAGGGGGACCAAAATGCTGAATGGTCTGGAAACCATGCACTATGAGAAGTGGCTTAGGGAGCTAGGTATGTTTAGCCTGGCAAAGATTACGTTAAGAGGTGACATGATAGACATATTTAAATTCTTGAAAGCATGCCATTTTGAGGATGGAACAAGCTTGTTTTCTGCTGCTCCAGAGACGCAGGGCAGTGGATTCAAACTATAGGAAAAGCAAATCCACCTAACATTAGGAAGAACTTATTGACAGTAAGAGCTGTTCAACAGTGAAACACACTGCCTGGGAGAGTGGTGGTTGATTGTGTATTCTTCCATGGCAGTCAGATTGGAAGGTCCTTGTGGTCTCTTCCACTTCTATGATTCTATGATCAGATCTTGCAGACTCCGGTCCATGGCTTCCATAATTCCAGGGTAGGCATAGACCTCTTCTCCAGCACCACATTTCAGATGAATTGATTTTCTTCCCATCAGCTTTCTTCACTGTCACACTTTCAACAAACATATATGAAAATGGGAAATATGATGGCACAGACAATCCTAACATTTACTATTCAGTGATACATCTATTCAGGATCTTGTCCATTTTTTTCTACACAATCATTAAAAGTATAGGAGCCCTCTCCCATTTTGAATCTGGAACCCCTGTTCTTCCTGATAGCGAATAGCTAATGCATTGTAACTGGTTACTAGAGCCTGGTGCATGGGAGGAGCTTGGAATGAACTTCTTACATCATACAGATATCTCCCAATTCTGTAATATGTATATGAAGTAATTGGGTAGGTCATGTGGAGATTTGGCAGATGGTGGATATCATCATGAAACTAGACTCTTGAATTTTATCCCTTTGGCCCTAGCCTTGTGCCTTCAGTTTCTACATGCCTTGTAACATGGTATTTCTGCTAATTATCCATTACTCCTGCAATTTTAACAGATAGCTTATTGAATTGGCTTTTAACTATTTATATTATAACACAATTTTAAGTTGTATTTTGTTTTAATCTACATTGCATTCCATATTGGGAGAAAGGTTGAACAGTGAATAAATAGATAATGTAGAGAACTCAATTGGGTTGGAAAGGAATCCAGACTTATCTTTTAGGCTTTTAAACTCCCAAATGTTAGTCAGGTTCAGATAATCTTTCCCAGTTGTATATGGATTCATTTATTCAACCAGGAACAAGAGTAAAATACAGTCCTTATTTGTATGCTGACTTCAGCAGTTCACTCCAGGCTTGTATTAGTCTAGAGTCTCTTCTTAAAACAGTATGAAGCAGTGTTTTAAGCTCAGTTAACTAGCCATTATTAATAGTATATGGGGAGGGAAGTGGAGGATTAGAAAACTCAGCTGTAGTGTTCATTTCTAGTTCACAATCCACATCTTAAACAGTCAGACAAAATATTGAAAGTCATCTGTTATCACTAGTTACTGCTGTTTTGATTCACTATTTTATTTTGTATCCATGTGAGTTCTAAAGGTCTCTTGTATGTTAGATCCTATGGCATTCCCTGTTTACAATATTTTCCTCTGAATTTTATATGTACATACCCCCCCCCCTCTAGAGAATTCAGGTAGTTGAAACAAAAAGAGAGGATTTTTGTCACAGTTTTAAAATTAACAAAGTTTTTTGAATTTCCATATATAGAAAAAAGGGGAAGGAGTTAGATTCTGATGGGGAGTAGATGTGAGTAAGTATTAGACTATCAGCTGAACAGCAATTTTTTTCTTCTACTTTCTTCTGCCTCCTCCCTAGAATTCCTTGTCTATTTTCACCTGTATAAATATACCTGCCAACTGTGGGTAACACTACAAGTGTCTGAACAAGGCACAGTACACCCTTCTGATCTATGAGAGCTTGCTTCTGGGGGACCCCACTGATAAGAAAAAAAGCCACACATGATCAAGCTCCGTTATAGTCAGTGGATGGTGACATGTTCATGGCCGTGTTGGCATAGCCATGTGCATGTGCTGCTATGAAAAATAATGGATTGAGGAAATCTGTAGATGCTTGATGTCTAGCCCCCTAGTACAGTGAGCCTACTGTACTAGTCCACAAAACATACTGTACAATAAGTCTTGAAGTTGCCACAGTTCTTGATTGTTTCTGATTAAAGGTTATTCTATACAAGATGGAAGCAATAATAATTGGCAGGCTTTTATTTCCTAGAGAAATTAGTGAATTTCTCATAGATTGAGGTGGGGGGAGGGAGATTGTGAAACACCAGTCCAGAGAGAGCCTTAAATGTGCACCAAAAGGCTATTACAGACCAATTCATTTCAAGTTAGACTCTCCCTTGGAGACAAATGAGTAGATTTCTTAGAAGTAGCTGCATGACCCAGTCATACACTTTGTATACTCTGTGGTTCTCTCTACACAGAGATTGTTTCATTCTGCTCCTTCTATAAAATATATTCAGCTATTTTAGAAGAAGAACCTTTGACTCCAAAGCATGTTGGTCCAGCACCATTTTTTTAGTACTACTTTACTAAACAATTGTTTAGTATTGTTTAGATGAGTCTTGATTTTGTTTTATTATTACTGATTCCTTGTTTTTATTGTTTTATCATTTACTGTATTGTTGTATTTTAACTTTTCTTTAGTTTAATCCTGTTTTAAGGGGTTGGGAGGGTTGGATTGTGGGATGAGGGAATGTTTTAACTTTGTTTGTTTTAAAATGCTGTAACCCGCCCCATTGCTGCGCAGAGGGGCGGGCTATAAATAAAATTATTATTATTATTATTATTATTATTATTATTATTATTATTATTATTATTATTATTATATTTTTGACATAACACTCATTCTCTTTCTCACGCCAGCCACTGGCTGCCAGGATTCCATGCCTTCGAATAACATCATACCAATTAATAGAGAGAGAGCCCAAAAAAAATGTGATTAACACACTCATCCCTTTTACAAAGTTTGATTAGGTATTTGTTTAAATGTTGATAAGTATGCAAGGTATAGAAATTATAGATTATTTTCTCTATACACAAATACACATGTGCATGCATACACACACAAAAACTAGTGAGCTGCTTGTCAGGCTGAGAAACAAATAAAGACCTGTGTCCATCCTCTTCCAAGCTGGCACCACTACTGAGCAAGGGAGAAATGGGACTACGATGAAGCCTATAGATCAGATCTTCAGTTCAATCCAGTATCTGAGTCTGATTAGAGCACTAAGGCTAGAACGAATGATTCTTCCTATTCCTTTCTCACTCTTCATATACTGGCCTCATATTGACAAAAAGGCCACAGCAGGACCATGAAAACCTAAGTCAGTAATTTAGACTACATTTGGGTTTAATCTTTTGGATCTCTAGTGTCAGATCACTGCTCATGTGGAAGGGCCTTGAAGGGCTATTTTCACGGGACTTAAGTGGTTGTCCTCCTTTTGGAAAATTACTTTCAGGGTCATTGTTTGTACTGGACATTAACATGAGGATGCAGAACCTTGGCATAGAGGGATTGGTGCCTTTTCATGGTGATAGCAGAGGTGCAGACTTGGAGTATATGGGATCCGGAGGGCCTGATTCAAGAGTCTCTGGATTAAGGATCCCTGATTTCATGGACTCTGGTTCAGACCTTAGAATCATAGAATCATAGAACCCCCTGAATGGCAAGGGGTTGGACTGCATGGCCCTTGTGGTCTCTTCCAATTCTATGATTCTGTGATTCTATAGAGTTGGAAGAGACCACAAGGGCTATCCAGTCCAACCCCCTGCCATGCAGGAACTTTCAATCCAAGCATCCCCGATAGATGGCCATCCAGCCTCTGTTTAAAGACTTCCAAAGAAGAAGAGTCCACCACTCTCCAAGGGAGTGTGTCCCACGGTCGACAGCTCTTACTGTCAGGAAGTTTCTCCTAATGTTGAGATGGAATCTCTTTTCCTGTAGCTTGCATCTGTTGTTTTGGGTTCTATTCTCTGGAGCAGCAGAAAACAAGCTAGCTCCCTCCTCAATATGACATCCCTTCAAATATTTAAACAGGGCTATCATATCACCTCTTAACCGTCTCTTCTCCAGGCTAAACATACCTAATTCCCTAAGTCATTCCTCATAGGGCATGGTTTCCAGACCCTTCACCATTTTGGTTACCCTCCTCTGCACCCCCTCCAGTTTTTCAGCATCCTTTTTGAATTGTGGTGCCCAGAACTGGACACAGTATTCCAGGTGGGGCCTGACCAAAGCAGAATAGAGTGGCACTATTAAAATCCCAGCTGACTTTATGAAGCCAAAAGTATACTGTGGACAGGTTGCATGAGACTCATTTGGTGGGGACTAGATTGAGCAGGGTTGAATACTCAATATTTGATATTTTTAATTTTTTGAACTTATATAAAAAATACAATTATATACTTGGAAGTTAGTTTCTGGTTTCCAGTTCCAGATTATAAAGGTATGTGGCTATTTATTAAGACCACAAACCTGAGAAGGGGCCTTGGCTTTTCATTTGAAGAGACAGATCCATCAGACCCACTGGCACTGGGGACAGAGTTGCAGAAAACTGGTTCAGCATCATGCTAAGGTGATGAATGAATTTCAACATGGAGAAATGTAAGGTACTGCACTTAGGGCAAAAAAATGTAATACACAGATATAAGATGGGGGACACCTGGCTTAATGAGCCTACGTGTGAAAGGGATCTAGGAGTCCTAGTAGACCACAAGTTGAACATGAGTCAACAGAGTGATGCAGCAGCTTAAAAGGCCAATGCGATTTTAGACTGCATCAGCAGAAGTATTGTATCTAGATCAAGGGCAGTAATAGTGCCATTGTATTCTGCTTTGGTCAGGCCCCACCTGGAATACTTTGTCCCCTTTAACAGTCATGGTTCCATCATATGGAATCCTGAGATTTGTATTTTAGCAAGGAACTTCTCAGCCAGAGAGCCCTTTATGCTTCTGACCAAAGTACAAATCGCAGGATTCGATAAATTGTTGCCATGGCAGTTAAAGTGGAATCATAGAGCTATAACTGTCTAGTGTGTAGGGACCCCAAGTGAACTGTGTGACTGCTCAATCTGTTGTCCATGCTTTTGATAGGAAACTTCAAGGCCTCTGCTATCTCTTCTTAGAGTGTTTTGTCTTTAGCCAGACAGCCCTTCAAACAGATGATACTTTCAAAGAGAGAGCTGCTGCTGCTCTTCCTCCTCCTTCTTTTAATTTTTTAAAATTAAACAGAGCTTCATCATGCACATTCTGTTCAATAATTACATCTTCTACAAATGCAAATTATAAAAACAAATATATGCTTATATTTGCTTTAAATCATTTCTGTACAATATACAGTGTGCCCAGATTTGAGCATCCACAGACACCAAACCCATTGATTTCAATGGTCCTGCGTGCACACCATCCTGGGAGAGTGGCCACCCATGCATGCCCTGCCATTGAATACCACTTGAGGTCCTGCGGTTTATGCCATCTGTGGGGGGGGGGGGATCTGGAACAGAACCCCCGATGATTAGCAGGGCCCACTGTACAATATTTCAAATCTATTTTCCTTCTCAACAATATATTGAAATAACTAATAGCCTAAGCTAATTTACACAGTGGCATTCAAAGTATACCTAACTCTCAAATATATATATCTTCTGACAGTACTTCAAACAGAGAGTTATCTCTGTGAAATAAAATCCATTGCTGACCCCAGGATAAGTGGCACCCTGAAGAAGTGTGTTTGGCTCCCTACCCAGTCATCCACCCCAATAAGTCAGTTTTTAGGGTTCCCTTCAGGGTTTATGGAGGCTGGGGCAATGTGGCAGGGTCAAGGTGGAGGCCATGGATATGCACAGGAATTGAGGTTGAGGCATGGAACTCCTTGATTTGTGGAAGGACTGGGGTAAATTGGCCCAGTACTCTCCCCCCCCCCCCACAGGCATTGCAGCTTTGCAGTGCTACCAAGCAGGCATGGCTTGTGCAGAATTGCATAGCAATAGCAATAGCAAGTACATTTCTATACTGCTTATCAGTGCACTTAAGCACTCCCTAAGTAGTTTACAATGTGTAAGCCAAAACATATCAAGGTAAAATGCCCTGTTCCTCCCCCGTTTTTCCTCAGCATTGTTTATGAAAAGATCTGAAAGGTCTCTCTCTGTTACCTGATGCTTTACATTCAGAGCACTCCTGTTCCACTTTTGCCATTCCAGTACAGTCTCTGTCAGGTGTTATGTGTTACTCTTAAAGTAGAATTCTCATGGAGTTGTAGATCTCATGAAGCTGTAGGCTCCCACTGAAAAATTCTTTTCCTTTAGTTCTGAGACACAGAAAGCACAAATCACAGCAATGGAGCCAGTTGCAAAAAAGAGATCATGAATAAGTTCCTTCACCCTTTTCTAGCCATGGGTCCTTCTTGCAACAGTAGAGTGAAATGTGGAAGTGATCAACAAAGTGCAACAATGCAATCCAGTTTCCATCAATGAAGAAGATGTCGGTCTCCAATGAAGGGCCTCTTGAAATAGTAAAAGAGAAAAAAAGAACTACAACCTAAAAAAGAAGGAATGAATCACATTGTGGGAGAAAGGTGGGATATAAATCCTTGAGCTAAACAAGCAAACAAACAAACAAACCTGTTACAGATATCAATAGTACTTCTGATAGTGTTATGGCCAAAAGTAATGGTAAAGTCTTCTGCAGAACAACTTAAGTGGAACAGACTGTGTAAGAGCTGATGGGCTATCCTCCTTTGGAGGCTGGATAGACATCTTTCAGGAGTATTGTAGTTACGTATTCCTGCATGGCAGGAAGTTGGACTGTCATCAGAGGTTCCTTGCAGCTCCTTCTCAAACTAACTTTCTTTGATTCTATGATTCTACATTTGCAAATACAACAGTTTCCGTGACAGTAAATTTACAAAACAGAAGCAAAGCAAAAATACCACTCAGCTCAGCTTCCTCCTCCACCAGTTCAGTTTGGTGATCCTCTAGCTTGGCCTAACTCACCATCCATCCCCTTGCACACGCTCAAGCCTGGCCCTGAGGATGTATGGCCACCCTAGTGACTACAGCACTACGTTTAATTACTGATTAAATTAATTCATATTGGATAAAATATTGGCCTATAAAATAATTATTTCCTGCCCTTCAAGGTTCCAGGATGCAACTACTCTTTATAAATATGATAGAGAGCACAGTGGCACCATTATATATAGGCAGGTGAGCAGCGGCGGCGGGGGCTGGGAGAGGCCCGGGCGGAGGTCTAAAGGCCCACCCAACCTCCTGGCATAACTGTGGCAGCAGCGAGAAGTGGCAGCAGGGGCCAGGAGAGGCCTGGGCGGAGGTTTAAAGACCCGCCCAACCACCACCACCACCCGGCAGAACCGCAGCAGTGGTGAGCAGCGGCAGCAGGGGGCAGGAGAGGCCTGGGCAGAGGTCTAAAGGCCAGCCCAATTATCACCACCACCCGGCAGAACCACAGCAGTGGCGAGCAGTGGCAACAGGAGCCAAGAGAGGCCTGGGCGGAGGAATTTTCCTCATGAGAACAACATCTAGGCAAACAAAGACAGCCCAGTCCAGGTGGCCAGAGAGTCATAACATCAGAAGTTCCTAGCTGGGAAAGGCAGCAAAGAACAGATAACAGTATCCAAAACACTGTTAGGCCTGGGAAAGAAATCACGTGGTGGATGATGGACAGCAAGGGGC
>CM034701.1:197683801-197699386 GCA_020142125.1 Phrynosoma platyrhinos
TCTGCTGGATTTTCAAGCACACCACACCAATAAAATTCAACAGTTTAAAGAACCGCGGCAGCGGTGAGCAGCGGGGGCCAGGAGAGGCCCAGGCAGAGGTCTAAAGGCCCACCCAACCACCACCACTAGCAGAACCTTGGCAGTGATTGTCTTAAGGCAGTAATGAACTGGATGAGGAAAAATAGATTGAGACTGAATACAGATAAAATGGAGGTACTTGCAGTAACGGCCCCAAAACTAGGGATTGGGATACAACCTCCAGTCCTGGACGGGGTCACACTCTCCACTAAGGACTGTGTTCACAGTCTGGGGGTGCTCCTGGGTCCGTCGTTTCAGATGACTAATCAGGTAAATGTGATGGTCAGGAGTGCCTGTTATCAGCTTTGGCTGATACGCCAGCTAAACCCTTTCCTGGAAGTAAGCGACTTGGAAACTGTGGTGCACGTGCTGGTAATCACCTGTCTTGATTTCTGTAATGTGCTCTACATGGGGCTGCCCTCATGCTTGGTTTGGAAACTTCAACTAGTACAGAACATGGCAGGCAGGTTGGTCTTAAGAACATCAAGGAGAGACCACATAACACCTGTTTTAAGGCTTGGGTCCATCCTATCTTCAGGACCACCTCCTCCCATATAATCCACCCCGCGCACTCAGGTCCTATGGGAGGAATTTGGTACAGCCTATGAAAACGAGATTGTCTGCTGCCTCCCAGAGGGCCTTTTCAGCAACTGCTCCCAGATTATGGAACAGCCTGCCAGACGAGATCTGTCAAAATACTATCTTGAGCAGCTTTAAGAAAGCTGTCAAGACAGATCTTTTCCGGCAGGCTTTTCCTGACTAGACTTCCCACCCTTAAGAGTCAGTCTTCCTCTCCTTCCCTACTCTCTGCTGCAACTAGGGTTTGGTCTTTTTCAATGAATTTATTTTAAGTATGTTTTAAAACTGTGATATTGTTTAATACTTTTTTAGGGGTGGGTGGATTTTTGGGGTTGTCCAGGATGATATGGGGATTGTATTTATGTTAATTTTAATGTTGTAAGCTGCCCCAATTGCTCTGCAGAGGGGCAGAATATAAATTATTAAATTTTTCTTAACTGTCCAGCTCTCACATCCATACATGGTAGCAATGGCTTGTATGATTCTAACTTTGATTTTCTGCTGGAATTCCCTGGTGCACTCCATTAGCTCTCGTATGTTTGCAGAATTTTGAGCATGATTTTACTTGTGTGAGAGATCAGTGCTATGGTCCTATAGTTGCTTCAGTCTCTTGTGTCTCCCTTTTTGTGGATGGGGATGGATATTGATCAATATTGTATATTGTATATTGATCACTTCCAATCTGTTGCCCATCATTTTGTTTTCTATATCTGTCGACATATGTTGGTTAGCACTAGAGTTGACACCATCAGTGTGGATTGCAGCAGTTCAACTGGAATATCATCTGTTCCTAGTGATTTGTTTTTCGCTATTTCTCTTATTGCAGTTTCTACCTCACCCTTTAGAATTTAAGATTAATCTTCATCTGGCTCTTCGTTCCATCTGTCCCTCATTTTATCATCTCTTTTGTATAATTCTTCTGTGTATTGCATCCAGCGTCTTTTTATTCCTTCCTAGTCTTGAATTATGTTATTTTTATTGTCATAGAGCAGGGGTCGGCAACCTATGCCCCGTGGGCCACACCCGGCCCGGGGACACCCGTCGACCGGGCCCCACCGACCCCCACAGTCGCTGCCACCATGCACGCCGCCGCCATTTTGCCTTCCAAAATGGCAGCTGCGACTCGTTTGCGCATTTGCAGTACTGCTGCACATGTGTGGACGAGCCACGGCCGCCATTTTGGAAGGCAAAATGGTGGCCGCGGTGCGTGCGGCCAAAATGGTGCCCCAGAGGAGGCCCATCGCCTCCAAGGGAAGCCTCCTGGGGGGCACCCACGGCAGCGCTGGGCCTTTTGGAGGGAGCCCTCCTGGGGGGCCCTGCCGCCGTGTGCATGTGCACGGGGGGGTGGCAGCCGCCATTTTGTTTTTCACAGGGGGTGCGCATGCGCGTAAGAGCGCGTGTGCTGGCCCCCAACACCATCTCCCCCCCCCCCGGCCCAACGGCAAAATAGGTTGTTGACCCCTGTCATAGAGCGTCCCAGTCCTTACTTTGAATTTTCCTTTGATTTCCCAGATCTTGAGAAATAGATCTCTTGTTCTTCCCTTTTCGTTATTGTCTGCTATTTCTCTGCATTGGTCGCTGTAGTAATTTTCTTTATCTTTCCACACAAGCCATTGTAGTGTTGCATTCATATTTCTTAGTTTGTCCCTATCTCCCTTTTGTTTTTCTTCACTTTTCTTTATTGCTTGTAGTGTTTTTTCTGTCATCCATGATTTTTGCATATGCAGCTTGCATATTAGCAGAGCTCACATTTTTAATGAGAGTCTTTAATCAGATAATTTATCAAATCCCCTAGACTTTGAATTCTAATACTGTTGCATTCATAATTCTTAGTTTGTTCCTATCTCCCTTTTGTTTTTCTTCTCTTCTTCTTTTTATTGCTTGTACTGTGTGTGTGTGTGTGAGGCGGTTGTCATCCATGGTTTTTGCATATGCAATTTGCATATTAGCAAAGCTCACGTTTTTAGTGAGAGCCTTTAATCAGATAATTTATCAAATCCCCTAAACTTTGAATTTTAAGACTGGGGTGAGGGGGGGGGCAAGCATAATGTTATTCAGACCTTTTATATCTGTTTCCAATTTAGGATCCTATGCTTAAGGCAAAAGACCAACTAAAAGATAATCACTATCACTAATTTTTGAGTGTAAGAGGTTTAGCATGTTTCTTTACTTTTATCAAGCCTTTCATAATTCTTTCCATGTTTTCTAAATGAGCCAGTGTTGAAAAGGCCATAACATTAGAAGTGCTCTTGATAGCTATTCAGTTGAAGAGTGCAAATTAAACAGTGTGATGAATATTGAAATCTCTCTGTCCCAGATTATTTTTTGTATCTTTGTAGAGATCATGCCTGAAAACATACATGAGTAATGATGAAGTGGGGGGAAATGGAGGGAGGAATCTTAATGATTTTACCAAACCTTCAGTATAGTTCTTAGAAATAAAATGAACACTGTGAGTATTCTACTGATTTCTTTTGTGACTGGGAACAACCTCAATTTCTAAATTTTTATGTACTGTCCTCCTCCTGAGGTAGCAACCAAACAGCTCCCCCAGCGTGCATACACTTTTAGGCATCTGGGTAGGAGTTTAGGGCAGGAATTGGGGCAAACTACTGCACTGTTTAACCAATGTCTTGTGTTATATAACTGAAGAGGCTCCAGCCATGCCTGGGTGGTACATAGCCATGGACTCATAGGCAAGGAATACGGTAATCTCTCTGCATGAGTGGTAGCAGTGGGCCATACAGCAGCCACACTTTCCTTTCTCCCTTCATATACAGTTGCTCCTCTGTTCGCACGGATTTGAAGTCTGTGGTTTTGCATATTCACAGAGGGGCGACCTCCATTTAAATCAGTGGGGTGCGCCCCGCCAGGTGCCTATGGGGCACACCCCATTCAAGCCTATGGGGCTTGAATATTTGCAAATCTCTGTTTTCGCGAGGGGGTCCGGAACAGATCCCCTGCAAAAGTGGAGGGCCAACTGTATAATCAAGCCCTAGTTCTCTTCACTCCCCAATCCCTAGGGAGGATTCATATGGGCAGTAAGACCCCCCCCCGACGCGTTGGGGAGGGGTTCTTTATTGCACCAGCCAGAAAATGAAGCCGGACGCGTCATTGGCTGGGCGGTGGGGGGAAGTCCCGCCCCTTCCTTTGCCGCTCAGCCAATCACAGGGGGGATCTCTAGGATCCCATCTTGTTGGTGGTCTCGCTTATCGCAAGACTACCAATGAGATCTTAGGGCTGTAAAGCCCCTGGCTGCCTCGTGGCGGCAGCCATTTTACAGTTAGACAAGCAACCCACCCACCCAACCTTCAATAATAAGTAATTTTATATTTATTCTTAGGCTGCGGCTGGTCACCTTATTGGAGCTGGGAGGGAATTTTCCCAGAGTTATTGTGGCCCTCCCTGAGAATAAATTGAGATTAGGCTTGTCTTTAATAGAATATTTGATTTAACTATGTATACTTGTTATTGTTTATGTTGCCCGTTTAACAAGTGAAGTTAATCCGTCACAACTGACTATCAGGATTCTGGTGAGGTTATGTTTTACCAAACTGTTTTAATGTTATGGCGGGTAAGATTTCCCCCCCCCCCGGGATAAGTTAGTTAATTGGGATTACAAAATTGGTTCAAATTCAAGTGGAAAAAGAGTATATGTCAATGGGTTAATTCATTTGTTGCTATGTCGTCACAAAACAAATTGATGATGGCATTGACAAGTTAAACTATGATGTCATTTTGTTTGGGGGGAGACGACCTCTGCGATGTGGGGTTTATTTGGTAATTGATGTTCTTGACACATGAATTAAAAGGATAGATATGTAAAGAAACATGTGTCAAGAACAAGGAAAAGTTTGGTTAAATTAAAGTGTTAAAATTATTGATTACCTTGTACAAATAAAGTTGTGGCCAAGTTTTATAACCATAAAATAGAGTATGGTGTCATTTTTGTGTCGGTGCAACAGGTTTTATTCTGAGTTGTCCTATTTTTTTCTTTAGTAATGGCACAATGTCAGACAGGCTATTCAGTATTCACAACAAACTCCCTGATTGCTTTGTACATGAAACGAGAAACCTGGCGAGAAATTCAGAAAAATGCTGAAGCAATGTGTGCACAGGATAGAGTGGGTGGGCAGGAAAGATGCAGAAAAGGCAAATTTTTCCATGGGGGACTTCAGGACAATTTTAGGCTACCTTAAAGTCTGTCTCTCTTTTTTAGGTGAAAGAGATGACTCATAGACATTCAGTGCAGCTAGATCTTTTAATTCCATTCAAGAAAATGTGTAAGAAACTATTCTCACCAAAGACATCCTCTTACACCTTGGGATGGTTTTAGACTTTAACTCCTCTCAGTCCCCATCTTTGGGTATGCTGGTCCTGGCATCTGGGATTTACACTACTATAACAATATCTTAACTCATACAGGGACTGTGGTAGGAGTTTAGGGCAGATGACAAGAGCTGGGAAACAATTTCTGAGACAAAGGTCCACCCTCAGAAGACAAAGCTGAGTCTCAGAACCTAACTCTTCCCTGAGATACAAATTCCCCTGTTTTGCTCTCAAAGCTCCCTCTGCCACAAAAATAGATCCTTACTGTTAATCAGCAATGAAGGATCAACCTCAGCATAACAAGGCTGCAGGGAATAGTTGTCAAACAATAAGAGAAAGTAACATAAGGCATAGATGCACTGTTTACATTGACACATACATTTTGAAGGTAAAGAAAGTGTGCAGTGCCCCTGCTGTGTATTTGAGCAGGACAGCGATGAGTGTCATCATGCATGGCTCCCCTGTCATGTTGGGTGTTACTTTTTTAGCAGGAGCATGCTACCATTTTTGTGAAGGAAATATATGGTCTTCCATTAATTCAACTTTCTTCTCTCTTCCAAAATGGCTATAATCTCATTATATCCTTTTAACATTTAGATAGTTAAATAACCTGTCTTACACAAATTCATTCCTCTCAGCTGACTCCCAGAAGCAGCTTCTAACTGGAGTATACAAAGAAATTACCATATAAGATAAATTAAAATGTCAGTATTTGTAGCACTTGCTAATTTACTGGCTCTGTTTAGTTTCTCAGTCATTAACTCCACCAGTCTTGCTGCCCACTGGTCTTTTTTGTTCCTGTCCCTTTAGATTGCCTTTTCTGTCCCTTTAATCTCCTAGGATGCTTTTCTCTCCTGGCAGTCATTTTAATGGTTGTTTATTTGCCTATTTACGTGGTTTGGAGATGTAAGAATTAGTTTCATGAGTTGAAAGGGAACATACTCTGCCAGAGTACCAAGGGCACTGAGTTGCTGTCCCCAAGGAAGATTATTATGGCAGTGGAAAACCAGTCTAACTTATACATTGACCAGGTGGTGAACAAAGAGATGGCTTTTCCCTTACCAGTTCGAAAGAACAACAATTAGAGCTTTGTAACAAAATATTAGTACATCATTTTGTTTTTTTCCTCCTCCCTTCCAATACCTATTCCTTTTGTGTCATGTCTTTTACACTGTAAACCTGAAGATATGAGCTGTTACATTCTTAATCTTTGTAAGATGCTCTGTTTTTTCTATCTGAGGAGGAAGGGAATAATGCTTCCAATACTATACAAATTAAGGGGTTCATCACATAGAAGGGGATCAGCCAAATCTTGTGCAGAAACAGGATTTAAATCCACAAAAGTGGGATTGTTTTCAGATGCACTGAGCATTAATCCGACATTAACCCACACAGAAAGTGGACAAAATCAGCTGCTTTTTACTTACAGGATTTTCCCAAAAGTAAAAAGTGGCTGATTTTGTCCACTTTCTGTGTGTGTTAATGTCGGATTAATGCTCAGTGTCCCTGATGAGTCTGAAAACGATCCTGTTTTTGCTTGATATTCCCAGAATTTAAATCCAGTTTCTGCATAAGATTTGGGCACTTAGCCTCCCATGTGATAAACTCCTGTGCCTGCATGTATATGTTAGTGGGAGAAAGTGAGAGTGAATGAGAGACTGAGAACTTGAAAAAGTAGTTGTCACTGATATAAGGTATAGTTAATGCAAAAAGCAGAGGAACAGGTTGTTCAGATTGTTGGTGCAGTTAAAATACAGTCGTTCCCAACTATGAAGTAGCTTCAAGGCTTGCTTAATTTCATTTCAGTGCAATGTAGGGGCAGCGTTGAGAGAGACCCACAGGTTGGTCCAAATTTAACCAGCCACTATATCTAACCAAGACATGTCTGTGATATGTGGGATGGGAGAGTTGTGTTCTTCTGGTTGATTTTAAAAAAGAAGATATTTTTAGTTGTACAAAAATATATATGAAGAAGCAGTAGCAAATATTTTTGGAATTCTCTAACTGATTCTTGCAGGCTACTTATTTGCTTATGACAGTTAAGCACAGATCTGTGAGTTGAAGAGTGCATTATCAAAATCTGAAAGTAATCAATCAGGTCTAAACAGGTTGAGTAGGGATTGAGGAATGAGGAGAGAAAGGAGTCAACCAGCTAGCCAATAGCCCAGTGTATAATCTGTCTCCTGCTGTAAGGCAGAATAGGGCATCAGTCTGTAAAGGGTTGCATCCAGTAGCAGTAAGTGGGAAACACCCCTTTTTCCATTCCATGACCAACATAATATGTTTTAGCAGTGTATATGCATGTGCCTTCAAGCTGCCTGTTGATTAATGGCAACTGAATAGATTTCATAGGGTTTTTAAAGTAAATGAACACTTAGAGGTGGCTTTCTATTTCCTTCCTCTGAAATATAGCCTGCAGCTCCTGGTACTCCCATTCCAAGTTCTAACCAGGCCTGGCCCTGCTTAGCTTTCCAGATAAGGAAGGATTTTGTACCTTGAGGATATTTTGATAGGAGAGTACTATTGGATATCACTCTGTGTAAACATGTAGGTGGCAGGTGGTTCCTTTCTTTACAGTGCAATTTTACAACAGTTGGCAACTGTACAGCTTAACATATAAATATGATCAACTCTATAAATATGTAGGATTGTGGGGGTTTTTTAATGGTCAATTACTCTTAGAGGCCTTCAGGAAGGGAAAATTGTGTTTAACCAACCATCAGCCCAACACAGAAAGGTTATAGCCATATCCCCCCCCCCAGGAAAAGGATCAGAGAGCCTCTGATGTTGGTTCAAGGGGGCAAAATTGTCATGGCTGCCTACTCCAGTGTGCTAAATTAAAGAGCTGGTGACAAATGCATTTCTGTTAAGTCAAATATCAACATGAGTCCCAGTGACAATTCTCCTAAGGCTCTCTTAGTGGCTCCTAGACCACTGTGGTGACATGTACACTGAATTAAGGAATTCACTGACTGGATACAAGCTACCACTTCTGTGCATGTTAAAATCATTTCCATTCATTGAGTGTTCCTTGCTGTTTTGCTGTGTGGGATAAATCTGAAGAAGAGAGAACTGCTTGTCAATGACACTTAGTGATACTTAGTATTCTCCATTATGATACCTGTCGCAATTTTTGTGCAGTTCTAATTTCAAGAAAATTCAGTAGATTGCCTTTTTGTACTCTTACAGAATGCTTATAATATACTGGGATTGGATAGCTTTTACAGTGGGCCCTTGGTATCCATTGGGGTTTGGTTCCATGACCCCTCATGGATACCAAAATCCATGGATGCTCATGTCCTATTATGTAATGGCATAGTAAAATACAATGGCCCCTTATTACAATGGCCCCTATTACATACAATGGCCCCTTATTAGAATGGGAAGATCAAGGCTTGCTTTTGGGAACTTATATATTTTTCAAATATTTTCAAGCTGTGTATGCTTGAATCCATGGATACAGAGGGCCTATTCTAATAGTATTAATTACATCATGGTGGCTCCCCTGTGCTCAGGAGGGTGGCTGTCAACAGTCTACTATCACCCAGAACAATGAGGCAGAAGATTGCTTCCATTAATTTGACTTGAGTTGACCCAATCCATTCTCTTCTTATCCTTTATTGCTCACTTAATCCTGACTGCTGCTTGGTTTCTGTCGTTGTTCGTTTTGGAGTATACATTTCCTTACTGGCCTCTTGGGCTGACAGAACTTATTTGTCCATGACAGGATCCTTATCCAAGGCAGAACATAACCTTTGGCCTTTTCAGTCAAGCCAAATGTGGTTCCCATATGAACAACCATAGGGCATGTTTTCCACATCTATAAAGTTTTAAATTCCTTAGTACAATACATTAGAGTTTTCATCTCTCCCTGTTCCTTTTTATGTCCTTAACAACATCATTGAAAGAGTGTACAAAGCATGCAGCTTTATTTCTCATCTGAATTAAAAAATATTCTCTCCTTGGCAGGTTTTAATTTTGGAAATTTCCAGTGTTGCCAATAAAAGAATGTCAGATCAAGTGATTTTATAGCTTGAGGAAAAGGGCAACCAAATGTTCAACTATTAATCTACCAGACAAAGGCTTGAAGTAATAATCTCAAATAAGTGAAGATAGTTTTTGTGAAGTGGCAAAATTCAAAGAATGGACAGGGGTAAAAAAAATGACTTTCATTCAAGTGAGTAGGACATGTAGTTACTCTTTCACCAGTTCACTCGATATTTTGACAAGATCTCTATAAAATTGTAAGGCCATAGACAGAACATAAGCCTGTTTAACTTGCTGAGCAACCTGGGGTTGTCCTGATTTTATCACTGCTTGATTAAACCAATGTCACCGCCATCAACCAAAAATTTTCCTTTTGTAACTCTGAAGTTAAAACCATCAATCAAGTGGGAAACCCATTGTTTCTGGGATTCCTGGAAAATCCACTCTCCTGCCTCAAGACACAATTCACCCCCTTAAATATGCCCACTTGTACACTTCCACTTTTGTCCAGTTTGGAATCAGGCAGAAACTCTGTTGGATTCAAGCTTGACTCTTCAGTACCGCACATAGCCCCAGACTGAGTCCCATTCAACTCCCAGCCTTTCCCCAGATTGGAACCTGACTTCTGGAACTAGAACATATTCCCCATTGCAAATCCTTTAAGTCACTGTCTGCTACCACCTTTTATATTTGTCTGTGTATATGTGTGTGTGAGTGTGAGGGTGCTTTGTGTGTGTATTGATTCTCCTTTTTATAAATAATCTAAACTAATTTGGAACCTGGCTCTGAAGTTCTTTGGGTTTAGAACTGATACACATAGATAAAAGTCCTGGCTTTAAGTTACTGAAGCCCTCTTACTGCTTCCCATTGAGCTAAATTAATTTCCCCATTGAATACAATTTGTAGGTGCCCTCCAGGGACCCTGTGTTTTTGTGTAACCATAATCCTAGCCATTAGTGAGGCTTGTGGAATTGCAGTGCAAAACCATATGAAGGATCTATACATTCCCTACTCCACTTTATAGGAAGCACAATCTGGCAGTTATTGAAATATTTTGTGATGGTGTCTATTTCAGTCAATTGGGTCTTCTGCATCACAGTTGTATTCAACTGTTCAGTCTTATTTGTAAACTGCCAGAATTGTAAAATCCAAAGATGTGTCAAACAGAATTGATAATAGAACCCAGTATACCTGAGCACAGCCATCTGCCTTCGTTAATGCACCAAGACTGACATTATCTTTGATAATATTTTCAAAGGCAAGAATGGAATTTGCTTTTAATGGAAGCTAAACCTCCCAAGTGTCACTGTTTGCATATGGCATCAATCTGTACATCATTTTTTTCTGCCATATGTCTTCATTCCTGTCTTTACAAGTTTATCAACTTCAGTTGACTACTCTATGAAACTTCTATCACATTTGCTCTCCATGAGACTTGACATAACCCATTCCATAAGTGTCAAAATACTGCAATAACTATTACCAACTAGATTATCAAGGAAAAGATCCATTCAAGTCAAAAGACCTAATGACTAGATAATTCCTGCTTCTTCTCTTATGTCATCTATATTAAGGAACATTTGGAAAAACCTTATGGTACATAGAGAGTCCAGAGAGGTGGATGTGTGAAATTGCACCTTCCTGCTGCACTTAACAAGCCCATGCATAAGCCAATCCCATAAATGCAAACTTCACAAATGGGTACCTCATATACATTTCAGAGACTGAGGTTTTAAAAAAAATTAATCAGAATCTGCTTGATTTTGTGACTAAAACCAAAGGTTATTTTTCTCTCATTATAAATACAGTGGGACCTCATCATCTTTGGGCTTGCCATCCACGGATTTGACTATCTGCAGATGGAAAGCCCCATTGTGGGTGGGTAAAGGAGGGATTTACTATTGTTATTGATTTTGCTTGTATGTTTGGGGGATGGGTGGGAGGGTAAAGGAGGGATGGGATTCTAATTTGTTTTGTTATTTGTAATTTTGTAATTGCTGTACGCCGCCCCGATTGCTTGGCAGAGGGGCGGGATATAAATAAAACTTATTATTATTATTATTATTATTGTCCCAAATGGCAACGTGTGCATGTCATCCCACCAGCAGCTGCATGAATGGCACGCCACCATATAAAGACAATGGGATTTGAAGTCTGGCATTTTTTCCTATCCTGGGGGGGGGGGAATCCACAATGGATTCCCCATGAATACGAAGGTATGACTGTACTATCAATGTTACGTGAATCTATGAACACATATCAGATTGCTTCCTTTGGGAGAAGTTGGGGAGGAGATAGAAAGGTCATCCAACCATGGGGCAGCCAATCTTGTCATTACTCCCATTGCCATTACTTGCATCTGGTAAACTGAGGTCTCCAAGAAAAAAATTGGAGTAATGTGATTGTTCTGCATGTGGGGTATACAACCTCAGCCTGCAATAATAGCTCATCTCATTGAATGTTCCTTCATAAATAAATAAATATTTTTTAAAACTTCCACATAAGAAATTGATCTGTCATGGAGATGACAACTATTTAGACTTTTCTTTGATTGCCAAGAAACATGTTTAGGGGTAGCCATGTTGGCCATGCAGCAAAATACAACAAACGCCAAAATCCACAAAGCAGTGATACTTTTGTAGGGCCATCTAAAATACACAAAATACATTATGACTAAGAATAGGGCAGTTAGCTTCACATGGGACATAGCTATCTTGGATCTCAATGGAAGTTACTTTGCTGCTGCTAATGGATTTGAAATTGTATTGTCTGTGTTTATGCCCTTTGCTCTCTGTCTCCATATGGCCAAGAAGGGGAATGGCCTCTGCCTGCATTGATATACCTACAGACCATCATAACTGATAACAGAAGTAACATCTGAGACAAATTGTAGGCCTGTGACATCATTACTTTTCTTCTCTATGATTTTTAGTGCCTTGGCCTGATGCAGAAGCCAGTGAGGCTTCACAGGCTTGCATGATATATTTTGTGCATTTTCATTACCCTAATAAAGGTAACACTGTTTTATGGATTTTGGATTTTGTTACATTTTGCTTTGATTACCAGGTTTCTATGTGCTGACATTTGTTTTTTTTTAATTATATATTTATTATTTCAGTCAAGAAGGATTCAGTTATGTGGTTGTGTCAGGTTTAGTAACTCATTCTCTTCTGTTGAGAACTAGAACTAGTGGGAAGCCTACAGAGAGAAGAATATATCTAGTTTGTGCTCTCTCTGCCCCCACTTTTTTTGAGAGGAATCTGTAGTATTGGACAAAGGAAGGACATTACATATGCTCAGAGGCACTCTGCTTATTCATTCTCTTTCTCTCTCTCTCTCTCTCTCAGAACTAACTTCCAAGGATGAGCCATAACACTGAAAGCTGGTCTCAAGGCTCATCCCTGGCTCAAATTAAGCCCTGCAAGAAAGAATCATACTGTGAGATGTGTGGTGATTTTCCTGTCGAAAGCTAGCAATCAAAGCTGTTTCCTCACTTAAAAGCAGCCTGGATTTTTCTCTACTGATCAGAAGAGCTTTTACTTTATCTGTTTCTTCTCCAGTGATTATGCTTCCCTTTTCTGTTGTTCCTTCCCATCCTCAAATGGCCATGCTGAACCTCTTACTGATGCTTATGCATTGAATAATTTTAAGCACCTTTTATGTTGCAAGCAAGGCGATGCTCAAAATCCATTTCAGCAGTTGCTAATTTGCAATAATGGTAGTCTCCACAATGGCAATTAATGAACAAAGGAACCTTGCACTTTGTGACCTAGCAACCAGGTTCCCCTTTAAACTGGTTTCTCCCTTTCTCCCTTTTTCTTTCTTCTTTTTGCACAAGAGATGTCAAAGTCCCCAGGAAACAGCAGTGTTAAATTGCTTTGTATGTGGCTGATTTCCCCCATCGGGTTTCATTTGTCACTTTCTTTTATTTTGATTAATTATAACTCTACACTTTGTGATTATTATGTTATTTCTTACATTTATTAATAACAAAGAATGCACACAACTATCCTTCTTAAGGCTACCAAGTATCTTACAGAACAATAATCATTACAGCATTTTGAATTTATTTTACAAGTTTTGAGGAACCTAGATATATCATTGTTTTTGTTGATCATTCCCCTCAAATTACATAAAACCCTGCCACATACTTGTAACTATGCATGCTTTATTTCATTTTATGCTTCATACACCATCTAAATCTAGCTTTCTTGTTCTTGCGTATCTTCAGCCTTTATAAATAGCCATTCGTAAATAGTCATTGCTGTAACAACAGATACCTATAGAATTGGTTTCTGCTCTAGGCCATGTAGCTGGACACTATTTTGGCATATGTATTGCATAATATAAGCCCCTGAAGCCTATATATTGAGGAATTAAGCACAAAAAGTACAGGCAGAAAACAAGGGAAGCTGAAGGGAGAAATAATATGATATAGCACTGAAACAAATAAGCTACAGTGAAATGTGAATTAATCGTTACTTTGCTAGAAATATTTGTGTCCACTTTTTGGGGGGTGGTGGTGCTTCTTTGACAATGTTCCACCATGTTTGACAGACATAGCTTGTAATAAATTATAGAGGACTTTGCAAAGGAAGCACTCCTGAAGAATAGCAGCATCTTTTCTGTTAATATCCAGTATATAAAAAGGAGAACTTTGCTTCAAGTCCTAACGGGAATTAGCAGAACCTGCACTTTTGAATGCATCAGTTTGCAGTGGACCTAGGTAACAAGGCCAGAGCCCTTTCAGAATACTTCTACTTTACAGGAATATTGTTCCAATTCAGGGGAGTACAGGTCAATTTACTGTGTTGACTGGTTTTTCAGTTTTGGGGACTCTTTTGGGGCCAACCAATGGCTTTAAACATGGGGGGGATTGTTCCATTTGTAGTGTACTGTGTGTACTCACAGCCCCCCTTTCCATTTCCCTTTCTGTGTGCCTCTTAGCAGTCTCTGTCTGAACACTGTTACCAGTCATCTTTGAAGTCTCTTCTGTAAAATCTCATAGCAATGTGCTCCTTTTTTCTCTCACAGTACACCATCCCTCTTGCTGTCTTCTTTTACATTGCCACAATATCATCTGAAATCCCAATCTACTACCCATCTCCCCCATCTGTTTCTTCTCACCCCACAGGTCTCCTGGTTCTTTCAGTTACATATTTACACTAACCCATTTCAACATACCACATTTCTCTTTCCTCACCTTTTCACTCAGCATACTTTCCACGTTGTGTAGCATTTTATGTATTTATGAACCTCTCTCTGTATACCGAGTGTTTTTTTTTCCAGTTTTAACCATCTCCTCCTTGATGAGTTTGGCAACAACACCACATGTGGCTTTCACTATCATGGAAATTCATACACACAGGCATATCATGGGCAGTTAAAATAGCTGCTTGTCCATAATCAACTAAAAAAGCTGATGCCAGCTGCTCTTAAGAAAGAGAAGCAATTTGGGCAGACTTCCATCCTGCTTCTGTTGCTGATAGACCTGAGCTGACTTTAAGTTTTTCCAAAAAGGAGATGGGAAAGAGCTACAAAGAGTGGATATTGGGAATTCCTTTCTTTTATTGTGCAAGGAAAAGATAAGATGACCTCTCAGATGGTGATGGTGGCCTTAAAATAATTTGCTATGTCCAAGCACATTCACATGCAGAAATTATATAGTTTTCATGAAAAAATTGTTAGCCCCAATAAAGAGTCATCTTGCTGGGACTTTTGTTATATAATATAATAATAACTTTATTCTTGTATCCCACCTTTCTGCCATGACAATCAAGGTGGCTTATATAGATTAAAATAGATTTAAATAAAATATAGCTGAAATAATAATAATAATAATAATAATAATAATAATACCCCCTTTAAAGATAATTAAATACAATACTATTTTAAAAAAGAATTCAACCTATTAAAATAGCAACATGATATTAAAATAGCGATTTTTCTGGTAACAACAGTGGTTGCATAAAGTGGGGAGTGTACAGGGTAGGTTGGATTGCTCTATTTGGGGAAGACCTGCCGGAAGAGATCTGTCTTGACAGCTTTTTTAAAGCTGTCTAAGCTGGTTATTTGACGGATCTCTTCCGGCAAGGCATTCCATAGTCTGGGAGCGGCAGTGGAAAACGTCCTCTGGGAGGTTGTCATTAATCTGGCTTTTACAGGTTGCAGTAAATTCCTCCCAGAGGACCTGAGGGTGTGGGGTGGATTGTATGGAAGGAGGCAATCCCTTAGATAGGTTGGACCCAGGCCATGTAGGGCTTTAAAGATAACCACCAATACCACCAATGTGTTCGAAAACCAATACCAGTGAAGAGACTTCAGAATAGGTGTAATATGATCAACTTGGCTGCTATATTTTGTACTAATTGTAGTTTCCAGACTAGGTATAAGGGTAGCACCATATAGAGTTCATTGCAGAAATCAAGTCGTGAGGTCACCAGTGCATGCATTACAGTTTCTAGGTCCCTTACTTCCAGGAAAGGGCACAGCTGGCATATCAGCCAAAGCTGATAACAGGCACTCCTGACGGTAGCATTCACTTGATCTATCATGTGAAGCAACGGGTCTAGGAGCACTCCCAGACTGCGAACACAGTCCTTAGAGGAGAAT
>CM034701.1:197699486-197710849 GCA_020142125.1 Phrynosoma platyrhinos
CTGGACACAGTATTCCAGGTGAGGCCGGACCAAAGCAGAATAGAATAGAGAGTATGACCCCATCCAGGACTGGAGGTTGCAACCCAATACCTGGTTTGGGGACCCCCACTGTAAGTACCTCCTTTTTGCCTGGATTCAGCTTGAGTCATTTTTTCCTCATCAGTCCATTACTGCCTCAAGACATTGATTGAAGGAAGAAATGCCATTATCATCATGGCTACTGACCGAGACATGGGGAGATATATTTGGGTGTCATCAGCATACTGATAACACCCCGCCCCATGCCTGCGGATAATTTCCCTCAGTGGCTTCATATTAATATTGAATAGCATCGGGGACAGCATGGTGCCCTGAGGGACGCCACAATTAAGCTCCGTTTAATTGAGCATCACCCTCTGGGATCTACCTGAGAGGAAGGAACAGAACCACTGCAATGCCTCCAATTCCTAACTCTTCCAAGCATTCCAAGAGGATGTTATGATCTATCGTATCAAAAGCCACTGAGGTCTAGAAGCACCAACTGGGTATGCTTCCCCTATCAATGCCTAGGTGAAGGTAATCAACCAGAGCAACCAGAACAGTCTCCACCCCATATCCCATCCTGAAGCCAGTTTGAAATGGATCTAGGTAATCGGTTTCATCCAAGATCACTTGGAGTTGTAAGGCGACAGCCCGCTCAATCACCTTACTCAAGAATGACAGATGTGATACAGTGATACAGCGTATAGTTTTTCAAATCTAGGGGGTCCAGGGAAGACTTCTTTAGGAGCAGTCTAATGACGCTTCCTTTAGACATGTTGGAACATAGCCTTCCCTAACGGATGCATTGATCACATCTTTAAGAAAAGCCATCAAGGCATCACCTTCCTGGACAGCCAGCCATAATGGGCAGGGATCGAGGGAGCACATCATCTTCACTTTTCCAAGGATTTTGTCCATGTCATCGGTACTCACCAACTCAAACCGATCCAGTTTAATCTCTAAAACAGGTTTACTGGATACCTCAACAGTCGATTTAGCTGTAATCCCAGCATTCAAGTCAGCTCTTATCTGAGATATTTTATCTGCAAAGTAGTTGTTAAAAGTGTCACAGCAGGCTGTTGTTGGGTTAAGGATATGGATCTGCACAGGTGGAACCTGTGTCAGTTCCCTTACCCTAAACAGTTCTGCCAGATGTGACTCTACAGACGCAATACGTGCAGAGGAGAAGGCATTCCGCGCTGCACTTATTGCCTCTTTATAGGAGCAAAGAAACTTCCTATGCTGAGTCCTGTCAGATAAGACTTGAGATTTTCACCAGGCACACTCTAGTCGTTGTCCAACCCACTTCATCTTCCTAAGTTCTTCCGTATACCATGGTTGCTGATTTGGAGCAGATTGTAAAGGACGCTTGGGAGCAATTGTGTCGATATCCCTGGTGAGATCGATGTTCCAGGTATTAACCAGGGCTTCGACAGAATCACTGGCATTACTAACCAAGGAACCCTCCAAGGTTTTCTGGAAACCGATTGGCTCCATTAGCCTCTGAAGGTGGACCATTTTAATGAGTCCTCCACCCCTGGTGGGCTGGACAGTGGTTCTCAGTCCAACCCTGACCAGGAAATGATCAGTCCATGACAGTGCAGTGGTATTTATTACCTCCACCCACATATATGCCTGCTCCGTACCAAATACCACATCGAGAGTATGACCTGCACAGTGCATTGGCCCAGAAACCAATTGGGACAGACCCATGCCTGTCATGGAATCCATGAACTGCCAAACCGCACCTGTTAAACTGATCTCAAGTGGGATGTTGAAGTCACCAGAATTAAAAGTCTGGGTGACTCCAACAGCAACTCTGAGACCAGCTGTGTTAGCTCGGATAGGGAGTCTGTTAAGCAACGGGGTGGACAGTATATTAACAGAATCCCTATACTATCCCTGGTCTTCAGGCTTAAGTACATACATTCAAAGTGGTCTATTTTCCAGATAGGCATCCTAGTCAAGGTGAAATTATCTCTATGAACCAGAGCCACTCTGCCCCCCCCTTCCCTTACCTGTTCATTGAGAGAGTACCTGACTGGGAGAGCTTGATTCCAAGTGATGGCACTATCTTCCTCCAGCCAGGTCTCTGTGAAACAAGCCAGGTCAGCTTCTTCATCCACAAGGAGATTGTGGATGATATGGGGTTTTTTTGTTTGTTTGTTTGTTTTTACTGACCTGGCATTGCAGAGGAGCAAGATAAGGTTCTGTGGCATGGTTGGTAAGCTCCCCAGCCTACTTGGGTAACAGAGTAAACTGAAGCCGGGATCGCTTTCAGACATTGAGGCCGCGTTCTTTTGTAACAAAATTCCACACTGTTGTCGCCATATCTTCCTCTGCCCTGCACAATCTCAATCACCGCTCCCAGTGTTTCCTCTACTAGCTCTCCTCCATTACAATCCATCTGATTGGTGGCTTTATTAGTCCCAGAATTCGCAGACAGATCACTCTAAAAGGCAGCATCTAAACTGCGGTGCTTGGGGAGGAAAGCCTGGGACCTAGTTTAAAGCTAAGCCCAAAGTTCTTCCTCCAAAGTTCTTATCTGCCGGCACTCAGATAAAAGCAGTGTCCCTTCTGTCTCCCTTGGAGTTCAAGCAGGTGTTGTGAGGGGGTGGGAAGATGGAGCTTTAAGCACTCCCACTAGGCCATACCCCCTTCCTTGCTTTGTCTCTCTCTGGCCAGTGAAGCCTCGGTGCTGTTGCAGTTGTTGTTGTGTCCCTTTAAGTCATCTCTAACATACAGCAACCCATATCATAAAGTTTCTTGGCAAGATTTGTTCAGTTGGGATTTGCCATTGCCTATCTCTTTGGCTGTGAGATACTGTGACTCCCCCATGGGTTTCTATGGCTGAACAGGGATTTGAATCTTGGTCTCCCAGGATCCTAGTCCAACGCTCAAACTCCACACCACAGGTGGTCCCACTAAATTGTATTAAGGGCACCTTTTAGGGCTTCTTCTTTGTTTTTATGCTTCTGTTTTTCCTTTTTCTGGCTTGTATTGTACAAGCCTGTTCTATAGCTTCTCTTCTGTTGGTTCACCTTGTTCACTAAGGTTGTCTAATCCTTTTAAATTGTTCACTCTCAGTCTTCCAAAACCTTTGCTGTTCTCTTCTTCAGAGTCCTCACATGACATGACAGTGCCCTTTGCTCATTCCTAAAACCTTTGACTGGGTTTCCATGTTTGTGAACTCTGAGCTATTTCTGATAAATGTCTTCTGTGCTAGAATGTTGGGGTAAAATTGTTCCATGGAGGGGAAAAATATACAGTTCTGTTTTCTTTTTTCCTTAAAGGAAAAGGCTGAGCAGTAAAAGGGAACCACACACACACACACACACACACACACATCCTAGTGTAATTGGCAAACAAATTTAGGTTTTCTGTGGCTTTAGTAGAAGAGTCACTTCCTTTACAAAACCAATATTCATTCATCTTTTAAATAAAAATAAAAATCCCATGTCAGTAGTGAAATTATATTGGAATCCTGATGGAATAGCTCCTCTTAGCCCCCACTATTCTGGATTCCCCAAAGCCTCAGAATAGTAGTACTATTTTTGAGCAACATATGCTTCAGGCTTTGTGGTTTATGCTTTCTATACCTGAGAGATTTGCAAATCTAATTTATTAGACTTAAAAGCTCTGGTTAGTTTTGGAGAGGAAAATATGACTTCCAGTTGTGTGACTGCAGGATCCAGCATTTTATAGTATACCACAAATGGAACTCTTCTTTAAAACATGTGCTTGTTTGTAGTTTTATTGGTTCTTTGTGTAGTTTAAATAATTTTTCTCAATTCTTTTCATTCAGAATCTCCTGGAAAGGATGTTGGCCCAACCCTGGGTTTGAAGAAGTCAAGTTCCCTAGAGAGTCTACAGACAGCTGTTGCTGAAGTGAAGAAGAATGAGCTTCCTTTCTATAGGCCCAGGCCTCATATGGTCCGTGGCAGAGGGTGCAATGAGAGCTTCAGAGCTGCCATTGACAAATCTTATGATGGACCTGATGATGTGGCAGAAGGTATGTGTTTCAGAATTTTTCTTCTCTTTTTCTCAATATAGCCTTCCCCAATATGAAGCCTTTCAGGTGTGGTGGACTGCAACTCCTGCCATCTCCAGTCAGCATGGCATTGGAGGAGTGGAAAAGGATGACATTACATCTTTTCAGTGGTGACTTGAATCCAGAGGTTATTGTGGAAACTCTCTTTTGACATGACAGAACTTCATATATGGCTCTGAAGCCAGTTGCTAACCCCAGCTTGATTAAATTGAAACAATAAATGAAAACTTGATGTAAATTTCATTTATTTAGTGGACCCACTCTAGCATGGACTAACAGTTTATATATAGGACATGACAAAGCCAAGTCCATGCATCTCATTCTCTTCCACACACACTTGGTAGCCTGTTTGGTGAATATGTGCATCTCCCCCCCTCTCCCATTTCTCTGGAACAGTTCTCATGTTCCCATTTGGCAATACCTGGCTACTTTCAATTTTCATGAACATGCCCATCGTTGTTCTTTTCTTCCTCTTTCTCTTGCTCAACTTGTTTGTCTGGTGGGCTGGAGGAAGGACAGTCCAGGTTTGGATTTATGTACCAGAAAAAAATGATAGTGCTGATTGTGCTCTCTGGATCATAATCCACTGGTTTATGGTTAATCCACCCATTAGAAATGGGGCCACTGCAATCACAATTCAGGAGTTTGGGAAAATAGCTATTTACACACACCCTTAAAATGTTTCTTTGTTTTGACAGTACTAGTAGCTATAATCACAAAATGTATGCTAATACATTTTGAAGTCCAATAATAATTTGCTAGTTCTTTGACTGACATAACCTTTAAGTATGTATACCTCAAGGGACAGTGTATATATTTTAAAGGCTCATAGAGCTTCACAGTTCTAGTATTGGAAAGGATGGTGTTTTTCCAAATCTGTAAAGTAAGAACCCATAATGCAAGCATTCTTAATTTACAAAAGAGTCCTTTTGGGATTGACTGAGTATGTTTTATGGCAGAGGTTCACAAACTTGGTCCTTCAGATTTTTTGGACTTCAGCTCCCAGAATTACTGACTGTTGGCCAAACTGTCTGGGGCTTCTGGGTGTTGAAGTCCAAAAATCCTGGAAGACCAAATTTGGGAATCCCTGTTTTATGGTTTCTGCTTTACTATGTATAGTTAAATGACTATACATTGCAGGACACCATAGATGCCCATTACCTCTATAGTTTTAGTTTTTGCATGTTGTCATACATGTCCCTCATCTGTATTTATTAATTTTCTTTCTCATTTTGCAGATGGTATGTCTGATAAAAGTTCTCTCTCTGGTCAGGAAGCTCAAAACTTTGAATCATTAGTAGATGTGGAAGGCAAGGCAAAGAAACACAAGAAGACCAAAGATAAATCCAAAATGAAAGAAAAGAATAAAAAAACTAATTTGAAGAACAAATCCAAAATGAAAGAAAAAGACAAGAAAGAAGATAATGAAGATCCAGAGAGAAAAACAAAGAAGAAAAGCTTGGGTGCCATGTTGAGGTAAAAGGCCTAGTTATATTTTTAAAATCTTATTTTTATTTTCCTCTCAGTGGTATTTTACATTGAGATTGATTGACTGATGTGACTGGAGGCCACTCAGTGGGTTTGTGAGCAGAGGATACTGGCTAGCAGATAATGGGAATTGTAGTCCAACAGATCTTGAGAGTGGGGATCAGATCAGCAAAGGTCAAGTGAGATGGACACAGTGCTCTCCTCTTAGAGATTGGCCATCTGTGTGATACTGGATGGGAGGGGCTTCTGCTTGAGGCTTCCTGTCTGAGGATTCAATTCCTTTATGCTTAGGCTGGTACATTAATTGGGACAAAGATGCCAATAAACGTTAAATGTTTTCTCTCTCTATGGATAAGTCAGACTATGAAGTTGAATGTTTGGCTGGACTGGTCAACCAGATTAGTAGATTCTCACTGATAAGAGCAGTTGTTATTTACATCTGCTCTCTGGATGCTCTCTTGTTTGATTTCTTATGAAAGGGTTACCTTGGCTGTAAATTTTGTCAAGAGGAATGTGAAGGTTTTTTAAAAAAAATAAAAAGCCATTATAAAAGTCATGCTGTGACAACTGTGAAAAATGTATGTGGTATGTGTTTTTATATAGCAGAGCAGGAACTTTAATCTCCCATATTCTTATGACAACCTCAACCAATGCACTTTGGGTCAGTGTGAAGACAGTAATCCGTTTGTCACTTTCTTAGTGCTTAAGTATGCTGAATGTGGTGCTTGCTCATCCAAAAGGGTGTTATGGGAAAGCATGTTTTTGAGTTTTCTGAATTGGATGATGGGTATTAAGTACTTAATTTGTGGCCAGGTTAGTTTAGTTATCTGACCCAAAATCATCTCAGTCTGTGTGTGTGTGTGTGTAATTTTTGGCTGCAGAGCCAAAGCTTTGACTTCATTTTTAAATTAAGTGAAATAAAATCTGAACTTTTTAAATCATCAAGAGAATGTGACATCTGTCATGGTGTGCTGTTACTCTGCAGCCTCATCCCAGAGCAGTTGTTAGAGGCACAGTGTATAATAAATGTAATGTGACTGTGGCCCTGATATTACCTTTTCCAGATAGTGGTTGTAAAATTCCTGGGTTTACCCTTCACTTTTTATGAGTATAAAGGTAAGTTAGCTAATGGACTGCAGCCATACCAATGAAATTTTAATAGCTGGCTCCCTATGGACATTCAGTAGGCTGGAGTTACAGTGTTTTGGTTTTTTAAAGTATAGACTATGTATCTGGCCGTTTCAATGAAAAGGCAGGTTGGAACAGCCATCCATGTTGAATGCAGAGCCTAACAGCCTCTTATTATGTCTCCCATCAGGATGGAGATCTATCAAAGGTGCTTGTTTAGTGCCATCTCTCTGGTTGGTGCTTGCATCTCTCTTTCTGCAATTGATTAAGCTTAATTTTGGAGGTGGGGTGGGGTGCTTGCTATGAAGAAGGAAAAGGGAGGGAAAAGATAAACAGTTCCAATATATACTAGAGTTGTATTTCAGGAGAAATTTCTGTCTTCTGTTACCTTCTCCTATATTAGGTTCTGCAGGAGAATTAATAATGAGTTGTAATCACTATTTTCTTCTTTGGAAATACTACATTTTCATGCCAGCAATTAATCTTGGAATATTTACTCTTGTTTTCACAGTATGGGCCATTTGGTGGGGGGCCAGGAGGAGTGGAGGGCTGGATAATTTGCCGTATTGCTTTGAGCTAAGCACCTGAATGGTTTTAATTTTTCATTTTGGCTAAAAGAGAAGAAACCTTTTTATTATTACATGAAGACTTTGTGCAACTGTATTTTTTATGACCAGCAGCATTGACTCTATAATGGTATTGCTGAATAAGTAGCAATAATATCAATCTATTGATTTCCATGAATGCAGTCCTTCTACAGTCCTAAATCAAGAGACATACACTGACAGCAGGGCAGTCCTGGAGTGCTTTGTGTTTATAAATGTGCATGCACCTAAGCAAATTGTCACTGGTTGTCAGTGGTACTAGCTTTGAAAGTGTATGTGGTCTTTTTTGAAGGATGGAAATGCTGAATGAAGTGCCTTCAGTATCAGTTTCCTTTGTCCACCCACAAGATTTAGGGGGGATGCAGATGGCGCAAAGCGCCGTCTTGGAGGCAGGGAAGGGGAGGGGCAGCCAGACGGCAGCCGCCTCAACCCCTTCCCGAGGACGTCATCCGAGTGTGCGCTGTTACATACGGCGAGTGCCCTGATGACGTCCTCCCAGCGCAGCCTCTGCATGCGCTGTGCTGGAAGAGCTGCGGAAGTGCCGCACAATTGCTCTTCCAGCACCCTTTTCGCCACCTCTGGAAGGAGCTGCATTTTAGCACTCCCTCCAGGGCCACCCAAAGAATGGATTGGGGCCGAGGTGTAGGGCAGCCCACGGCCGGCCGTCTCCAAAGCCCCTTAGTCTCCCATCCTTATCATCATGAAAGTATGTAAATTGTTTCCCAGGCCCCAGTGCTGCATAACTAATTGTTTTAGTGCCATTTAATTTAGCTGGGAAAATGATAGAAATAAATGGTATTGCAAAGAGAGAAATAAATTACAATCAGAAACTATTTAGAACATTTTGTGAGGCCTTCATTTTTAATTTTTCCTTCCTGATTTATATCTACTGTATATAACTCAGTTGTGGAGTAAAACTAAAACCGTGTTTTAGTGATTGCCATCTAAGGGGATGGGTGCAGTAATTAATCTGAGAATATATGCATAGCCCATTTGTCATGCCATTAAGAAAATATTGGCTGTTTTATGACACCCTCTTCTTCTTTCCCTTGCAACCTTGATTACTTCTTAGTTGAGTTTTTCATTTGTCAAAAACAAAGATTAGAGGAATATATATATAATATAGAGAGGGGGGAGTACATACTGCTAAAGGTTTATTTTTTGAATTAGTATTTGTTCTTTTCTTTGCCTACATTCATAAATCTCATTAATGTTAACGAGTTAGGCCAGTGCATCATAGGAGAGGATAGCCTTCTAACTCATTAATGTACTTTGATAATAAGATGACCTATATTTGTGGAGCAGATCATAGCCAAGCTTCTAATGTGTTTTGAATAGAAAGGGAAAGGATTAGACACCCAAAACCTGAACTTCAAAAGAACAGGGCATATAGTAGGTGTGAGGGAGGATGTGAGCATGTATATTTATTAATGCATAACTATGGGCAGGATTGCACCTAACTTAGTTCATAATTTTCTGTTTTTCAACTGGAGGTTTTTGCAGTATCTTTTTTTAAAAAAACAACTTCTTAAGGAACAGATATATCCCACACAATTTCCAGCTTGCCTGATCCTTTTTTGTCAAACTGTTTCACTGGAGAGACTTGCAGAAATGTACAGTGAATTCTCCCATTACTAGATAATTCCCAAGTCAGCCCTTCATTCTGGTTGTTTCTGTTTTATTAAAACCCAATCTAAAGGATCTCGAATGAACCACAGTATTGGTGCAAAGATGCGACTCTGAGCTGGGGTCAGAAGAATGTTTCCCATTGCCAATGTGGCATACTCTTTCTGAGATCCCCTGGGTTCTCCAGAATCTGAATGGCTGTTTTAAACAGAACAGGTATGGATGTCTTCATACAAGATAGAAAGAATCTAGAGGGCAATAATACATTTGATGGCAATTAAATGTGATGGCAATAAACATAACTAAATCAGTTACCAAAAAAATGAATGACTTCCTATGTGCTGACTGCTTTTGTTGCTGGTCATTTGTTCTCTGTTCTCCTGCACCTGCTCTGACTTTTCCTTAGCTGTGTTTCCCTCTTGCTCTTTTTCACTCATTGCTACCCTCATTTGCCCATGGGGGCCACATAATTGTTCATCAGCATCCACAGAACCATAACATGAAGAATAGTATTCTAAACTTATCCAACATAATCACGTGTGTGTGTAAATGACAGTGTGGACAAATTGAACCTACAACCATAGTTACAAGAGAAGTAGTTTGCAACAACAACAAAAAGTACACTCACAGTAAGTGACAAAAAAAGACAGGAGTGGGAGGATATTATGAAAAGGTGACTGGTTATAGTTCAACCTAAGTCCTTTCTGAATTGTGCTTCAAATAACCCCAAGATCTGGTATTGAATACTATGGGTAAAGCAGTCATCATCCTCTACATTCAATATATCTGTCATGTTGTGCTGCGAAGGGTAATACCTTATTTTTTTCCTTGTTAGATAACTAGGTTTCTTTACCATATACAGATTGGAGGTGTCATTCTTTCAATGTCTCTCCAGAACCCAAGAACTTGGTATCTAAGTTAGAGAGATGCAACACCAAAGAGATCCTCCATTATGTTCAACATGTCAATGAGGCTTTCTTTCTATAATTTCCTATGGGAAAAAAATATTTGTCATATTGAAACATGTCAGAGACAAGAATCAGACCAAAGCAACATTTATTTTATAGTGCCTTGTCTCTGATTAAATGAAAAAGTCATCTCAAATCTAGTTGACATTTTAAACTAAAATTATTACAGATACACAGTCATTAATCTAATCACTTAAAAATACATCTGTTGTTTTCAGTGATGCCCTAGCAAATATTTCAGTAGGTTGACCTTTTGTTTGGCAATTACTAAAAAAAAAAAAAAAAAAGGGGGGGGGAAGAAACTTACTTCTACACTCTTACAAATTTTTCATGTTTTACTTTGGGTGGGTGGGTGGGAAGCAGGTCTGGCTTTATTTTAATTTGATGATGTTAAAATGTCCTTCCTCATAAAATTAGTTTTCTGAAAATAATGGATACTGCACATTCTGCATATGTGCATAGTAATAAATCCTCAAACAGAAGTAGATGATATTTGGAAATGTCTTGCAAAGCTTCCCAATTTCATACCACATGTATTTTTTTAAAAAAAATTAAAACAATTGTAAATGGTACATTATCCCCCAGTTGTGAAGTCCACAGTCTGTTATGGAGTACATTGATACACAATACTGTTGTTTCCTCAGAACAGTATGTATTGCATTTTCACTTTTTCTGTAAGATATGTTAGAGCAATGACAGTCAAGAGATTTTCCTTTTGTTCTTCCATTACCTATTAATGCAATGGCTGCACCTCTGAAAGAAATAACATTGAAGAATGTTAGATAGAAGGCCTCACTGAAAGCTGCAGGATAGATCATTATGGTCCAAAACAGATGGGACAAATACGGTGGCTTCCGGCCACTTTGGGGGCATGGCATTTAGATGACACATGCCCCCAAAGTAGCTGAAAGCTGCACCAAGCCAGGAAAAGCCAGCCTAAAAGGAGTCGATTTAGATTGGCTCCTGGCTAGTGTGGCTTGGGACTGTGGGAGCAGGCTGCTTCAGGAGTGGGCCATATGGTCGCTGCAGTCCTGGCCAGATTGGGGCTGGAGTGGCCAGAGGCCACTTCTTCCAGGCCATCTGCTTCAGCCCCATGTAAAGATGGACCAAACCAGAACCTAAGTATTGCTGGTTTCAGCTCCATTAAAACATACTACAGTTTATCCCCAAACATATATGAGTGGTCTCTGCCTAATCAATTATTAAGATGGGTCCTATGGGTTCCCCAGTTTTGAACTGTGTGTATTAATTATTTACAAAATATGTGGCAGACACATGTGGGCAAATCACATAAGTTTGCATCTGTAGTACAGTAATAGTAGTAGTAAACTGTGAATGACATAGAATGGTTGAGTCAGCTCAAACATGGTTGAAAACTGCAGCTACAGATTCAAGATTACTATTTCTAATTCTGTTTCTCCCATATAATCCTCCTCCCATATAATCCTCCCCGCGCACTCCGCTCTTCTGGGAGGA
>CM034701.1:197713956-197726480 GCA_020142125.1 Phrynosoma platyrhinos
ATTCTGTTTCCATATTATTTCATACTCCAAATTACAGAAGACTTAGATGATGGGTATAGCATGGATAAAAATGCTTGTTCAGAAGTTATATACTGATACTTAATACTAGTACATACCAAATGATGATGCACAAAGCCAGCTGATGGTCTTAACTTTTTTTACTCTCTCTCTCTCTCTCACACACACACACACACACAGAGAGAGAGAGAGAGAGAGAGAGAGAAATGTACACAAACAATGCACATACATATGCACAGAGAGACACACACATTGACATCAATGGGTTCCTGCATTTTCCTGCTGTTCCACCTTTCCAGTCAAATTTGGATATATTCAATTATGCTTGTTGGCAAGGACAACAACTTCTTATAAACACTGAAATAGAATAAGCCTCTGAGAACAGTAAAGATTACTGTCATATGAACATAGATTTACCACAACCTGCATAGTATTCCCAGAACCATTAATGAATTTTTAGTTGCTTTTGCTTGATATCAACTCATAGCTAATTGAAACTGGGTTGTTCTTGCTTCATTTTAATGGTAATCCTGGTTTTCAAATTGAAAAGCTTGACAACAGTTCTCATAAAGGAAGCCCCCCACTGAATATGCTGGTCTTTCCTGCCATCTTATAATTAAAAAATGTATTGTGTTTTTAGCACACTGTTAAAAGTTCTCTCTGTTGTTCTAGAGTGTTTTTTTTTTTAAAAAAATCTCAGAAGATAGAAGTCCAATGTGTTATATATATATGGACTAACCTCATATTCTATTACCCTTTTAAAGATATCACATGGATGCATGAATTATTTCTTAATCAGAACTTTACACTGAGTTTAAAAAAATCTTTTGCCAATTTATTTCCCCAGATGATAGTTTGCCTCTCTAACTCAGCTGTTAGCACAGTAGGCAAAGGTGAAGGTATTCCCCTTTGACAAGGTTGTCAAATCATGTTCAACCGTAGGGGACAGTGCTCATATCCGTTACTAAGCCAAAGAGCCAGCATTGCCAGAGACTACTCTGTGATCATGTGGCCAGCATGATTGCACAGAACATTGTTTACCTTCCCACTGAGAAGTGGTACCTATTTATCTATTTGAATTTGCATGCTTTCGAACTGCTAGGTTGGCAGAAGCTGGGACTAGTGACAGGAGCTCAGCCCATCATGCAACACCTCGAATTGCCAACCTGCCGATCTTGCAATCAACAGAGCATCTTAATCACTTGAGCCACTGCATACAGGTTAGCACAGTAAACAAAACCAAATTGCCCCAAACAGAAATCCATCCTAATTTTGCTAAAGTGCTATAGGCAGAGTGACCTCTGTTTGATCAACCCCCCAGGTCCTCTGCACTGTGTCTTTTTAGTACAGGTGCAGATCACTCTTAATTTTTTAATAATAATAATAATAATAATAATAATAATAATAATAATAATAATAATAAATTGTTCTTATTTGTTACAGAAATCTAAGTGTGCTTGTTTTGTGAGTGGATCATGCTCTGTGTAAATATAGTTTTAGACTTCTAGTAATTCTGCCAACATCAGTGAAAGGGAAGGAATGCAAAGTAGGGAAGTGCTTTAAAATAAACATAAATTTATACAACATCTGCATATAGATAATTAAAGCCATGAGATTTAATTAAAAAGTACAGAATAACCACTGTTCTCAAGAATAAAGCATATTGCTCCAAGCAGATATTTATTGAATATCCATGGGGATTTTAAGAGCAGAATAAAGGCTGTTGTGGGGAGGAGGATGAACTAGTTTCCCTGTAAAGTATACAAGGAGTTTAAGTAAATTAGAACACGAACCTTGAGAAAGACCAGAAATGCCTTTTAGTGTGCTGTAGTATGTCTTATGACCAACTTCACTGAATATTGGAAACAAGTTAGACAAAGTCAATATGGATGACAATTCATTTGATCAACTAATGAAAGGATCATTGTAGAATTTTAATGAGAAAAACACTTTAAAAATGATTGGCCTTGAAGAATCAATAATCAATCTGTGTTATGTTAACTTTTTCACAGCAAATTTTTTAATTTCTGCTGTAGCATGTACACACATGCATGCACGCACACACACACACGCACGCACACACACACACACACATCTTGGCTTAAATTCTGTTGCTAGTTCTGACTAAAGCAGTGATTCTCCAGTGCTGTTGCAGGGCCTCTGGAGTGTGTGAGAGAGTTGCTCAAGGGGAGTATGAAACTTGGAGGCCCTGTTACTTCCTCCTCCTCTTCTTCCCAAACTTTTTTATCTGTAAAATTTACACATGCGTTGAAATAAATATTGAATTTACTTAATTAAAACTGGCCCAATTTGAATCTTATTATTTCTTTATAAAACATTAAAATGTGAATATTCATGAATGTGCAAATGAAAATATGCACACTAAATAAAGTATTTTTATTAATATAAGATGTCAAAGGGTGTGTGACATTGGCATATAGATGTAAAGCAGGGTCCCAAGGATGAAAACTTTTGAGTACCATTAGACTACAGTATCAATCATCTACAGTCAGCCCTCCATATTCACAGATTCTTTATGCATGGATTCAACTAACCACAGCTTGCAAATATTCAAAAAATATAAATTCCAAAAAGCAAGCCTTGATTTTGCCATTTTATATAAGGGACATTATTTTACTGTGCTGTTGTATGTAAAGGGACTTAAGCTTCCATGGGTTTTGGTATCCAGTGGGGTCCTGGAACCCCAGCAGATACCAAGGGACTATTGTATATGTTAATTCATCATTCAACAGTTGGTTGAATAAGTCTGTTCTAGCTGGAACTAATCAATAGGTCTGTTCTAGTTGGCACTGACCAACAGGATACCAGTCGCTGCATGCTGCAGATTAATATCTGGAGACCTGGATATAAGCCCATATAGTGTTGATACCTTTACCCTAGTAAAGGTAACGGTATTCCCCTTTGACAAGTTTGTCAAGTTGTGTCCAACCATAGGGGGTGATGCTCATCTCCATTACTAAGCCGAAGAGCCAGCGTTGTCAAAGATGACTCTGTGGTCATGTGGCCAGCATAACTGTTCAGAATACTGTTTACCTCCCCACCAAAGTGGTACCTATTTATCTACCTGCATTTGCATGCTTTCAAACTGCTAGGTTGGCAAGTGCTGGGACTAGTGACGGGAGTTCACCCCATCATGTGGCACTTGGGCCTTGAACTGCCAACCTGCCAGTCTTGCAATCAACGGAGTCAGCATCTTAACTACATGAGCCACCATGTGCCACCTTTACCCTACCAACCAAAATATAGAAAGTTTGTCATTGTAGCTTTTGAAGTTTTGACTGTTGTTATCTGCTAAAGATAGGTCTGCATTCTCAAGATTGTATTTGAATGTAAATTTTTATTCTCATATGGAGAAGCAAAAATGTACAGTTGTCCCTCCCCATTCATGGACTTCAGGTCCATGGTCTTGCTTTTCACGGGAAGGGACAACAGCTATAATTAAAATGGCTGCCCGCGTGCCATGTACATGTGTGCCATTAGTTTCAATGGGACTTGAATATTAGCGAGCCACCATTTTTGCACAAATTGGGAGGGGCAACTGTATTGACTTTCTTTCACTGCCTCTGCTCCCCATTAGTGGCCATTGGGGTTATGGCCTATTTATATAGCCTAAGCGGACCCCTCCTAGCATCTCAAAGCCAACATGTAGATTTAGTGACTTTAACATCAATACATTTCTTCTCGTCATTCCCTTTCATGCTTTTAAAAAATCACTTTTGATAAAGCAGCTTACTTGAATGAATTTGCTGTTTGTACATGAGATTTCTTGATCAGTAATGGATTTTACAGTATGATCTGTGGATTGCTGCATGAGCAAAGGAGTAATTAGCAATGCCACATGTTAATGAAACATGACATGACTCTGGTGCTACACTGCTGGCAAATCTGCCAGAGCAGCAGAGTAAACTATATGAAGATGTTTACAAGAGTTGTTGGTTGGAAAGGAACATTTTACTTTTTTAATTAAAAAATGAGTGAAAGGCAAAAAAAATAAAATTTAAAAGTTGCTTTAAAAAAAACACACCCTTTTTCTCCTACCACCCTGCCTCAAGAAGGATATAAATTTTTCCAAGAGAAATGACAGACAGATTCTCCAATTCTAATACTGTCTTTGAAGCCATCAAAATGAACAGTATAAATATTCTGCAAGTATTTTAAAAATCTCATTTATAAAATCATTACTATTAATACTAAGAACCTGACCTATGATTATGTTATTGGAACCTTGAGCAGAGCCAAAGGGAGTTTTAAATGAATTCTGGTTTTGATCCAAGACTGGTGTGTGATAATCTGCTTTCAGTGAGCCACAGTCTCATATTCATAGGGAAAAGTAGAGTAGCCAGTCAGGCAGATGTGTGTGTGTCTTTTGGTAATTCATTGCTTTAGTTCAGTGCCTTTTGGAACTGAAGAAATTAAAGTTGAGAAACTTAGCTAGAACTATGAACTGCTTCATAAGTAGTATGTTCCCATGGATAGGCAAGCCGGGGGGGGGGGGGGGGGGGGGGGGAGAGAATATAAGGGTCCAATGACATGTTTTGAGGTTTCTGCTTCCTGGTGTGGCAAAACTAATCCAGATATCCTCTCTAGAAACATTTTATTTCACTTCTGAACAAAAATCTTGTGCTGACTAGGAAAAGAATGAGCTTCAAAATGAAAGGTCTTTGTTTCTCAGATACAGCTATAGCAGGCCTAAAAAGGAGATGTTAACATTAGATCCACATCCTCATCATTAGAATAGAGAAAACAGAGAAAGATGAGATAGATTTGACAATTATTCAAATTTAATATTAACAATGGAAATCATTCCTGCTTACAGGATCTATAATTCCTGGATGGTGTTTAAGGTTCATAATTATTTCCATGTGGTTGGATTGATCCATGATACCGTTTTTCATGTAATTTTTCTTTCAAAAGCCTTCAACTCCACATTTCTTTCAAAACCTCTGCATTTATTTATTTGGAAGTATATCAATGTGGAACACCACTTTTTCTTGGATGCTACAGCATCATATGTTTCCTTATGGCAGGTATATGGAAACCAAGGCAAAAGAACACTTTTGTTTTTGTTGTTAACAGCACTTAAATCAATGCCAACTAATGGTGACTCTGTGAATGAGACATCTCCAAGACTGTCTATCTCAGGGGTAGGCAACCTTTCCCCTTTAAGGGCCGAGGGACTTCAGCTCCCAGAAGCCTCAGCAATGTTGGCCAATAGTCCCATGTAGGCCAGTAGCTCCTGGGATTCTGGGAGCTGAAGTCCCTAGGCCCTTAAAGGGGAAAGGTTGCCTACCCCTGGTCTATCTTCTACTGCTCTGCTTAGGTCCCGCAATTTCATACCTGTGAGCTCCTTAATAGAGTCCATCCATCTAGCATGCGGTCTTCCTCTATTTCTGCACCCCTCCACCTTCCCTAGCATTATTGTCTTTTCCAATTAGTCATTCCTTTTCATGACATGACCTCAACTTTATCATCTTGGCTTCCAGGGAGATTTCAGTCTTGATCAACAGGACCCTTTTGTTTGTTTGTTTGTTTGTCCATGAGATCCTCAGCACTCTTCTCCAGTGCCACATCTCTATTGAATTGATTTTCCTCCTACCTGCTTTCCTCACTGTCCAGCTCTTGGAACTATACCTGGTAATAGGGACTACAGTGGTTTCCCACTTTTGCGCTCAGTCTATGTCTTTGCATTTTTGAAACTTCTAATTCTTTCATAGCTGCCCTTCCCATTCCTAGTCTTTTTCTTATATCTTGACTGCAGTTCCCATTCTGATCAATATTTGATCCAAAGTATGGGAACTCTTTTACTATTTCACTTTCATCATTGGACGTTTTCACACGGGGCTTTAGACGGAGTCATTCCTACCTCCGTCCGGCCCCACTCCGGCTCTGTGCAGGATAAGTTCACACGACGTCGCAGCAAGCCCCGCCCCATCCTGCGCCATCCCTGCGCCATCCCTGCCTCACTCCGGGGTCTTGCTCGTCGTGTTCATACGACGTCGCAGCAAGCCCCGCCCCATCTTGCGCAATCCCTGCGCCATCCCTGCCGCTAGCCGGCTTTAGCCCCATTTTTGTAATTCCTTTTTAAAAGAGGAATTACAGGCGCTTCTGCCGGAGGCAATCAGGAGTCATTCCGGCGGCTGCTGTTTTCGCCGCCGGAATGACTCCTGATGGCTTCCAGGCGGCTTTAGAGCCGCCTGTGTGAAAACGTCCATTGTCTAGATGTGTAGATCTTCCATGATCATTATTTTTGTTTTCAGTAAGCCTGCTTTTGTGCTTTCTTCTTTGATCTTTCTTAGTAGTTGTTCCGGGTCTGCAATATTTTCTGCTAGTAGCATGGTGTCATCTGCATATCTCTGGATTAATAGTATGGTGTCATCTCATATTTCTAGATTAGAAATCCCACCATCTCCAGACAGTAATTGAATTGTGGGATTTGTAGTCCAAGGCATCTGGAAGCTGCTGGGTTGGGAAAGATAACTTAAAGTACAAAAGGAGCAAATGACAATGTGGTGTAAAGGGCTTCAGTGACTATCTCAGCAGTGCATGCCATTTTCTACTAGGATTTCATTTAAGTTAAATGTTTAAATGAATTATTATTTTAATTCATTTAAAATCCCCATTATTGATTATGTAAACTGAATTAGCTTTTAAAAACCAACTAAAACTAAACTGAATTATTTAATTAAAATCTTATCGAACTTAAACTTACTGTGTTAATGTTACAAGCTCTGGTTGAAACCCCATAGTGCATTGACCTAGTTATTCTGAGATTTTACACAGGGTGGAATGATATGGGTTAGACAGTGCTTCCTTGACTTTCTGATGTGGCAGACTGGCAATATTTCCCCAATGTTTATTATCATATTAGCATAGTTTCCTGAAAACCTGCTGTAGACCTGCATCGACCCACTTTGATTAGTACTGGATTAGAAGAATGTTTTATGCGTTTTTACACTTCTTAGAGTCATCTATGACTCCAAATCTATGAAAGAGTTGAAAGTTCTTCCTTCTTTCTCTTTTATGCACACATAAGGTCATGCAAGATACTAACTAAAACAAATGTCCCACTTTTACCCACCTTTTGTTTGTCCATCCATCCATCCATTTGTTGAGACTTGTAGTTTTGGTGAAAAACATCAAGTACACTGATTCTGTGCTACTTGCTAAAAAGTACATAAATGCAGTGTAGACCTTGTTCCTGAGAGTTTATAAATAGATAGTTAAGCTTCCAGACTTCAGTCATTGGTTATGCACAATAATAATATGACAGAGACAATTTAATAATAATAATAATAATAATTTTTATTTATATCCCGCCCCTCTGCTAGGCAATCGGGGTGGCGTACAGCATTTCAAAACATCAAAACAAACTGGGTGGTCCTGGGCTTAGTTAGTGTCTCTCCCCCAGATGACATCAGATGGTAATGGAGGGAGGGCTCTTCTTCTTAGTCTAGGCCTGATGGTGCTGGGCCTAGTGTCCTCTCCTGACTTTTTCTTAAATATATTTAAAATTGATGGCATTCTGTCTGTCATATACAGCCAGGGCCTTCTCAGAGTGACTTGTGGGATACTACCATGAGAAGCCATCTCCAGTCTCAGTGGGCCTCTGGAGTATCATCCCATTAAAGAGCAACTGCTAAGAGGCAATAACATTTCATCCTGTGCAAGAGCAGAAACTATTTTTTGCACATCCCATGTTTTTTACTGGTTTTGATTTGCAATTTTGTAAGAGCTTGAAAAATTCATTCTTGACCTAGAATTTCTGTCCTTTATTTTAAAAATGGTTTTAAGATAATTGTTTTATGGTAAGAAAACAGGTCCTGGTAAGAAAATATGTCCTGTTTTACAAAGGACCAGTCTTTGTTTGAACTACTTGTCAGAGGACAGTTCTCTCTTTGGAGGGCTTTCCTGTTTTTGTCCATATTGAAGATCATGGACTCCTTAAAACAGAAAGCAGGGACCTTGAAATTGCTCATCAGCAGTTAGCATCTGGGCAGCAGGCAGACACATAGGCCACCCAATCACTGTGATGAGCTGCATTGCATTTTTGAAATAATTTATGACACTTATTTCTAATGTACATTTCTACATATAAATCAATATGCATAAATTGTATGCAAATATAAACTTGTATCTCTCTTTGGTGATGTCTTTCCTCATATTTGCTTGGGGAGATGTAAATAGGTGACTCTGGAGAAAATACTAGTAGCAGATTTCTGGGTATCAGGACTTTGATCCAAAGTCTAAATCTTCCACTTGATAAACATGTTCTGTTTTGCTGTAGATTGACACAAAGTCCTGCTTAAGATAAATCTTGCTTCTGTAGTTGCTGAAGTGTGAGCAGATGTTTTAAACTGTTTTGAGAATTTGCTCTTTTGACGACTATCCACCCACCCCCAGTTCTACAGACATTCTGTGTAAAGAGCAGAGAGGTACTTGGAAAAAGGAGACAAGAAGGTGAATCAAACATTTAGATATTTTTAATTGACTTCATGTACTTACTGTGAAGTTGATGGAGAGGCTACAGATGGTATGTATTAACAAGTCCCTTTATATTAGGGATTGTTTTGCTTCTGGGGATAATGATTGAGTACTCTCTTGTGGAAGTGCCTGTTTACCTATGGTGCATATGGAGCACTGCATTCCAGTCCTATACATTCTTCATCTATCACAAAACTAACCTGTAACCTTAGAAGAGCACAGTCTGGCTTTCTGTAAGGATAGTCCTGCCATTTCAATAAAATTGAGAATTTAATATTATGTCCCCTGTAATCCCACCTCATTTACAATTGGTTGCATTATTATACAAGGAATGTTTGAAAATTACTACAAATACTCAGTTTGATAATTCACATATTTATCTTTGTGTGTCATGTATGTTTTATTTTATTTTATTTATATGCTGCCTTTCTCCCAGAGTGGGACCCAAGGCAGCTAGTATATATTGAGAGGGAGGGAGGGAGGAATTCAGCACTTTGACAAAGTCCTACTGTGACATCTCATTATGGCCTAGAGGTGACCCTGGTTCTCTAAGGGAAAGTTCTGACAGGCTTTTGAGACCTTTGAGCTCAGCCATGGAGGCAAACTATTTGTCAGTTGTCCAAATACCAGTCTTGCTATGTATGGAAAGGTTCATGAACAGAATAATGACCAACACATAATGAATTGGCCATGGTAGGTATGCATGGAAGTCTACATCAGTTGAAGAGCTACCAGCACTGACAAAATGTATAACAAGAGTAATTTCCCATAAATTTGGCTTGTCAGCATTCTTGGACTATAGTGAGAGAGTACTTGGCATCTTTTCTTGTTTCTGTCTAATTTCCTTTACATTCTACTACAAGACAGGAGTCCATGGCATCAGCTCCCCATTTCTTCATGTGACTGGATCTTCTGAAAATCAATGCCAGCCAGGAAAAGACTCTAAGAGTCTCATCTTGCAGACACTGGTCACATTGGTCACTTCATATGTAAACTAAACTTTAGATGTCTGCAGAAAATATTCTGCAGTTTTTTGTCTGGAGCAAACAGCTACGGTACCTCTGTGAAGCACATATGATATAAATAGAAAACATTACATCTGGAGTAGGTGATGTGAAATAGAATTGATTCAGGCTCTAAAAAAATTGTGTACAGCAGAGAGTTGTAATATGTGATCCATCTCCTTACTCCCCATGCATCTACAAAGCTTTTCAATTTCTGTTAAAGTAATCTTTTAATGGCAAGTAACATAATTATCATTATAATTCATTACCCTATCAGCTGTACTATGAATGGGAAATGTTATGCCAATTCTGGGCTTTCATTATTCCCTGTGCTAGCAGGGAGAAAAGATTAGGGCTTTAAGTGGCCTTCCCCTTGTGATCTAGGTAAATGCTGGTGATTTTCTAGGAGTATGCATTTACTTTTGGATCTGTAATTTGTCCAAATACAGTATGTAAAGAACAAAAAGCACTCAAGAAGATATTGGTTAACCAAGGGATAAAATGGAAGAGAGAAGCAGTAATGTTGTGACTTACAAATGAAAACACCCACATTCAAAAAGAAGGGGGAAAGTTATAGCACATACAGATAAATACCTATCCATGTAGTACAGCCAATGGGCACTATTTTGCACATGTGCCTGTGGTAATGTATAAGTTTCAGTATTCTTAATTCTATTGAAAATGGTAGATGCAGCCCAAGTGACTACACAATTGCAGCCCAGGTTATTATCAATTGCATCAAGAAATGTAAAACGTGTGCTGTGCCATTTACCAAATGATAGCTATTTCCTGAACTTCTGGCCTCTGTTGCAAATCCCTGCGTTCCATCCACCTTTAATGAGCAAGCCTCCACTTTGTCCACAGACAAAGAGCTTGGAAATTGCCTTCAAGATATCAACAGAGAAACTGGTAATGCTTCTACTTTTTCTCCTTCATGCATGTTGTTCTGCTTAACTCTTTGCTTCATAAAGCTCAGTATAACTGAGGATTCTGGCTCAGATGATATCAAGGCTGTTAGAGAGAGATGGTGTAAAAACTTTGTGAACATACATTTTTGTTAAAGAATAAAGCAAGCTGTGCTTCACCATGTTTTGCTGAAGCTTCTATTGTTTGGAAAAAGTAGATCATTTTTAAAGAAATGTATCTAAAGCAGGGGTAGGCAACCTTTTTAAGCCGGGGGCCAGGTTGCTGTCCCTCAGACAACTGGGGGGCCGAAGCACCAAAAATAAATAAATAAATAAATAAATAAATAAATTTAAAATAAAAAAAATATGCATGCACACTCTCTCAGCCCCAGAAAAGCCATGGCAAAACCCCTGTGGAGATTTTGCCAAGAAAACCCCAAGAACAAGTAATAACAACAATAATCAATATCATCATGGCAGGCGGTGGCAGGACCGGCCTGGGGCCGGTCCAAAGGCCTCAGGGGGCCACATCCGGCCCCTGGGCCTTAGGTTGCCTACCCCTGATCTAAAGTATAATACCTCAAAAATTTGTTCCACAGCATTTTTTCCATTAGAGCTAAAACAGTTTGACCAATTTTTAGAATTGGTAAATAACCCCATACTTCCTAAATATCACTTAGTAACCTGATAAATTTGGATTAGCCCCTGTAACTAGTTTCAGTTTTCTTGTACTTTGACTCAAGAAGATATAAGGTAGTGATAATTAAAACATGCTTTTAAAAAAGGTAAATGTTTCCCTTTTACAAGTTTATCTAGTTGTGTCTGGTTGTAGGGAGCAGTACTCATCTCCATTACTAATCTGTAGAGCCAGTGTTGTCTGAAGATGACTCCATGGCCATGTAGCCAGCATGACTGCACATAATGCTATTAACTTCCCACCTATTTACCTACTTGCACTTTTACATGTTTTCAAACTGCTAGGTTGGCAGAAGTTGGAACTAGTGACAGGAGCTCACTCCATCATGCAGTGTTTGGGTCCTTATGTGTGGTCAAATCAGTTTCAAAGAATTTATTTATTAATTGGGCCACCATTTTGAATTCAACTGAAGAATGTTTCTCATTTGCCATTGTATCTGTGTCATGTCTTAAGATAAGGTAACTACTTTTGATTTGTTGGCTAGAGGAGTTGTCATTATAAACCTGCCAGTTACAAACAGTATAGTATTTTACTTTTATGCCACTCTGATATCATGGGATATAAAGCAGGAGAAAAATATTTAAATCAATCAATCAAGTTAGTCAATTGTTTTCCCTTCCACTAGCAAAATGATGCCTTGAAGACTGCAGGTATTGCAGCAACAAATACCTTTGAATAGTACACCAAAGTTATACACTTTAAATATCTATGGACACAGTGTAACAAAAGTAATGTAGTTTGATGTATCTATCAATGGAACAGATGAGAAACTATCTGTGTTTGAAGCTCACCAGCCATTTCAGACTTCCAAGCTTACGTACTTTACAGGGTTATTGTGAAGATAAAGTTATTCACCTACCTTGCTCTTACTAGCAGAGATAAAGGGACAAAATTAAAATGTAATAAAAAATATTTTAAAAAAATCCTTTTTCAAAATTCTTGTTCCACTGTTTTCAGCATCTCTAGGAAGATTTCTAAAATCTATTTTCTATTTTGTTGTCGACTGCCCTCGAGTCAATCTTGACTCATAACAACCCTATGGATGAGGCATTTCCAAGACCCCCTGTCCTCTACTGCTCTGCTTAATTCCAGCAACACCTTAATACCCATCTCCTCCTTAATAGAGTCCATCCATCTAACATGTGGCCTTCCTCTCTTCCTACTTCCCTCCACCTTTCCCAGCATGTTTTTTTTCCAAGGAGTCCTTTCTTCTCATGATGTATTCAAAGTACGACAGTCTCAAGTTGGTCGTTTTGGCTTTCAGGGAGGTTTCCAGCTTGATCTGCTCTAAGACCCATTTGTTTGTCTTTTTGGCTGTCCATGGGATCCTCAGCACTCTTTTCCACCACTACATCTCAAATGCATTGATTTTCCTCCTTTCTTCTTTCTTGACTGTCC
>CM034701.1:197726580-197769167 GCA_020142125.1 Phrynosoma platyrhinos
CCTCCCCATTCTTAGTCTTCTTCTGATTTCCTGACTGCAGTCCCCATGGTAAAGTATCCCAGGTATGGGAATTCTTTTACTATTTCTATCTCTTCATTGTCTAGGTTGAACTTGTGAAAGTCCTTGGTGGTCATTATTTTTGTTTTCTTTATGTTCAACATTAAGCCTGCCTTAGCACTTTCTTCTTTGATATTCCTTAGTAGGTGTTTCAGGTCTGTGAAGTTTTCTGCTCATACTATGGTGTCATCTGCATATCTTAGATTGTTGATATTCCTTCCTTCTATTTCCACTCCTCCTTCTTCTGTGTCCAAGCCTACTTTTCTGATAATATGTTCTGCATACAAGTTGAACAGATAAGGTGAAAGGATGCAGCCTTGTCTGACCCCTTTGCCAATTGAGAACCATTCTGTTTCTCCATGTTCTGTTCTGACAGTAGCCTCTTGTCCTGAGTACAGATTCCTCATCAGAACTATCAGATGTATTGGCACTCCCATTTCTTTAAGGGCATCTCATACAATTTCATGGTCTATGCAGTCAAAGGCTTTGCTATAGTCTATAAAGCACATGCTGATTTTCTTTTGGAATTCCTTGGTATTTTCTATTACAAAAACACTATTTGGGAAAATTATTTTCTTTCTTTAGTAGTGACATCTGCCTGAGTTTTCTCTGTTGGAGAAATGCTGTACAATAAGATGATAACTATTTCACTGTTAATTTTTCATGTTGGAGTGTCTGCCTGTATGTGGAGCAAATATGATGAAGCTTTTTGACTGTCATGTTCTTTTGTCTGAAGCTACACTCAAGTACTGAGGAGAGGATAGACAAGATGTCATTCCCTACTCAGAGTTGTTCCAGTCTAGACCAAGGGATGTGGCCTAAATGGACTCCTCAGATTCAGAATACTCACTCCAGGAGGGCTCTTCACATCCTTGCTACAGAACAGAGCAAGCATGCTTTCAGGAACAGCCTTCTAACTCGCCAGATGTTGTTGGACTGCAGCTCCCAATGTCATTGACCATTGTTTATGCTGGCTTGAGCAAATGGGAGCTGGAGTCTGAAAACATTGGGAGGAGATTCCAAGGGGCAAGGATATGGCTATGAGCCCAACCGAACTGCTAGCCTGGCCAACATCAGAAGTCTTTGAGCCTTGTTGGAGTGGCAACTTTCTTTCAGTGTGTGAGAACACTCCAGCCTGCTGTCTCACACTGCTCTGTCCAAGGTCCTGATGAACTCTGCCTTCTTTTTTCCTTTTTTAAAATATAGATACTAGTTCTATATGTTGGTTAATAATTATTTTAAAAAAATACAATCAAGAATAGCAGCAATAAGTAACAAAGAACATTGAGCCAGATCCTCCTCTGTGTACCATGACTGTATCTCTAGTTCTGTGACCTTGTCTTATAATTGTGCAGGGGAACATGTCACCCCTCCAGATATGGTTTGATTCTATTTCCCATCAACCCCAATATCTTTACCTATAGGGTAGATGGAAGTTGTAGTTCAACAAAATCTAGAGGGCCACTCTCCTGTCCCTGCTTTACGATGTCAACTTGTTTGCTGTTCAGCTGCCCCATCGATAGGTGCCACTGTTGCAGTCCATGTCTCCTGTGAATTCAGAGCCTGGTCAGAACAGGGTACTTTTTCATGTGTGAAATAATTACACCTGCTGCAAAAATCACTTTAATACCATCCACAACTGGAGACAGTAAAAGAAACTATATGATCTTAGTTGTTTAAGAACTGTATTTTATCCTGTAATATAAAAACAGTTTTCCTCTTATGTTAGTGATTATTCAGCCCTAGCTAAACAACTTGGAGTGAGTTGTGTGACTGCCTACATTGTAACCACTCCTATTGGCAAAGTGGTTAGTTGTTCTGTTGATAGTATTTGACTATTACACCTTCCCATTCAATAACAAATAATTTCCCCAGTTTTCTTTCCACTGTGGGAAAAAGCAATATTTCTGTGCAGTTCTTGGCCAATATTCACACATTCCAAAATGTTTCAAGGAAATATTCTACACAGAAATAAACATTGTATGAAAATCTTTAAAAACATGTTTGTCAAATAGTAACTTTTTTGTGCAAGATCTTTTTTTTTAATTTCACACCAAAACCTGCAATCTTGTCCCCCCCTCCTTACATTAGTAACAGTATTTTTGACATGAAAAGATGTATTTTATGCAACCCCACCCAACACACATTGTTCACACAAAGAGCACAGTTTTGAGATACCCACATGGCTTTTGGACAAGATTGGTTTGGACAAGATTGCTTTATACAAGATTGAAACCACACACCTCACTCCAAGAATCTTTCATGGCAACAGCGATTTCACATCAAACAATAGTACAAACATTCCCAAAATACCTCACGATAACCTGCAAACACTGTTTTTGGGATGGAATACTTTTTTATATGCATTTGTGTGTTTGAGTGAGTGTGGGTATATGTGTGAGTGGGGTTTTAGTGCAAAAAGTCAATCTTGCATTTTAAAAAAATACTGGTTTTTGCACAATTTTTTTACACACAAAAGAACTACTTTCACGCACACACAACCCATGTGCTTCTGTGCAGAATAATTTTACCAGAACTTAGGGATCTGTGAATACATGGCGAGAGCTGTGCAAAATTCTCGCCTTATGTTGCCTTTTCCAACCAGGTTTCCCATCAATAATGGCAAATAATCTTTCAATCTATACTGTTTCAAGACAGTTCCAAATTGTGAATTACTTCTTAATTGAGTTGAACCTTAACTAGTGTTAATATCAGTGCCAACATAATAGCTAACCATACTTAATGAAATATGAGCAGAATTCATAGACTGGAAGAAAAAAGGAGTATGTAGTCCCCAATAGGCATTCAATGGGCAGTAGTATTGCATTGCATTTGCTCCACCAAAGAGGGAACACAGCACCAAAAAGAAATGCAAATAGGGAAAACAATTTGCATACATTTTGCTTATGATAACTTATATGTATCAATGCACCCTTCAAAATAATTGCTATTATTTAAAATTTAAAAACACTTCATCTGTGATTGGAGATATTTTAACTGTATGATATAAGTGCAACTTAAAGGATTTCCCACCTCACTCTTCCCTTCTTATATCTTGAATCCAGGCTTGAACTGAGCAGCTCTTCAAACAAAGGATTGCCCTCTTTAAAGTAGGACACACAGCCTCACAGTTCCATTTGAAATAACTGCTGCAAAGATAGGTGCAACCCATCCTAAGATGGAGGTGGTGCTGTATAAGTATAGTTGCAGCTAGAGACCTTTGAAAATTGGAACAACTTTTCTTAACCTAGTCCTCCATTTGCTATTATAGGAAGCAATGCTTCCCATCAGTTAATCTTTCAAAAACATCCCAGACAGGTATATTTTGAACATAATTCAGCATGTTCCTGTTCAGCTTCCCTTTTCTTTTTGACTGTTCTGTTTTTCCATCCCTGAACATCAGATTTCTATAAAAATACCCCTTCCACACATTTGAATTTTGGCTAATGCCAGTTCAGTTTCTGCTGCCATACTTTCAGTTGATTCATGAGATTTCTCCAGTTCAAAATTCTGTCTATTTTCTTTATTTGTATGCAAGGGAGGAGATTTGCATATGCAGCACAAGTTTGTATTCACATGCATCATAGCTTTTGTAACCTTAATGCAGCATTAATATTTTTCTCACATTGCTTGTTTTTTAGCATGATGTGTTTTCTTATGCTCTTTTGTCATGTCTTCTTTTATTTTTTGTTGATTTTTAAGGACTTGTTACATGTTTTCTATAAACTCTTAATCGATTCAGAGCAATAAGCAAGTGATCACCACCTGTCTCCCTGCCTCTCATTTACACTTGCATTGTGTGAATGTAGTGTCAATGCAGAGGTTAACGTAAGGTCCTGTGGTACCTTATTTTCCCCCTGAAAAGCAAACTCAGCACCTCTCTCATATCCGAGAGTGGGAACTGTTTTGTTCTCATGAAGGGAAAATGTGTCATTCTTTGTAGTTGCTGCCTGACCTGACTTCAGTAGAGATATTTTGTCTTTCATTTCATTTCATTACACAGTTATGTAATGGAGCCAAGCCCTTACAGGCAAGGCCAACCACACTGAGTGAGAGGAAGCATATTGGCTTCAGTCAATCTTTCTGAACACCTTTTCTTTTTCATAGTAGGTTTCATTTTATTTTAATGCAGAAGAACAAATCAGCTGTTGTTGTTAACTGCTGTCAGGTTGACTTCAACTAAATGAATGAGATACCTCCCAAGTTACCCTATCATGAACAGCTTGCTCTTGTAGACTGAGGGTTGTGGCTTCCTTGATTGAGTCTATCCATACGGAATGCTTTCTTCCTCTTTTTCTACCCCTTTCTTCCTTAATAAGCACTGTTATCATTTCTAGTGATTCATGCCTTTTCATGATATGACTAAAGTACTTTAGTATCAAGTTAGTCACCTTGGCTTCTAGGGAGAGTTCAGGTTTGATTTACTCTAGGACCCATTTCATTACACAGTTTTAGCAGTCCATAGTATCTGTAGAACTGTTCTCCAGCATGACATCTCAAATGAGTTGATTGCCTTCCTATCAACTTCACTGCCCATTTTTCACAACCATACATAGAAATGAGAAATATGATGTCATGTACAAACCTAACTTTAGTAATCAATGATATATCTTTACACTTCAGGATCTTGCCTAGTTATTTTATAGCTGCCTCTCTGAGTTCTGCTGTTCTTTGAATTTCTTGACTGCAATATTTGATTAATGATTAATTTGATTATAGTCAAATATTGAAAATTGTATAGAAAATTGTTACCTATTTCTTTGTCTTCATTATCATCTTTAAAGTTATGTAAGTCATATGTAGTCTTTATTTTTGTTTTCTTAATGTTCATCTGTAGACTTGTGTTTGCACTTTCTTCCTTGACTTTTGTCAATAATCTTTCCAAGTCTTTGCTATTTTCTGCTAGTAGTATCGTGTCATCTGTACATCTTAAATTACTGATGTTCCTTCCCCCTATTTTTACACCTCCACAACCTCCTTTCTCTGAGTCTAATCCTGCTTTATGTGTGATATGTTGAGCATACAAGTTAAAAAGATACGGTGATAAAATGTAGCCTTCCCTGATCCCCTTGCCAACTGGAAACCATTCCAATTCCCTGTATTCTGTTCTGATGCTAGCCTCTTGTCCTGAGTACAGGTTATGCATCAGGACAATCAAATGTTGTTGCACAGCCATTTCTTTAAGAGTGATCAATTTCTTTAAGAGTGTATTTTCTTCTTAACTGCTGGAATAGTTTAGTCGGTTATCCATTTTGGTTGCAGATAGTGTCGTTTTGCATTCGTCCCTGACAGTGTTCCTGACTTCAGTCCAGAGTTCTTCAAATTCCCAGTGAATTAGGCTTAATAGTGAAAATCTATTTTTTCATTATCTTTAAATTTTATAGGGATTTGTTTCAGCTTGTATTTCAGAATGGTGGTTCAGTGTTCTTTAGCTTTATTCTAATTTTTAATATTAGCAGTTCACGGTCTTTGCCACAATCTGCTCCTAGTCTTGTTTTACCTGAGACAATGGTGATTCATCAAATTCTGCTTCCAGTTATGTAGTCTATTTGATTTCTGTATTGGCTATCTGGTGATGCCCATGTACACAGTTGCTTCTTTGGTTGCTTCAGGATTGTGTTTGCAATGAACAAACTGTTGGCCATGAAAAATTCAGTCAATCAGTCTCCTGCTTCATTTGTTGATCCTAGGCCAAATTTTCTTACAATCTGCTCTGTTTTCCATTTTTGTATTCCAATTACCTATATTTAACAAGAAAGTCTGTTTTGGTGTGTGATCATTTTTCTTCTGGGCTCTAGCATACAATCTTTTGATTATTATTATTATTTCCTCCTCTTCCTCCCCCTCCTCCTGCTCCTCCTCCATCTTCCTTTGTAATTGAAGGATTCAGATTGTATTGATGGGGTTTCCTTGAAGTCTTATTGACATAATTCTATGAGAGTTTACCTTTTGACTGTTTTTGCTACATCTCACTTTGTTATAAATGCCACCCCATTTCTTCTTAGATTTTCATTTCCTGAGTAAGCACTGCATAATTATCTGACTTTAAATGTCCCATTCCTGCCCACTTTAGCCTGATTACCCCAAGTATTACAATTATACAGTAGGCTCTTGGTATCCACTGGGGCTTGGTTCCAGTATCGCCCTAGATACCAAAATCTGGGGGTGCTCAAGTCCCATTTAATACAATGGCATAGTAAAATGATTTCCTGTTTATAAAGTGGCAAAATCAAAGTTTGCTTTTATGGATGCTTGAATCCATGGATAAAAGATCTGTGGATATGGAGAGCTGACTCTTCATACCATTTCTTGTTTTGCTATGTCTAGCTTCCCCTGATTCATGCTTCTCATATTCTGTGTTCCTGTTATGTGTTATGCAGCTTAAGACTTTCATTTTGCCTCTGAGCAGATCAACAGCTGAATATTCTTTCTGCTTGAGTCCAATTGTGTCATTAGCCACAGTGCTACTTATAGTTGTCATCTGCTCTTCCCCAGGAGCTCATTGAGTGTCATTGACCTGGGAGTATCATCTTCTGGCATTCTCTCTTGTTTCATTTCATTTTGTTTCATAGGGTTTTTGTGGTTAAAAAAAAAAATCTTCAAAAGGAGGTTTACCATGTCTCCCTCTGTGCAGTATTAATAAGGGTGAGCTATGGTGGCACTCCTGTCACCTCTTAGAGATCCTCCACCAGTGTCACCCTCCACTATTGCTGCTGCCTTTTAGGTGTTTGACACATTTAGTCTGGCTCCTCAGCAAAAATCTGTCTGACACAGGAGACCTACCAGTAGCACTGATGCCATCAGTGTAGCCTCTTGCTTCACAGGTTCACACAGGCCCATCACAATGGAATGATAGTGCTGTACCTATCCTCAAACATCCTGACCAAATACTTGTTCATTGCAAACACTGTGTTACACATGTCTGTTCCTGCACATGAATTTAAAGATAAGTCTAAATGCCAGCCAGTGAACAAAATAATAAGATTATTAAAAAGAGGGAACAGATAAAAGTTAGAGAAGGTTGAATTCAAATCCAACATCCTACTTAACTCAAGAAGATCTAAAAATCTAAGCTGCCACAAAATCTCCAAAAAAATTACTTAAAAATCATCCTTTCATGGTCATTTTTCTTTCTCCAGGTGAAAGCAAAGGGTGTTGGCACCAGAGGAGCCCTTCATAGCTATAGAATCTCCTAGTTGAGCCTAATATTAATGTGCTGAAGTTGAATGAGCATTTACTACTTAGCACTAGATTAATTCGATGTATAATTTCACAGGAAAGGGATTTTAGACAGTTAGAAGCCCATAGCCTCTGACAAAAATTTGCATGATACCTGTTTTACACTTCCAGCACAGCCTTCGTTTTTCTATTCTTTTCTTCTCTTATTTTCTTTGTCCTTTTCCTATTTTCCTGGCCATTGGTATACTATGTAATATTTGATTCAGTAACATATGTTCAGCATATTATTTCATAACGCTTCCTACATATATGCCTCTTGCCAGTGTCTTGTTAAAATAAAGCTAAAATAAGATGAATAAATAAAAATCTAAGCATATTCTCTACAGTCTTCCGATGGTGATAGAACTGGTGGAGAATTGTTAATGGCCAGGGGATTGCATCCAAATGTACTCTATGATGCATGCTTTCATTTTCCTTTTAGACAAGCTGTAAATTACAGAATTTTCTTCACTCTCAGAAGGAGTGGAATTTCTACTTTAGTCTAGTTAGTGTAAATAGAATGATGGAGGATGTGTTAATCTTTATCAAAATATTTCTGGAGTTGCCATTTTTAATCTATAAAGCTATGTTCATACAAGCAGATGGAGCTATGTGAAACATACCAGAGAATTTCAGTCAAATAGTATTTGCAAATTTTACCTTTGCACATTTTATGAACAGTATGATCAAACAGTTATTATCTGTGGTAAACTCTGATGAAATTATGGACAATGGACATCAATGCAGAGAAGTCCATTGCATTCCCTAAGAATTATGCAGTAATAATTTAATAATTTTCCTACATGAAAGTAATTGCTTCGGTATTATTTACTTAAGGTAACATTAAGTTTATTTAATTATTTAGCAAGGATGATTATACTATAAACATAGGAATCAAATCACATTTCCAACCTCTTTGTTGTCAAGCTGCTCAGTTACAGATGTGAAGATTCCTCAAGAAACGTATTAGTAAGTATTTGTCAGAAGACAAGATTTTTCTTTAGTGATTCTATTAAATTGTAATGGCAGAAGAAAGATTTGCAAATTGCTCCACAGTGTCAAATAACTGAGCTCAGTACTCTTGTGTGACTGCATATGAGGTTCACATGCACCCATGGCTGAATATTTAAACTGTATGTACAAGAACAAAATCAGAGAAAAACTTTACTTGTCACTGCACAGTCTTTCAGAGCTGGACTTACTCTAAAATCTTACATTCTGAATCCAACTGAGACATCCAAATAGCTCTCAGATAATCATTTGTGTCTTCAGAACTCTTTTTTTTTTTTTGAGCTGATATTTTATACAATTCTGATTGGTCTCTGAATATCCTACAAAATGAATATTTGTATTGGTTTCTTCCAGAGGTGTGGTTTCCCCCTCCTTCTTCCTGCCTCTCTCCCATATCTTTGATGTCCTTCGTATCAGTTTTACACTAAAAAATTCATTTTCCAGCTAACAAGAGGTTCAAATGCCACCCTCCTGCCAGTCAGTTTGGTTTTCATGATGGCCTTGAAGGAAAGAACTTAGTTGCCTCTGAGATCAGTCTAGGAAGTGCTGGCTACCAGATTGTTAGCAGTCTGGTAACATTTTGAGGATTATAATCTTGGGGATTATTTACCAAGATGCTTCATGTATTATGCAAATCATTTTTGATGTTAATGCTTGGCTAACTCAGCCACTTAGGGTAGGGTTTGATTTCATGGGTCTTTCCCCCAGAAGTGGTGCCCTCTCCTGCTAGGGTATCCATTTTGTGATTAAGATCTGTGTGGTCGACTCTTCCCACCACTGCCTTTGTTCTGCATCAGAGTGTTGCCCTAGCAGCAAGGAAGCTTTCAACACAAAATGGGTTTTCATGTGGCTTTAGTGATTTGTCAGGATTCCTTCTGTTAAGTTGCCAGAGGTTCAAGGATTCAGGAGCTTAAAGGAAGTGGGAGAATAGACTTTAATAATTCCCCTAAGGGAAGCTTGAAAGGGCAAAGCTATACATAAAATTTGAAATCAAGTTAATTCATTAACCACAGATCTGATTGGAATGGGATCTCTTCCTTTTTAACAGACTTTCAGTACTCCTGACATAAGCCCTTTTTCTGCTTTCCTTTGATCCCAGCAATGTGTTTTAAAATGAGTTGACTCTATTGTCTTTGTTACATACCCTCAAAACAACTGTGATAAGATACTATAGTATTTTAATTGGCTAATTAATCAGCTAAAAGCAAGACGAATGGCTTATTGAAGCCTTTAATTGGTAGCCTTATGTCTGTTTTTCTTAAATGTTTTTTACTTTTGTTATTTTTTATTTATGCTGTTTTGCCTTGAAAGCATTGTTAACATTCAAAGAAACTTGAAGCAATAATGAAATTATATTTTTATGCCCTTATACATATTACAGCAGTCCTGACTTCCAACTTACTTTAGCCACCCTAAATTATAAATTTTATAAGTCATTACTAAGAACCTTCTTGCAGCCAGTGAACAATTCCTGTGATCTAGGGCTGCTGTTAGGACCAAATAAGTTGCTAAACCTTCTTATTTCAAATTCTTTTTTTATGAGAAGGTCCTTGGAAGCTAGCCACAGCAATGCCACAAATAAAAATTTATCTTTCAGCCTCAAGGTTTATGCCTGAAAGAGAAGAAGGTGTTAGTTACATGTTATATTTATATTCCCCAAGCAAGGAGACTTCAGAAGTTAAAGTAGCAAGTATGGATAGTGTATCGAGAAAGGTATAGTCAGTATCAGTAACAAATTCCAATAAACCTGCCAGGTCTGTGTGTGAAGATTATAAATCCTCTGTTGGCACAATGAGCATGTCACTCTTCACTTATGAATATGTATTGTGGGATGATTTACATGTTTAATTTGTTGTTGACATGATGCTGGTCCATTCATCCTATTAACACATATAGAAAGAGGTTGGCCTTGTATTCCTAAGAACAGCAATAATATGTCTTCTTATCACAGAGTGTGTGGGGTTTTTTTAAGCCTTTTTAAGAGTAAGGAGAGATCATATAAAAGGAAGAAATAACAACATTGCTGACTAAAGATGTGTTACCTGCTGTAAATGGAAAACTCACTTCCATTCTGTCTGATTTATCACCCCTCAGCTGGAACATATATCCCATTTTCACACATGTACATACACATATGGGGCAACATGCATAATAACTCTTTTGAAATGAAATGAGACCAAATTAAATAAGGAACCTTATTGATGTCCAAAGTCTGGGGCTATCATCTCCCAGAGTCCTAGAGAAACTCTGTCAGTGGTTGTGCCATGTACTAAGAAAAGAAATCACATTGTCTTCAAAATTTCACTGACCACATCATAATACAACCCTTTAGTTGTGCTTTCTAAAGGAAATGTAACCCAGTATCTTCATATTGGTAAACATGCTTTCAAGTAGAGAAAGCCTTTCCAACACTGAACTGGTATAACTGCATTGGAGAAGGAAAGATAGGGCTTCTGTTTCCCCATTCTGGTCTTGGCTGACCCCATACGCAGCTCAGCTTCTGTCAGTGAAGCAGCTTTGGAAATGTTTTCTCAGTCTGTCAGCATCTGAATATCAAAGAGGGTCAGGTTTATACATTAGGTGCACATTACACAAAAACACTAATTTTGTGTGGTATCAATATGTGCTTTTTAGAGACTGACAAGTTAGCTCAATGGCATATGGCTTTTAATCAGAGTTATGCTGTTGGCAATAAAACAGTCTGATATAGCAGAAAGAAAATGTTCTGAGTTAGTTTTTCTGTGTGCATTTAGAGAAGAAGCTCCTAATCTACCAGCCACATACTTATTTTCTAATGACACAAGGACCCAGATGTATGTTGAATTCTATAGATTTAGAAGTATCATTGACTCAATCATATTTCTGTGTACATTCAGCCATATGTTGCTCTGTTTGAGTACATTACAGCATTAAGGGTTACATAATTACAAACGGATTCTCAGACATGTGGAATAAGAATCACTAAAAGTTGAGAAGTTACAGCATCTTTCTAGGCAGAAACTAGCATAACAGAAAGCTAGTAAAGGAAGTACATGCAACTTTGTTCCCTTAACACAAATTAACACAAGTGCTCAGTTTAATGCAGCATGAATGATAAAGAATGAGCTGCATTGATCCTCTAGAATGTATACATTTTCTCCCAATTTCTCTTTCTCTTGTGCTTCCAGGGAAAGACATATAGAAGCTTTTTGGTTTGATCTGGCTTGGTGTGAGATTTTTATTTATTTATTTATTTATTTATTTATTTTGCTTTTAGTTAACTGAAGATTCCCATATCCCCATACTCTGAGCTGACAAGTGGAAAGTATTGTTAAGATTAGCTAATGATTAAACAAGCAAAATTCAGAAATCAGAACTTCAGAAGCTGATTTGTTTAAACAAACCATAGTTAATGTTAAATTATTCATCCAGAGGACATGGCAAATTGTGGTTAAGTATAATGGAAGCAAAGTTCTCCTGGCCATACAATGAGAGGGGAGGGTAACAACACAATACCATTGTGTTGTTAATTGTGGCTCATTTCCACTTATGCCCATTTAAATATGGAAAGGAAAGCTTTGGAACTACTCCTCCTTAGTCACACGAGAGGAGGGGATCTACATGAGGCTGAGCCTTGCTGCACCATGCTAACATGAATGAAAAGAGTACTGAAAAGCATGTAGAAAGGCAGAAAACAATGAGGTGACAAGCTCCACATGCTCTAGGACAGGGGTCAGCAAGTTCCCCTTACCTGGGGCTGGGCTGGGGATCCCTGGGTCTTCTGCGGGCTGATGGGGGGGGAATGGTGGCGTGCGCGCTCACGCGGCCCCTGCCGCTGCCACGCGCGTGTCACAGCCGCCATTTTGGTTTCCAAAATGGCGTCCGTGACTCGTTTCCGCATGCACAGTACTCCTGCGCACACACGAATGAGCCGCAGCCGCCATTTGGAAAACAAAATGGTGGCTGCGCAAACAAGTTGCGGCTGCCATTTGTTTTCCAAAATGGCGGCCACGGCTCATTCGTGCATGCTCAGGAGTACTGCACATGCCAAATGAGTCACGGCCGCCATTTTGGAAAACAAAATGGTGGCCGTGACGCGTGCGGCAGCAGCACGGGGGCAGCACACGTGGGGGCAGTGGCAGGGGGCAGTCCAAAGGCCTCAGGGGGCGGACTTGGCCCACGGGCTGTAGGTTGCCGACCCCTGCTCTAAGATGTTCAACTGTTTATTCAGAGTTTTAAATAAAGTCCAACACATTTCAGCCACAATGAGAATAGGGCCTCTTCAGGAGCCTTGAAAAGAAATCAATGGAGTTGTAAACACTCTCCAAAAACCGGACTATAGAGATTTTAGAGAGTGTTTACAACTCATTGATTTCTTTTTAAGGCCCCTGAAGAAGACCGTTTCTCATTGTGGCTGAAATGCAATGGGCTTTTTAAACTCTGAATAAACAGTTGACCATCCTTGAGCATATGGAGCATATGTTAGCATATGCTAACATGGCCAGCATCATTGAAGAGGTGGTTAAAACCATGACTAGACATAGCCGTAGATTAGTCAAAGGAGAAAGAGTCTCTGAGAATGTGCCAGAGTCCTTTCCTGCACAAGCCAGCCCATAATTATCAGGATAAACGTCTGAGCTGCCAAGGCTTTTGGTTTGGTTGTGAAATGTGTGTGATTATAGAACTTCATATCCAAGGGACTCAGTCTTCAGCCTGGATAGTTGGAAGTCATCCCAGGGCCTAAGGATACTAACCTGCCTGAGACTAAGCAGATGCAACCACATGTAATTTGTAGACCACTCAGGATAGATGCACAGAAAATGTGAAGGCTTCTAATTTCAGATGCTTCTGACACACATGCAAGAGCACAGCCCATTAGTACTAATGGAAATACTTGGATAATATTTTTCAGTCTTGAGTGCTAACCTGGAGGTGTGTGTGTGAAATGGCCAGATATGATATTCTTTATCTCATCCATATCTCCACTGCACATGGATCCATTTGCTAGGTACAGCTTGGAGCGGGGCAGTCTTCATCTGGAAAATTGTGTAACACCCTCCCACAGGTGTTCTTAAATCCATTCCATAACCTTTATTAGGCATCTCGATAATCAATATACAATGAACAATACAATATAAAATTTAACTAAAATAATTAACATGAATACATTAAAATTTACCGTCATTAAAATCATCTAACACTGAACTCTAACCACTATTTAATTTGTGCCAGATTTTTGTTGCCTCCATTAAAAAATTGGCCATCAAACATGTAATCTGTACATTACGATCCTCCAATAAATGTACTAAAGTTATATCAGTTAAGCAGTAATTCAATTCCGTTAATTTCTTTAGCAATTTCGCTCTAGGTTTTTGATACAATGGGCAAAGAAATGTAATATGTTGAAGAGTATCGAGATAGATCACAATTACACGTTCGATTTGCAAAAGATATCCTCAAATATCTGCCCCTGGTAACACAGGAAGGGTGTATGTTCAACCTTGCGAAGAGGAAGGCTTTCCTCGATCACTGTAGGGACAGTGATTGAAAGTACTTTGGTATCTCTCCCCAATAGGGGGGAATGCCAAATACAGAGGGGGAACACACTCTGGGAGTAATGGGATAAGTCATCTTGTAGTCCCAACTCAATAAACATTCTTTAATTTTCTTGAAGCACTCCTCCTCAGTCAGGAGGAGTAGAGAGTCCAAACTTATATATTTTAAAGGCCACTGTTGAATGCTTTAAACATAGTGGGTCTTCCTCTAGTGCAGAAACTGTGCAGGGGGAGGCCAGTTTTGGCCACCCTCCAACAGGCCACACTCCATGTGACCTAAACTGATGCTGTGCTACTTCTGGTTTCACATCCAGCTGATTTGGGGACCATTTTTGCTTTTGTGGCTTTGTGGGGAGGGGGCAAATTGCTGTTTTTGCAGACATTTTGAGATGTTGGGGTGGAAAATTGCCCAAATTATTTTTAGTGGATGGGGATTTGGGGGAGCTTCATGGAATATCATGGACCTCACTTTGGGCTGTAAGGCCTGCTCTGAGCCCCCACAATGCCCACTCCTGCTCTAAGGAGAATCACAAGGTGGCATGTCAGGGTGAGCTTTTTCATATATAAGTGCTATGATAATACAGGCTGAGTTTCCCTTATTTGAAATGCTTGAGACCAGAAGCGTTTTGGATTTGGGATTTATTTATTTATTTATTTATTTATTTATATTTTGGAATACCTTGTATTTGCATATATGTACATAATGAGATATCTTGGAGATGAGACCCAAGTCTAAGTACAGAATCGTTTATGTTTCATATACACCTTAAACACATAGCCCGAAGGTAATTCTGTACACATTATTCTTAATAATTTTGTGCAATAAATGGAAGTTTGAATACCATCAGAAAGCAAAGGCATCACTATCTATGCTGCCCATGAAAAAAAATGATTTTTGGATTTTTAAAAAAATCTTTATTATTATTTTTTAAAAAGTACAGATCTTATACATACAATATAATAAGGAACATAATACAAAAAACTTAATAAAATGAGATTTCCTTATCCTTCATGTCTTGTTATTTCCTACTTCAATATACAAGTTCACTTATTATATTACTTTACTCCTTTTCATCATATTTTTCCCCACATAACCCTTTTCACAATAATATATTTATTATCTCTTATTTCTTACTATATTCCGGCCAATATTCAAGAGATTCTTTCATTTTGTTGTAAATTTACTGCGACAAATGATCCCCATTCCTTCTGACCATATTCAATCAATGGTCTCCAATCTTTTTTTTTTTTTTAAAAAAAAAAACTCTATACATTTATCTTTGGAATATTTTTGGAATATTTTGGATTCTGGATAAGGGAGACTCAACCTATACTGATGTTTGTTACATTTGCTTTTGAATTCATTAGGCCCCTTACATAAATATGGAGACAACAGAGAAGGGATTGCTCTAAGACTTCATCCTTTCTTCTTAGCGCTCTCTCTCTCTCTCTCTCTCTCTCTCTCTCTCTCTCACACACACACACACACACATTCATAAACAACCCCAGTCCTTACAGCAAATATTTTTCTTCCTTGGACTGTTTCCAGTTTCCCCCTCCCTTCCTTGTGAGTTTAGAAGTGGTGGCATTGGGATGGGAGGACTGGAAAAATACACCTAGCATTTAGATGATGTCTCCATGAGACTTGGAGTTTCACAGAGAATGTCCTCCCATATGTCTTCTGACAGTATTGCTGAGGGCTGGATTCTTGTTTAAGGGAAGGCACTGGGCTCCCCTTTCAGGGCTCTTGTTTGTCATGTGAGTCTGCTCTTAACCTCTTTTAATTTTCTTTTTACACCATTACACTCTGGAAATTTCCCCAGTTTAAGAGGGTTTCCTTTTTTGTGGTTTGAGTCTGTCTTGTCTCTCATCTTGGGAGAAAGGTGAACTATACTGTAAATTCAACAAATAAAAATAAATAAAAACATGGTGTCTTGTTGAAAATGATGAGAACGCAGACTAGCCAGGACTAAGAAACAGAAGTCTAAGAAAGTAGTCCTTAATCCACAGAAACGTCCCCAGAGATGCTTAATTCTTTGTACCTGTTAGAATTTCAGAAACCTGTGTTCTTTGGTGCTGTGTCAGCCCTTTCCCTCTATTTCTCCAGCAATCTGCCCTATGCCTTTGATATACATCAGGTTGAAACACTGGGCTTGACAACCTTTGCTAAATTTCTGCTTTGCAAAAGGTGCCATGCTGTCCTCTCAGCTCCATTGCTGCTGTCCTAGGGCTGGTTTCTGAACTAGCCTCTGGGTCTCACATGGTGACCGGGCAACAGAGCAATTGCCCTGGCTATTCAGCAATTACTTTCCATGTGGTTATAATTTGCACTCTCTGCCCTCAGCTACTTGGTACTTGCTGCCTGGCAAGAAGCTATTCTTCATTTATCCTAATTTTCATATTTAGAGTTTCTTAAACAAAGTTGCATGGGTATCTGCCATGTGTCATGGCTACTTTCTGGACCTGTCAACTTATTATTTTGAGAAATTCCCTCCAAGGCCTGGCCTTATTTAGCTTCTGAACTCTAACATAGTTACAGCTCAGAGCATCGGAAGTAAATGCCATGGAGCACTCAGAGGGAAGGGTGCAATTTTCTGAATCACTTATAACTACTTGTAGTTTAAAAAAAAAAGAAAGATGTTCTTTGAATGTTTGGAGCTAGGTTAGAAGTCATTTCAATTAAGGAGCAAAGGTGTCCAGCTACGCCACTACTCATTTTTGCACTTTCTGCTCCTGAAGTGCTTCTGTGGCTCAATTAGGAGAAGTAAAGATTAATACAGGCAGAAATCATGTATGAATTTTTAACGGATGTTAAACATAGCCTGCTATGCAATTTGATCAGAAATTTAGTAGCAACTTGTTGACAGCAAGGTTTAACTTTTTGTAGATATGGGACTAGTCCGTTGATATTATGCTTTTTCCTGAACAGAAACTGAAGGTGACTTTTTTTAAAAAAATAAGAAACTAAGAAAAGGAAAAGGGGGGATTGTGGTAACAATGGCATATATATAGAATTGCTATTGTACTTTAATGTAGGCAAAGCTCACCTGTAACCTCACCTGCCAAGGCATTTTACAAGGCTACTTGTATGTCAGGACTTCTCTTATTTGCTCTAAGAACAGCACCAACCTTCGGAGCCATGAACATTTTTCCTATTTTGAATTTTCATAAGAGTCCTTAGAATTCAGTTCCCTCCATGCAGTCTAAATTTCCAACAATGGCAGCAGAGATATGGGTAGCAACTACTGAATAGAACTCCCCTTTTTCCCCAGGGCTTCTGGGACTACTCATAATGTTCCTTGTACAGAAAGAAGATGACTACATACATCTTAATTGAATGGGGAGAATCAGAGCTATAGGGGTCCTAAGCTGTAAAAGCAATATTGGAAAGAGCCCTGGGACTGTGAACTTGGTCCTTTAAGATCGCCTTCATTCTTCCACTACCTAATTGTCACCTTATGATTGTTATTATCCTTGGTCAATGTGGCTGTTGGCCATGCTGGTTAGGAATGATGGGGGCTGTAATCCCACAAACCCAGAGTTCACCATCTCACTGTCTCATTCACAATCCCTGACTGATGAAGTCCAAAACAAATGGAAGATTGAAGGTTGGGATCCACTGTTATTGAGCAGCACATCTCTCAGAATCCCTCACTATTGACCATAGTGTTGGGCCTTCTGGGATATGATCTCTACCACTTCTAGGGAACTACCATTTTACAGAATAAAAGAGCCGTTCTTCCAATTCCACTAATAAATGTCACAAACACATCCAATAAGAGCTTCATTTGAAATGCTGCTTAGAACATAATTGTACAAAAACCAAGCTCACATTTTTGTACTGGAGAAACCTCACAGATATGCATTGCTAGATCTTACTCATGTTTAAAAATAGGTTCTGTATAGGCAATGCATTGTTTTTCTTCTCCAAAGCTAAGTAAATAATAGATACTCCTTTCACCTTAACTGTTTGTATACTTAACGTATTAATTGCTACAAACCAAACATTACACATCTCAATACCTTCTTTCTTCTGTTCTTGAAAATATTCTAGTACCTCTTTCCTTAGACGGCCCATGCTGTATTTCATGTAATGTTTGAATGGAGATTACCAGTTGCCACTGTGTATTACCAAAGTATATTGCAACTAAATGGTAACCAGTACTAAGTGCACATTTTTATTCATACTTACAGGAAGATGTAGGTATTAATTTGTTTGCCTGTGACAACAGATGCATTGTAACTCACTTGCAGTGGGGTCTTAATAATCTTGTTCTCTGTGAGAGAACCATAGTGCCCTTGTTCTTTAAAGGTCACTAAACCTGGGGAGGGGTTTCTGCTTTATGTTATGGTCCTGTTGGCAAACCTATGGCATGTGTGCCATCTCTGGCATACAAAGCCATTTTGGAGAGCAGGAGGGCAGGGGAAGAGGAGGAACAGGCAGGCAACTGCTCCTCCTCTTCCTCCTCTCTTCTGTTACTTCAGCTGCCTCTCCAGCAACAGTTAAAGGCACAGGAGAGCAAAGAAGAGGGGGAAGAGGTGTGTGCCTCTTCCTCCACTTTCCCCAGCCTTTGTGTGCCTTCAGCTGCCTCTCCAATAGGCATGCGCCTGTTCCTCTTCTTCCTTCATCCCCCCCAGCCTTCAGTCTCCGGAGAGGCAGCTGAAGGCCCGGGTGGGCAGGGGGAAGAAAACCCATCCCAGAAGTCCTGCCACCAGAGAGTGGAAGTACCGCCCCCAGAGGGCAGAAGTCCTGTCCCCAACACCGTGTAACACTCAGTGCCAGAAGGCCTTTTAATTTGGGCATTTGGCCCCTAAAAGGTTCACCATCACTGTGTAATGGCATGCACTGATTCCAGGCCAAGCTACAGTGTTTCAGAAATGGCCTTCTCTGGCCCAGATATGAATTGATAACATTTTCAATCCTGTGAAACATTAATTTGGGTTTCAGGAGAACAAAATGACAATGAACTGTGAATTGTGTTGTTACTGTTGTAATCCTGTGATAGAAAACTAGAGGAGGAAAACTTGCTAAATCTATGGTGTTATGGCTGACCTTAGCCATTTCCTATTTCTTAGGACATAAAGCATCTGTCTGCTGTATTCTTGGGCCCTTGGGTTTTATCATGATTTTTACTTTATGCTCCTATATCCTGTTGTTCTTTACCTCTAAATATCACTGGTCAGTGTATTCATAATTCCCACCAGCATAAGGTGACAGGAAATTGTATGACTGAAGGAAAAGAATGAGAAAGGGATTTCATTTCCATCTTTATTACTGGGAGGAGCGGGGAGGAAAATATGACTGAGATTTATAGCTTGAGAAAATAATGCTGAAAATGTTAAACTGTCTTATATAAATCAAGGGTATGCTTTCATCAGGAAAATTGAAACAGAATGGGTCAAGAGATGAACAAATATTAGTCATATAAAGTCCATACAATATTATTTTTACTGAGAATGAACGATGTGGTGGGGGGTGTTGTGGCAAATCAAATTAGAAAGAAGTAACAGCAAAGGGGAAACCTGCATGGTGTGGTGATTTGAGTACTAGAATAAAAGTCCAAGAAACATGGGTTCAGATACAGTTGTCCCTCCCCATTTGTGGACTTTGAGTCCACGTTCTTGTTCTATGAGGGAGGGACAATCTGCAATAGACTAAATGGAGGCGTGCACCTGTGCATGGCCCTGTGCGCACACCATTATTTTCAATGGGGCTTAAATATTTATGAGCCACCATTTTTGCAGCGGGGGTCCAGAACAGATCCCCCACGAATTGGGAGGGGCAACTGTACACACTAAGTCATGGAAACCTACAGTGACGTTGGGCAAATCACACTCTTTTAGCCTCATGGGAAGAAAAAACAGGCTTTCCTTAAGGTTGCTTGAAATGAAGGATTATACCAAATACAGCAATAGCAAGGGAGTGGTGCAACAACTGATATTACAGTTGCCCACTGGGCACAATAGAATAAGAACTTGGTTTTTTGCTCTGTACCACAGGGGGACCCAACATTGTAAATATGTCTGCTCAGAAGATGGGGTCCACTGAGTGCAATGTAGTTTGTTCCCAGGTAAAAAACATATAGGATTGCAGCCTCAGTTAACCGTTAGTTATAATTGCATTTAGGGATGTTATGGCAGTGTGGAAAACCCACAGGAGAAATCTTGTGGCCAAATACCCTTTCATGGCCCTAGGTAACAGAATTCTGCCAACTCTTCATGACCTGGTTCTGTGTTTGTATTCAACCTTCAATGCTCTCTCAGCTCATTTTTAATTCAAGATTTGAGACATTTTTGCTCATGTGTATTTCATTTGCATTGCATCATGGTTTTGTATTAAAGCTACTGTTCCTATGATCTGTAATGAAACAGAAAAGAGGACATTTTCAGAAGTTCTCTTTAGAGGTTTGGTATAGAAAGATGATGTGGGATTGGATGTGATTTATACAAGATGGCTTGACATAAATGGGTTAATATTTTAAGAACCACAGAACAGTGGTTGCATAACACTGAAAGCTCTCATACTTCACAGAAGAACATTTAGCAGATTTGACAAAAGCATTGCAAATTTCAATAAGACTGTCTGCAATTTCAGAACAATATTCTGATTTGATGCAATTGCATAGCTTGACCTGAATTATGCTGACACAATTTGCTTGCAACCCTATATGATGTTGTTGGTTGCCTGCCTGGTCTCAACCATTTTGTATCATTAGACCATTATCCAAACAGCTTTGCTTGTATAGCAAATGTTGAGCACATGGAAGGATGGGTGGAGAAGGGAGGGCTCCTTTGAGTTCACTTTACATCATTGCCATCCCACCATGTATTTGATGTACAAATGTTAATAGTGAACATACTCGGAACATTTATGGTTAATTTACAGTCTGAGAATAGAAGGAAGTGCTCTGTTCAGTGGCTTAAATTATTTACAAATTGGTTACAGATGTGTGGTATTTATCAACACATTTTCATTCATCGTAGCCATTGATTTTTCTGTCAGTTACAGTACCATATTGTGGAATTGTTTAAAATGTCTGCCTGTGTTTTTCTGTCACATTCTGTGCCAAGGAGTGTGAATATTTTGCTGTGCTGTGTTTCAGATCTTCTCCCCCATTCAGGCACAACAGTCGTGAGTCCACAAACTATTGGAAATGATCCATATAATGGTGTAATCTCAGTTTGCCCCTCCTCTTCCTTCTTCCCCTCACACACCCAACACTCAATGAAGTTTCTTAAGTGTCATCACTCCCATGACATCTAAACTAGGAGAATACTAAGGGCTCACTCAGTCTTTTGTTCAGATATTGGAGAAAAGTTTTTAAAAGGAAAGGGAAAGATGATGAAGGATAGGATCTTCGTGTTGTTTGGTTTTGTCTTTGATTGATATAATAGCACCCCAGAGTGGAATTCTTGGTGGTTACTTCTTGTTTATTCCTTAGATAATGAGTTACCATTGTAGTGAAGCAGATTAGTAAATAAATGTTCTGTGATCTTCTTCATGAAAACATCACAATCCCAAAAGTGAGTAATCACCTTTTTCCATGGATTTATGTTCAGAAAGGAATTACCTGTTGTACTCTACTGTACTGGTTGTACTGGAGAGGAGAGCCTTCTCTGCTGTGGCACTAACCAGGCTTAAAATGTAAAGTATCCAGTATGGGTGTATCCACCATTAACTAAAGACATATTTGTCTAGCTGTTTTCTTGGTCATTAACTTCACCAATCACTCTGGTGATATTAATGAAAAATTAAACTGTTGTTTTGTGGTTTTATTATTTTACTAACTGCTTATATTGTATTGGTTATTCTGACTTCTGTAATTCCTTTTGAGGTTTCAGGGTTTGTTTGTTTTCAAAAAATGACAAGTGATACAATTTTTTCTTAAAGTATGCCACCAGTCTAGTCTAAAAGCTAGGATGAAACTGTGTCCCTCTAAGCATATTGACAGCATATTTACTGTAGTGCACCCTCTAAGGTGTACTACCGTAAATATGCTGTCAATACCTTAAGTTAAAGTTAGTTTTTAGTCTGTTGAGCCTTGGACCCAATTACAAAAAATGCAAGAATAGCATATGGCCTAAAAAGCCGTAACACACACACCATCCTTTTTACATTTGTCACAAACTCCCACTCTTTATACCACAAGCATGGAAGTATTTACATTTATCTGCAAATTCACAAATGTTCTCATCCTTGACAAGAAATATCTTACCTAATCCAGCCATACTGTTGAAAAATAAAATAAAACTATCAGCCCTCATCAGAGTTTTCAGTCCCTTGCAAACGAGACCTTTGCAGACTGCCAGAAACAGTGCACATTAAATTGAGGCACTGCCCTGGCTCAGTGCTAGGGAGTCATGGGAATTGTATTTTTTTCTGAGACATTGAGCCTTCTCTGTCAGAGAGCTCTGGTGCCACAATAAAATACAATTCCCATGATTCCCTAGCACTGAGCCAGGGCAGTGCCTCAATTTAATGTGCACTATTTCTGGCAGTCTGCTTAGGCCTATGTTAGCAGTAGGAACAGCAAAAAGGTTTCCTTGCACATGGACTTGTTCAAACCATGCATCGTGTGGTGATTTAAAGTATTGCACTGCAATTCTGGAAAACCAGGATTTAAATCACTGTTCATCTATGGAAACCCACGGAGTGGACTTTGGCAAGTCACATTCTCTCATCCTACATGGTAAAGTCACCTTAGGGACACCATAAGTCAGAAATGACTGAAGGCACACAACAACAACATCTAATTCACACATTACACAAGCATTAATGATGTGGTTGTGCTCATTGCCCATTGAGTCTTCTTGCAACTAGGTTTGGCTAAACAAGCTATGAACTTTCAGTCTGTAGTTTGTTTAGTGTGACATCAAAACATGACAAGAGTTTATAATCTGGATTGTTTTCTTAACCAGAAAAAGAGCCTGGGGTTTATCCTCATTGTTTGTTTACTCCCACTTGTACTAGGATCAGTCAGTGAGTATGCACCAGAATGCTGCCTCGTTCACAGAAGTCTAGAATTCTACATATTTCTGGCTTGTGTTGCCGGCTGCTAAACATGTGTTGCCAGCTGGTAAAGAATATATTTGCCTTCTTTTTTCCTTGACATTTATAGGAAATTTACTATTGGAAGAAATCTATTGCATGTGTAGCCAATATGAAGATGCTTCCCTGCCCTGCGTCCTGCACTTTGGAGCAGAAAGGCATCTTGCTGATTGCCGTGTTGTTGTGGGCTTTCTCTTTTATCGATTGGACCTTCTGCTGCCGTAATATCTCTAGCAGGCATTCAGGAGGGGAGAGAGCCTTTATTATCTTGTGGGCTTGTTCTTATTCATACATCTTGGCTTCTTCCCTAAGACAAGCTAATGAATATGTGCTACTGATATTTCATAAATCCTTTCCTTGGAAACTAGCTTTAGTCACCCTTTGCAAAGAAAAAGGGTATCTGCGAGAAATCAATGTGATTTCTTGTAACTGTGTCAAAGCCTGTCTCCCTCCAGCCTGGGGCATCGGGAGGTTGGAGTTTGTCTCCAATACTTTTCTTTTAACATTGCTATCATCCATTTTGTTGTTTTTGACATTTGACAATTGGCTTTTTGTCAACCTGGCTGGAGGTAGCAGAGGAAGCGCTTCCTTCCAAGATTGACAACAGAGGCTCCTGCTTAATTAACCAGCAGAGACAGACGGTTTGAGTGACAGAGCTTCCTTTAGTCGCCATAACAAGGTAGTGTTAATCTCTGCAAAAGCGTGCTCCCCTCAATACGTGCATACAAGTCTTATTAGCACTAATGAGAGTTATGTGCTTGTATCAAAGAAAAAACAACTACCTTTGCTCCTGAGTTTTTTCCCCTAAATTAGATTCTTCTACTGAGCAGTATAATTGCATCCTTCTGTTAGCTTTTATGTACTGTATTTTTCAACTGTTTCATTATTTCCCATTCCTATTTAGCAGCTGTCTTGCAATTTTTGCTAAGCCACCTAACAAGAACCCAGATTTGTTAAGATGACCCACGGAATGAGTTTTTAAAGTAATCTAGATGCATATATAAGGGAATCTCCAAGGGATGGTATTTCCAGCACAATTGTACTGGGCATGCACCTTTAAAACAATTGTGGCATCTTTTCCCATCCCCTTATTTGTAAAGCAGTTCTTTAAAAAAAAAAAAGCAGTTCCGTAGCTCAGTACAAAATCAGTTTTTCAGCATGCATCACTTAAAAACTGGCCTACCAGCAAAACAAAATGTAAGGAAAAATACATTTATAGTTTATAATTGATAGCTGCACTTTTGACAAGCAGGCACATTTCTCTTGCCAGTGCTTCAAGTGATTGGACTCCAGTGGTCCTTAACAGTCCTTAGCATTAACAGAATTCAGTGGGGGAGGGATATACAAACAAATAATAAATCTCTCAAGAATGATATTAGTCACATTCCACTATGTCTAATTAGAAATGTATGATAGTGCCATGTTATTGCCAGTGAGAGAAGATAACTATTTATCATGCACCCCACTTTTGTCACTTTAAAACACTAAAAGATTAGATGTTGATCATATTGAGCCATGTTATCTGCATTATAAAAGTGTGTGTCTGTGTGTGCGTTATGTTTGCCACTGTGAGAATGGCCCTGCTGGCTATGGATGGTGTAAGGTTTAGCTAGCAGATTTGGAAAGTACTAGGTTGGGATGGCTGGGTGGTCATGAAGTGAATGTCTTAATTCAGAAGTCATGTCAATACTTTGTATAAGGAATAGTTACAATGTGCTTGTACATAATTAAATAATAATAATAATAATAGTAATAATATTTTTTTATTTGTATCCCACCCCTCTGCTCGGCATTTGGGGTGGCGTACAGCAAATTTAAAAAACAATAGTTAAAACACCTTTATCCCACACCCTAACCCTCCCACCCCTTAAAACAGGATTAAACTGCATTGAAGTTAAAATCAAACAACATAATTAAAATACTATAAAAACAATATTGGGTAACATGCCACGGCGAGAGGAGGGGTAGATAGCAGATCGCCTCCATTTAGCTGAGCAGTTGTTCCAGGAAGGCCTGCTGGAAGATACATTCCTATGACACAGTTTCCAAAGGCATCCCATAATTGCAAGTGACCTTGAAATTTAAGGGAATTTTTTAAAATGTTGTAAGCAGCCTGATGAAGACTACAGTCTTGGAAGGTGGTTAAAACATTTATTAGTAGTATGACAAGTTTCCGTGCCTTCAAAAGGAAACCCAGTTGATGCAACATTTGTTGTTGTTGTTGTTGTTGTGTGGCTTCAAATCATTCCAACTTATGGTGACCGTAAGACAAATCTGTCATGGGTTTTTCTTGGCAAGATTGGTTCAAAGGAGATTTGTCATTGCCTTCCCCTGAGGCTGAGAGCATGTGGCTTGCCCAAGGTCACCCAGTGGATTTCATTGCCAAGTGGGGAATCTAACCTTGGTCTCAAGTTGTCAACCAACACTGAAACCACTACGCCACACTGATGCAACATACAGACAAGAAAATACTGGCTATTTTTTCTGCAGCTTACACATGATTGCTCTTAAAGTGAAAAGCAGCTCTTAGCTGGTGTTTTAATTCTTAGTACTCACCTGGCCAATTAATGTACAATGAAGGTGATTGAAAGGCGTATTAGCTTCTGTTTCAAAATAAATTATTCCTGTATCATAGTGGGAAAGGCAGACAATCACCCTGTGCTACAGGAAAAAAAGAAGAAAACAGAAAAATATGGGAAATGTTATTTACACAGTCTAGTGGACAAGCAAATGGAACTGCATGGATTGGACAGACTATACATCAGTTTCTGATTGCTATGATCAAGTTGTAAATCTTTGCTGTACTATGATAGTATTTATTCTAAAAGTTATATATTTACTGGCTTACCCACAGGTAAAGGGCATAAGCACATATACCAAGGGGTGAGCTTTAATTGCCAAAAATCTTCCTTTGCTCATTTATGCTCCAGCTTTGCCATGAAATATGCAAAGAGATATACCATATATATCTCTTTAAGTCGAGGGCAGGTTTGGGGCCAAAATTAAGGATTTTGAAGTGACCTGTGGATAAGTTGAGGGTAAAACATAGGGGCATGTAGCAAGGATTTAAAGCAGTGATTCCTGAACTTTGCTCCTCCAGGTGTTTTAGATTTTAACTCCCAGAAGCCCCAACCAGCTTGACCAATAATCAGGAATTCTGGGAGCTGAAGTACAAAACATCTGGAGGACCAAAGTTTGGGAATCACTGATCTAAATAAAGGATAAAGCAGTGCCAATGAACTTACAAAATTTTAACAGACATATCTGTTTGTGCTCACCCTAAAGGCTGGATGGATGAGAGAGTAGAAGGCATCAGTACTTTCAGAACAGATTACATCCTTGCCATTCACAAATAAGAGTTAAAGTACAGTACTAACATTGACCCGTGGATAAGTCAACTGAGGTTTTTTGGGTCAATTTTTTTTTTTACTAAAATTTCTAGTCTTATACATGAGTATATAGAGTACATCCCCCTGAAGGTAATGTAGTGTGAACAGGCCATAATCTGCATTTGCTTGTGTACCATCAAGGCTCACTCAAGCACTATTCTCCTAATGTCAAAGGGTCTCACAGAGATACAGAAGAGCCAGCGTGGTCTAGTGGTTACAGTTCAAGATTGGGCTTTCAGGGCATCCAAGTTCAAGAATCCATTCAGACAAATTGCTCAGTCACTCACTCTCTCTTAGTCCAAACTATTGTACAGTATTTGTTTTTGATTCGGGAGGATGAAGGCCAGGCACGCTGCCTTGATCTCACTGGAAGAAAGACACACTATAGACTGTAACTAATAAATGTGGCTGGTGGGACTTCCAAGCAGCCCAGTTAAAGGAAAAGGAAGGGACAGTTGGGTAAGGGCTGCAAAGGAAGGGATGGGAGCATAAAGCCTATCCAGAAAGAGGTTACCTGTAAAGCAGAGGCTGAAGGCCAAGAAGTAGCAAGGCTATGGTGTATGTTGCCTCATAACATTGGCCAATCTCTTAAGGTGAAGGTGCCTTTCTCTTCATCCCTTACTTTTTCATCTTCTCTGATTTCCCTTCATTTCCTACTTGCCTTATGTAGAGACAGAGGGACAACATCCCAGAAAGTTGGGTTGTATTTTATTGCACAAAATAGCTTCTTCAGGGATTGGGGAACAAGTAAGACTGAGCATAAAAGACTTGCTCAGCCATAGAGTGACAAGCACATATGCTGGGACAGTAGTAATCTTCTGGTGGACCTAAGTTCCCATGTGCTTCTTTTTCTATTTCTTAATTTTTTTTATGAACACTTGGACGCTCAGGAATATTCTGAAGAAAATTCCCAAATTGACATGACTTTGCAGGCATATAAAAAGCTTCCCAGCTTACCAGCTTATCTTCCAGTTCAAATTTTGATATATTGCTTATGGAACATCAAGCCAATATGTATACATGGCTTTGTACAAATGTACCCATCTGCAGGTATTTCCTTATTCCACAATGACTTCACTTATGCACACTTTTCAAGTAGACATAAGCAGATCCAAATGTCAGCCTCAGCATCTCAGCGTCTATTTTGCTCTGAAGGCCTTTCATTGCATGGAAGAATTTCCATGTGCTTATGCTTCTGTTTCATACCTAAGGACTGGAGGCTGGTATGCAGCACAGGATACATAAACCAGTATTGATCATGCAAAATGTAAATGTATAAACACAGAACTATTTTGAGCCATAAGGTTAGAATTTGTGACAGCCATTTCACACAATCAGGCAATTATAACTAAAAGATGATTGTAACTATCTTGTGTGAGAGAGTTGCTAAAATTGGGCCTAAGGCCTAATTAAAATCATGATCTGAGTGATCATTTAAATTAAGAGTTTTTCATGAGATCTCTATTGCTTAATTATATTGATGCTTTGAAATTACTTAATCAAGAGGACCCCCTTCCCAGACTAAACTCCCCACTCGACTCCAAGAATTCCTTGTTTGAATTAGTTATATGGAATAAACCTTCTCTCCCCCACATGCACACCAGTTTACCACCAACAGTCTACAATATATTGCATATATATATTCATTGCACTAAAAAAAAAAAGCAACCTTCCCCCAACAAGAAAATGGAATAGAGAGAGTTAATGCTTGGTGTTTTTCATTTAAAATTCCAAACAAATATAGTTTCAGCTTTGATCCTATCTGGACTATTTCTTTTGTCACTGTACTAATTAATTCAGCTTGTTGGAGAAGAGATGCTAATTTGAGCATCAAAGTAGTAGTTTCTTTTTGTTTAATCAGAGTTGTTGAAAAAGATAAGTTTAACTCCCCTTGGACTCTCTAGGAGCTCAGTCATTTTGGTTTTGTTTCTCATAATGGAATTCAGGAGAAAGTGCTTTTTAAATATTGGTGTAAGGAGTAGTGGCAGCAGTATTGATTATGATAATGTGGTTTTATTTTTTTTAATGAGGCTTCATCCTAGTTCATAAATAGGGTTTCTGGCAATATTCTGAATTACTTAACTGTTCCTCCCCATAGTTTCTTGATACACAGTAAATACCATCTACTGTTGTTGTACTTGAAAGCATTTGGATTTGGTATATTGAAATGCCACCATGTTTGTTTCAGTTACATTAATTAATTCCAGTCAGGTTGTCATTTCTAGCAAAACCTGGTAATTCAACAACATCTGCTTAAAGTTTCTTCACTGTTGTAATCTTTCTTTTACCACAAAATGCTGGGCAGGTGTTTCCAGTGTGTTGAAAGTGCTGAACTCTTGTCCTTCCTCCTTGTAATTGACTCCATCTAAACCATGGACTGGAAGTGAAATTTAAGAATGGCATAATCATATTACAGATCAATTAATAATCATTACTCTGTATATTTGTCATAAGCAGGGTTTTGGAGGAGACCAAAGGCCCATGGAGGCCACTGTTCTCTCTGTAACCAGTCATGTCTCCAGCCAAACATTTTCCCTGGACCCAATGTAGGACCTTTCCAAAACATTTCACTACCTCAAGCAGAAGTGAAGATGGTGCCCCAGTTACAGTTCATAACTACCCAGCTAACACTGACAATTAGACATGATTCTCTATTACCTTTGTGGGCAGTAGGCCAGCATAACGGGTACAAAGCAATAGCCATATGGTATGCAAAGCCTTGGAGGGATGCAGTGGCTCAGGTGGTTAAGACGCTGACTCTGTTGATTGCAAGATCGGCAGGTTGGCAGTTCGAGGCCCAGGTGCTGCATGATGGGGTATGCTCCTGCCACTAGTCCCAGCTTCTGCCAGCCTAGCAGTTCAAAAGCGTGCAAATGCAAGTAGATAAATCGGTTCCACTTCAGTGGTAAGGTAAACAGCGCTCTGTGCAGTCATGCTGGCCACAGGATCACAGAGGAGTCTCTGACAATGCTGGCTCTTTGGCTTAGTAGTGGAGATGAGCATTGCCCCCTATGGTTGGACAAGACTTGACAAACTTTTCAATGGGGAATACCTTTACTTTTACTTTCATGCAAAGCCTTGCCCTCCAACACCTTGCTACAATTTGCTCATTTCTCTACTTGGCTGCCACCTCATCCTACTCAATAACAAGCCACCATCTTGGGCAAGTGCCTCATCCTGCTTGATAGGCCCCTAGCCCTACATGTTCTTCTATTCCCCAAAGAGGCTGTTTCTAACTTCCTGAACAACAACTGTGTGACACAGAAGTCCAGATTAGTTCTGCTTGTACAAGCCTTTGTGCTAGACTCCTAGTTTGTATACTATGACCTGTTTTTTCCCCTTAGTAACCCTATCCCTTATAGAGCAACACAGCCCTCTGATATGTTGCAGTGCTACATTGTCTTCCAACATGTGAAGTCGTAGGCTTTCATGGCCGGCATCCATAGTTTTTTTGTGGGTTTTTTTCGGGCTGTGTGGCCATGTTCTAGAAGAGTTTCTTTCTGACGTTTCGCCAGCATTTATGGCTAGCATCTTCAGAGAAAACTGAAATGGAAAAGTATGGGTGTATATATACTGTGAGACCCTGGGTAGGGAGGAGTGGTTCCCAGGTGAACTGTGTGTTGTTCTGTGTTGAATAGGTATTGTTCTGTGTTAATGGCATAGCTTCAGGATATGCAATCAAGGATGTGTCTGCTATTCCCATGTAAACTGTGTATCGTTCTGTGTTGAATAGGTGTTGTTCTGTTGTTAATGGCATGGCTTCCAGATGAGGATATGCAATCAAGGAGATTGTCTGCTGTTGTCTGCTGGGAAAGCTCCTGACCCTGGTTGGTTTTCCCTTTGCATTTGCTGAGTGCAAACCTGGAAACCAAGTTGAAAATGAGCCAGAATTTTAAACTGACAGTGGCTTAAGAGCCACATGTGTTTCAAACCTAACAATCTTTGTTTCTTACATGCTTATTTGTCTATATCCAGCTGAGATCTGTGTGTCCAAATTGGACCACAATGTCACTTACTGGCCTTACTAATGTTTTAAACCTGATATTTTTTCAAATATTAATTTTTTTTAAAAAGCACACACATATATACATGTGTAACATAATTACATATATAAAAAACCCACACACACATTTTCCCTGTATATCTAAAACATACATACATATATACATACATAAAAGCAAACTATTAACACTACCAAAGAATGAAATCAAACAATACTGACACTAGTGAGTTCCCAGTCCCTAACTTATGACTATATTACACAATTTATTGCTTCCTTTAAATTATATTATATTTATGGTTCTACATCGTACTAAATCTGTTTAATTTACAAAGTGTAAAACTGATGTACAGCCCCAGCAAAACTGTAGAAGAGTAATAAACAATTTCTTTTCTTTCTTAAATTATTTAGGGGTTTCTCTTTAATCAACATTGTCAATGTGTTCATTCCAGCAAGTTCAATTATCTTTACAAGCCAATCTTCTTTTGTTGGGATAACAGCATCTTTCCATTTTGGGGCATAAGCTGTTCTTGCTGAAACCTGATTCTTATATAGCCACTTTAGAATGGGGATCATGCTAATGCTGTGGTTCTCAACTAGGAATGTAATCCTTTGCTAATTGTGTTCTTAAAAAAAAAAAAAAAAGCAACAATTGTGTTCTTAAAGAAAGCAATAATTTTATCTATTTTCTTCCTATTGCAAGTAAGTCTTCAAAAATTATGGTATTTTTTCTAAGATTGGTCCAAAACACACTTCAGGAATAGTCCAATTTGAGACCACTTTAACTGCTTGGCTCAATGCTAGGGAATTCTGGGAACTCTAGTTTTGTGAGACATTTAGCCTTTTCTGTCAGAGGGCTCTGGTGTCACAATTCCCAGAATTCCCTAGCACTGAGCCAGGGCAGTTAAAGTGGTCTCAAATTGGATTATTTCTGCAGTGTGTTTTGGACCACTATTAGCACTTTCGGATTTATTTTGCACAAAATTTGATTGTGGTATTTCTGTGCAGAAAACAGCATTTTGTACACAGAGATATCCTTTTCTGAACTACACGTCCTGTTTCAGGGGCACTTGTAGTTGGAACTTATTCTGCACAAAATTCACACTGTTTTTTGTACCAAAAAACCAACATCTTCTGCATAAGTAACAGCATTTTTCTGCATATTCTCTGCTGTTGTCATAAAAAAAAAAGTGCCAGTTTTGTACAGTGTAAGCCCCAAACTTTCTCATCTGTCCAGGATTTTCCTTGCTCAGGTTTCCCAACACTCGAGAAAAATGTTTTTTAAAAAGCATTTTTCAAATATTTTTGAATATTCTTTCCGTCCCTATTCTCAACCCATGGTAGGCATACCACCTATGTGACACAGTTCTCCCTTAATTCTCATTTCGTCTGACATGTATGATTCCTACTATCCCCCCTGCCATTGGTTATCCATGTTAGTTATAACTTAAGACATTTGTGGACAATGCTACTACAGCTTTTAATTTCCTTCAGACATAGATAAATAATATAGTGTTGTCACTGGAAACATGCAAGTTCCTTCTCAGAAGAAGTGGCTTTTTTGTTTCTATCATGATGGGAGCCATCGAATGATTGTTTGCAAGTAAGATGTGAATGATTAAGAACCACTGTTTTAATGGAAGAAAAAGCAGGCTTCTTTGCACCTTCATATTGATCATTTCATTTTTTTTTTACTGATAATGTGGTATGGATACAGTTTTGGAGGCCAGATTTTTGTTCATTTGTTCCTTTTTGTTGATATCTGGAATATATTGGACTTCTCTCAGAATACCATGGATTCCACAAATGTGGCTGATCATGAACACTGAGGGATTCTCTCCTGCATAAGCAAGGCAATGCTTGTTTTTAATTTATCTCTCTGAAAAATGATAAAATAAGTAAAATGATTGCATGTGCAAGAATGGACAGGGAAGCATTATAGAAGCAGCTATGCTTCCATTGTTTCTCTATTGTTTAGTGGATTAAATAACAGTCCAGGCACACAGCTCTCCAGTAAGTTAAATATGATGAGTCTAATTGTCATCTGTTCCCTTAGATTACAATTAGATGGCAGGTTTGGAGAGTTTCTGATTCTGCATTGTTGCAATGTATTGTAGAGTCTGAATTCTTTCATAATTACATTTCAGTGATAAAGAGACGATGCCAGTAGCCGGGAGAATAAATATTTCAACTTATTTTCATTTCACTACTCTTTTAATCTACATTACTAGGCTTTGATATTTTAATTTGTTTTATCTTTCATTGTCTTTACATTTCATGAGAGTGGAAGAGTGATATCTATTATTATTGCATAAACGTTGGGGTTTTTTTTTAATCCATCAAAGAAATACTGAGCTTGTTACGATCAGTTCTTTTATCTGTAAGGATCTAGATCTTATTTTCAAAAACTGCTTAAAGAATGAATTCATGAGATGGTGCCTTCTTCTCCATGTTCTTGTATATCCTTCACATTCTGTTTAGGTAAGAGTTATTTAAAATAATTACTGTATTTGGAATGTCAAGGTGATGGAAACTCAAGTTTGTAAGAGTACAGTAGTCTCTTCTCTGATCAGTTTGCTACTCCAGAAGTACAACTCAAAGATGAATATTTCCCAAAATATCCATGTCATAATGAGGATGGAGCAAGCATGTTTTCTGTTGCTCCAGAGACTGGGATATGGGGTAATGGATTCAGACTGGACAACCCACCTCAACATTAGGATGGACCTCCTGATAGTAAGCTGTTTGACAATGGAACACGCTGCCTCAGAGAGTGGTGGAGCCTCCAGAGGTTCAATGGGAATCTGTTGGGGTACTTTCACTGTGTGTTCCTGCATGGCAGGGGATTGAACTAGATGGCCTTGTGGTCTCATCTAACTCTATGATTGTATGATTCTATGAAATATTTTGGTAAGAGAGGTATCTCTCATAAAGAACTATCAGTGATCTTATCTGCCATAATAGCAGGGGAAGGTTTCAGGGTAGTGGGAAAGGACATGGGTGTCGTTTCCTCCCTCTCCATGCCCAAAACACATGAACAGTATTTCTACCTCACACTGGCTGAAGTCCAGAACCTAAACTTCTCTGGGACAGGGAAGAGGGAGAGGTGTATGCTGCAGTGTTTTGTGTTGCAGATTCCATTAGTTGCCTTTTCAGTCAGTGCAGCATTAATGATTGTGCTTTAACATCTGTAGGCATCTCTCTAACTCTGCCTTTTAAAATATATTTTTGGGATGGCTTTCATCTCCCTCCAGTTTTGTGGTTCCTGGTTTCACTTCATTCCATCTCACCCGTTCTAGCTTCCAAGTACTTTAGGTAGATAATGAATAATTGCATTTTTATTTTATTTTATTTTGCAAATGATCAATTTGTCTTATTCTAGTCAAATAGATGATAGGTTTGCTTCAATACCTTGGGTTTGCCCAGCATTGTTGATAAATATGTTTTTTTTAATCTACTGGTTACATTCACTTTTTGCAGCCATATTACTACCAGGTATTGTAAGTCAATTGCAGATGAAACTTCCTGCACTTGATTCCCCAACTGCAAACATATTTGCTTGAAGAATCATTGTCGTAGTGCATATGAGCCAGTGGTGGTCATTGTTCATTGAAGGTGTTAATTTATAAAAAAAAATTGAGGCAAGGTGTTTGTCAGTTTAGTCTGAATATACATCAGTATCTCATTATACACAAATACCCTGTCATATCTGTCAGGTGCTTCTTTTTAGCACACTTTCAAAGTGTGTTAGATATTATGGTAACTAATTGATGCTAGAACAAGGAATAATGTATTTTTCAGACTTTGACAAATAATTATGAGTGTAACAGCAACAGCACAGCTCTTGCGGACATGTACTATTGTTCCAGCTGCACATTTAGACAAGAGGAACCAAATGGCTATGATAAGGATTGCAAGATGCCAACTCTACCCCAGTAGCTGATATTGTTGTCATTCTGATAGCCACACAAACAAAAAGTCCTTGGCAGTCACACATTCCTAGTCTAGCTTCATATACATAATATACATAATTGGACTGGCTATGAACATGAGTCCAAATGTTGGGATAGGGTGGCAGTGGAAGAATCTACACAATTCACTTATTAAAAGCTATATTTTCCCTATTTCAGCACAAAGCCACACTGCACATAGTAGGGAAGTAAAACAAATAGTAGGGAAGTAAAACAAATAAGGAGCACATGCCATATTTACTCTTTTACGAGGAGGAGGAGGAGGAGCACATGCCATCGGGCCTAAAATAAGAAGAAGAGCCCTCCCTCCATTGCCATCCGATGTCATCTGGGGGAGAGACACTAAGCCCAACACCACCCAGCCTAGAATAAGAAGAACCCTTACTTCTTAAAGGATGGGTGGGATTCGGGATTTTATGTTTTGTTTAATGGAAATTGTAATGTTGTAAGCCACATTGCTCTGCAGAGGGGCGGGATATAAATAAAAATTATTATTATTATTATTATTATTATTATTATTATTATTATGACAATGATGATGCAAAAGGTGCATGGCAAGATCATGCATGCAGGGGTGAATGGAAACTGACACGAAGCAACTAAATACTCCAGTCACACACACTCTCACACCCACATACATCATTCACACCCAGGTATACATCTTCTCCATTCTCTCCCACAACACAGGCCACCCATTGTCTTATTACTGTTTCTCCTGTCATTGCTGCTGCTGTTCACTGCCACTGCCTCCTCCATCACAGCTGCTGTTGCTTCTACTGTCCTGCTCCTCTCTGCTGGATTGAAGAGGTGAATAGATGACTGGATGAGTAATTGTACTTGTGTGTGTGTGTGTGGAAGGAATGAGCTAATGAATAGTATCCAAGTGATTTTTTTCCTTATTGAAACCTTTGAAGAAAGTGCAACTAGGATGTGTGGGACAGAGAAGGAAATATTGGGGATGTTGAAAATGTTAAAAAATGAGGTGTGAAAATGAATTATCCATGTGCCAAAATTAGGATTTGATAAACCACCACCATTACCCTCCCCCAAGGTGAAGAAATAAAATGGGGTTAGTTATTGGCATATTAGGAATGTGGCACAAGTCCTTGTGTTTTTTGCAAGGTTAAATTGCTATTTGGTCATAGCCATATAGGCCATTCTCCCTCTTTCCCATCTTCAGTGGCCTTTCATCCAACAGCCTTATAACATTCCATGGCCAATAAATAAGAAGCTTTAGGAGCCTTAGCCATCAGGAGTTACCACTCACAGTACTCTTAGGAGGGAGCTATTAGATTCAAATCCATGCTAAGCCATGGAAATCTTCTGGGTAACTTGGGCAACTCACACTCTCTCTGACCAAGAGGAAGACAATGGCAAATCCCTAAATCTGGACAAGAAAACCTCACAGTAGGGTTTCCATAAGCTGGAGCCTACTTAAAGGCACAGGACAACAACAATGTAAGAAAAAGAAACCTATGTTTGCATCTGACCTATTTTAAGAAACAATAGTTTTATATTACCAATGTAAAGGGAGAAGGAGAGGATGGAGGGAAGAATAGTTCACATAACTAAAGTGATGTAAAAGGTTAAGCATTATCTAGCCATGCCTTATTTTGAACAAAGGCTAGCTTGTATGTCTTCCAGTATGTATTTTATGTATTGTTGCTCTCACCTCAGGTGGAAGGCTGGGTGTCTGGACACAAAATATATGCCTGCTTCACTGTGATTCACTGTGTGTTGTTTCTCTCACCCCAGGGTCCCCATACAATCATTTCTGCAAGATCTGTAAAATTGCAATGCACAGTACCAATAATTTTTGCCCAGTAAGTAAGAACATAACCAGAAAGCTTTTAGGTAGTTAGAAAACCACTAAAAATGTAAAAGATTTCTTTCATTAACACTCCTATTAACATAAATGTAAAATGAGTCTGGGCTGGTAATCACAGGCAGCCAGTCTGACTCACTCCAGCACTAATACCCTGTAAAAGCCTATGTATGAAAGTAATTAATCAAAGCACGGTGCCGCTTCAAGAGAGTATTTCTCCTGCTGTAAAGCAGAGTGATAAAATAACTTAAAACACACGGCAGTCATGGCAGTTAATAATCTTTTTATAGTCCCTGTGTGGACCTGAAAATCATACCTTATTAGTATCTTTATCTTTCTCACTCAGTTTTTACTTACATTTAAATTTAACATTGAAGCTCCCATCCCCTTTATGTATTTTTCCCCAATCAGGTTGTAAACCTGCAATCACTAGCAGACTATGGGAAGTCTGAACAATGCATAAGCATACTGAGCATCTCTTGTACAATTGGCAAGAAAAGAAGAAAAGCCATGCTGGACCAGCCCAAATGTCTATCAACTCCAGGACTCTCTTCCCCAGTGGCCAACTGGTTGCCTTTTTGGAAACGCATAAGCTGGATCCCCTAAAACAGATGGGACAAAGTGCCTACTTCAAACATCAAATTTGAGGTGTCACAGAAGGTCAACAAATGAGTAGTTATTTAATTGTTGTCATTGCATGATTACTGTCAAAGATGCAGAGAGCTTTTAGTGGGATTTTCTGGCCCATTTGCCAGAATCTCTTGCCTGCTTTGAGTACAGTGTACCTTGACCTGGGTGGGGAAAGGGTACCATTTGCTGCTCTGCCTCATGCAGAATGTCTTGTTCTTGTCCTGCACCTTCTCAACCATCTTTTCCCCTCCCCATCCTTTTGACATTTGGCAGAAGCATGGGTGCAGCTCACTGTGCATTGGGGAGTGGAAATGGTCTCCCATTCTGGTATGTTGGCTAGCCCTAGTGTAATGTTTTCATCCAAAGGTGACCATATTCCACTGGTTATTTTCTTTCTCTTATGCTCCCTGTGTCTGTGTTCTCCCTCAAACTAGGTACTCCAACCCTTCTATTTTTGGTTCAGAGCATTATGTGATTTCCATAGAAATGTCTTGTACCTGTTGTTTCTCATGAGATGCCTCTGGTGTGTGCATTTTCCACTTTGGCGCTTAAAGCCTTTTTGACTGACTACCAAGTTTCATTGCATGCTCAGGTACTGTTTTCACCCTGTCTCCAACTGAAGAATTGCAAACATTGTTCCCTTCAACCCTAAGACATTACTGAACTTGAACTGGATGTTTGCTAACTCACGTTAGTTTTGTTTTAGTCTGAAACTTCCTCTACAGCCTCTCCCTGCCCCTGTTAAACACCACAGTCTCTTTCCTTTCTGGTGGAAATGGAGTGTATCCCTTTGGTACTGGTCTGGCTGTCCCAAAAATATTCTCCAGTGCCTAACAAATCTAAAGCCCTCCTCTCTACCCCATTTTCATCAGGCTCGATGTTGTTGTGCACTCCTTTTGGGGAACGAAGGAGCATGAAAATTAGTTCCTTATTTTCCATTATTAGAATTTGACTTGAACAAAATTTAGTTTGTACTCATGCACCTATCACCTACCTCTACAAATGGACACTGTGTGTGACCATGTAGGAGATCTACTATAGTTGAGTGAGTTGCCTATCTTAGGCCACCGGAAAGTAAAGAGTGGCCATAAGGCATTGGAGGTCAGAGCTGTGTGAGTCACACAACTTACATTTCAGTTCCAAAGTTCTCTGTAGTGCATTGGAAGACACCAGCACATTGCCAGTGCTGAATTCAGATTCAGAGACCTGATTTACTTCTATATGAGGAATTAGAGAAGGATATTATCTTGCCTATCTCTTCTAGTAATGTCTTTGTCTAGCCCTGTGTGTTTGTGGGGTATGTGTGTGCACACACACGCATGCACATTGCAGAGCCTGGCTGCTAACATAAAAGTGACCTCGATGCATGTACAGCTTTCTGTGATTCTTCACTATTTTTCAGGGTAGTCCTGTAAATGCCTACTTAAAGGTATCCAGCAAAAATAATAACCTAGTGTCAGAAAGTTAGTCTTAAGTGCTGACATGGCCCATCTTCCAAAAATTGGGGGGGAGGCACTGGCATGTACCCAAAAAAGAAGCAGAAGAGATTCCAGCAGTTTGGAACTGCAAAGGGATGTGAGTGGGCTGCCTTTCTGGAGTAGGTTGCAGCAGTCACTGGCTTAAATCCAATTGTTAGAGCACACTCATTGACTCCGTGGAAGTCACATATGTGTTCACCTTACCATGTTCCCATTGATTCATTTTGTAGAATCTAGTTGGGACCAACAGTTGGATTCATGAGTAGGCCATTGTTGGAGCAATACATGAAAGAAAACATGTTTTCCCAAGGAAGAGCTATGTGGTATCTGAGTATGAATTGCCTGCACTTCTCTCTTCTCATCAACACTCCAGTGGGTGAGAGAATAGGGAATCACCATCCATAGGGAATCACCATATAGCCAAGTTTCGGTGCCTTTTGTTCTATTATTTGACTGTGTTATTGTTTATTGTTTAAATATTAGATTTTAAGCTGCTCTGATTTAATTGTAATTTTAAGGGGGGGGTAATATGATTGTTATAAATTGTGGGATTGTACTTTTAATGTAAGCCTCCTTGATAGCTTTGGCTGTCGAGGATGCTTTGATTTTGAGTTTCTGCATGGCAGGGGGTTGGACTGGATGAAAATTCAACATTGCCTCCACTTTTCTGACAGGCCTTGCCACAGCTCAACAAGCATCTCTTTACAAAGGCAAGGTGAAGAAGTCTAGGAAGAACAGTCTTTCCCTCTCTGAAAAGAAATCCACTCCAGATATTCTTCCCTCTTCACAAAAAGCTCATTATCACAATTCCATCTGCTTGTTTCTTTGTTTCTTATCTTAATACACTCCTCTCCCCATTTCTCTGTATGCTTATGAGAGAAGCAGCAAGAGAGGGAAGACAGAAGCAAATGGAGAAAGGCTGAAAAAAATGAAAGTACCCTCTGTTATCTCTCATCTGGTTGGTTAGTGTACAAAGCATACTTTTCTGGTGTTGTGTAACAGAATTGGAAAGAAGTGAGAAATTGTATTGATAATGGTGTGAGCAGGTGGCTCCAAGCCTATATTAAGATCTGGCGAAAGGGAAGGGAAAGAGGTCTAGCTAGTGTTATTGAAAACTAGATCTCTCACAAAAATCTACTTCAGCACAACATCCTTTTCTGAGCATTTTTGCTAACTGAGGGCAGAGATCTTCTCTTCCCAGGTTTGTAGGCAAGTGTTTTGTTGATGGCTGCACATAACACATCATTCTTCTCTTCTGTGCCTTGCCACTGTATCAGCAGGTGCAACGATGAATGTGTTTGTATTCTCTCCCCCCCCCCACCCACACATACACATATATTTACTTTATTTTTTGCTTCACAGAGTTTACAAATCACTTTGAATTTTTCCAAAGACAGATCATTTCTACAGATGACACCATCTAAGCCACGAGTTCTGTTGTTCATCCTCTTGTTGTCCCCCTCCCCCATGGTGACCTTTTGAATTCATGTTCTTTTCTCACAAAATGCTTCAGATACCGTCATGCTCTCAGTGAGCTCCAATGGCATCTCCTGATATGGGAGACCTAATTAACCAAAAGAATTCCCAGTTGCTGAATTTAGCTAGCAATCTGCTTAGACTCTGTCCAGCAGATGTTTTTCCTGCATTCAAAGTCTGGGGACTTTGCAGACCTCCCTGCTTTTTAATCCTCAAAGTAAATATCAACACATTTGAGATGTGGAAACTGGTTCTTCAGCACAGAAATGAAATGTTACCATGGCCACCACTTTTAGGTCCTGTATATATGAAATTCATTGCGGACGCAACAAAGTAGGCTCACAGTACAGCAAGTTCATTTTAAGCCTGTCTCAAAATTAAAAGTGAAACAAAGAAAAGATGATGTCAGTGGGGTTAGGCGTAATCTGTTCCTACCATCACCTGGGCAGTTCAGCACAGAGAAATATTGCTTTCATCTGCATCAGAGATGATAAGGTATAGCAACAAATATTCTTCTGCACAATTGCACATTTAGTATTCAAATGACAGAGGCAATGTTTTGCCGTTGGGGGAGGGTTCCTGAAGCTAAGTCCTGTAACCCTTCTGTACTCCTAACCAGAACTTTGTAACCCAGCTCCAACAAGGATGGGGAACTCATCTTTCTTGTACAGCATCCTAAGTGCACCTCCTTGAAACCACTCTGCATCCTTCTTTTTAGAGGGTATTTGGGGATTTTACATAGTTTATGTAAGGTGCCATTTAAATTGCCATAACAAAGACCATTGGTTTGTATACCTGTAGCCAGTAGTGAGCCTTTAGAACTTGGCCCACTTCTAGTTCTCAGGGTTTTGATGCTAAAGCCAACATCAGAAAAGAGGAATCCACTGTACCTGTACAACCTGTTCTCAGGTACTGTATGTTGGCTTTCACATTAGGATGACTCATTCATTTTTGCTTTCCTGATGGCGGGTCACACAAAAGAGAATCCCTTCCTGCTTTTGTATGCACACCCAGTATGCACAGTGCATTTGGAATATTGTCCTTCCATTATAGGCAGCATGCTAATGGCTTTAGAGCTGAAGCTGCCTTCTTAGTGCATTACAGACTTGAGTCTGTGTCACCAAAACAGTGTGCAGTCTGGCATGAAGCCAAATGTTATTAACATTATTCTCCCTTCCACCTTCTCTTTATCTAGTTTGTGTTTGTTTGTTTTTTGGACGGGAGGGGGATCAAATTTGAAAATGATTAATATTCAAGTGCTTTGTTCCTTTTTTCTAAGTCCTTCTCTCTTTACAAAACTAGCAATCTCTGACTAAAGGTTTGAGTGTTGGGGGAAGCTCCCTCAATCCAGTATTGTTCTAGTCCAGCACTCTTTTCCCACTACAGCCAGCCAGACACCCATGGAAAGCTCAGAATCAGGACATGGGTGCAAAAGCACTCTCATTGCAACTACAAGGCTATCAACTGGCATTTGGTTCCAGGTCCCGTTGTAGATACCAAAATCCATGGATACTCAAGATCCATTACATAAGTTGGTTAGTAAAATGGTTTCCCTTGTATAAAATGGCAAAATCAAACTTTGCTTTTTGGAATTTGAGAAAATGTAAACCATGAATCTATAGATGACAATAGTACCTAAAGGCATACAGCCTCTGATGCTGGAGATAGATGTTTAAGCCCCATTATTAGTAGACATTGGTAGCTTTATCTTCCATGAATTTGTGTAGCTCTGTGGTAAGAGAATAAAGAGTCCTTATGTCACTGCATAATTGCATTACTATGCAAGATTAAGGCATGAGCTCAAGGTACTGACCAGAGGATCTACTTTCTGTTACACCTAGTGAGAAGAATTAAGGGCAATGAACAGTATTTGGAAAAGTAAATTACCAACAAATTTTCCAGTTTGACCTCCAAAGATGCTGATCTCCCTTTCTCCCTCCATTTTATTTCTGTGAATAAAAGACAAGATAGTTCTTGCCTTCAGGCCTACAATCTAACAAGCCATATCACGAAAGGAAGCAGAGATGGGGAGAGGAAGGAGAAATAAGAAGACTCAAATGCAACTTCTCTGTGAGGTTCCTCTTCCTAGTAGGACTACTGCTAGATGTTGACTCTATCTATGTTACAAGCCTTTTAGAAATCTGCTGTTGCTCTCTCTGTTCTGTCACTTTTCTGTCTAATGCTGCTATTATCTATTTCCTTTTCTACTCTGAATTCAGACAATATGCTTGCAATGTAAAGAAGACACACACACACACACTGAAGGAGTCTTGTTAACTCTTGCTGTTTAAAACAGTAAGTGGCTTTGCTTCTTTAGGTTTGCCCTTCCACAGCTAGTAGAACTCTTTCTTGGTTTATAACCGTAATCTTTTTTCTTTCTTTTCTTTTCTTTTCTTTTCTATTTTTGCCATGTAAAGACAGCATTTTACCAAGAGGAATCCTCCATATTTGCTAACCTTGGCATTTCAATGTGTTCTGTGTGTTCATGATCTGGGTGCTGTACTCCTGTAATGGTGTCCCGTCATTTCTGAAGGAGTGCTTTGCTTTCACTGCACAAAAAGATTGACTATAGTAGTCACTTAACAACATAAAACATAGAAGGCGGCAGTGGTGCCATTTCATGTTTTCATTTTTTTTCTTTGCCTTTCTGCTTTGATATAAACTAGAAGGGAGAGATTTTTAGTGAAAGACAAAATCACTTTTTAGAGGTTTTCCAGCCTGAGGCTAAGAGATTATATATTTAGCTGTGCAGGTGTACTACACGACCTTACACTGCTTCAGAGTGGAGCCAAGACAAGAAGAGAAACTCATTTTCATCAGGATTTACTGTTTACAATCTAACTTGAATTTACCAGTATCTCTGATAACAGGAATTATACTAGCAAATATCAGTGCCCTCATATGGTTGTCATAGTTGCAGTAATTACCCTTTTAATATATATATATATA
>CM034701.1:197773175-197797858 GCA_020142125.1 Phrynosoma platyrhinos
GGATTTTGCCGAGTTTGAATTCCAGCAAATATCAGGATAGTTGAAGTCGCCCATACTACTATATTTCTCCTTTCTGAGTGTGTGGTCATCTGTTCTAGAAAGGCATCATCCAATTCCTCTACCTGAGTTGGGGGTCTGTAGTAGACTCCCACAATAACTCCCCTTTAATTTTTATCCAGATGCTCTCCACCTGGCTTCCAGGATTTATGTCCTGGATTTCTTCACTGGTGTAAATTTTTCAGCCAGCTGCAGTGTGAAAGTGATTTGTGCAATCACTTTCACTCACACTTCACTACCGGGTCAAGTGCAGGTGAAATGTGAAAAGTCCTTCCCGCTCTATCGTGAGAACAGGATGGGTTCATTCATATATCTTCAATGATCCAGCCAGCATGGGGCATCTCCATTCTGTATGTGAATACACTGCACTCACACATTTACACACAACAGTCCCATAAATGAATGAGGATATCTATCTCATACAAATGCATCATATTGAACTGTAGCATTCTTAGCTTGTTTGTTGGTGAAGAGTTTGTAGTGAACACTGGTGGACATGTCTGAGGCAGTGTGTTGCCTTTTAGGGTCTAACTTTGCTGCACTCTGCTACAGTGTCATGGCTCGAACTCATTAGTAATTTGAGCTATATAAAGTTGCATTGAAATGTTGTATTTCAGTGTTGGTCACTGGAGAAATGCCAACATACCAGAAAAATATAGCTCAGCCAACATGCTGGAGGCCATAGAGAGCTGTTTAATGAATAAAAGAGCATTTTTCTCCTTTTTACAAAAGGAGATGAAAAATCACCTGTAGATTATGCTGATGAATACAGAATGTACTTATTTGGGTGCATGGTTTTTTTGGACTCCAGATTTCATGTAAATTCATCTGCAAGGTTACAGTATAGAAGAGATTAAATATGGCCCAAGGAGCAGGTGGTTCTGGTCTGTTATACTGCCATTCTGATTAATCATGTTATGAACATAGAATGAGGGAATTAAGCCTAAATGGTGAGTGAATTCTAAAATATTTCACAAATATTTGCCATTAAAGACATTCTAGAAATACTTGTTGCCGTTATGTTGGTGACTTATGATAACGTTCTGGTGTAAGGTTTTGTTTTGTTTTTTATTTAGCTGTAATGTTGTGGTGAGTGAGGGGAGCAGAAGAGAAAGCCATCTCTATATACCAGAGAAACCTGTGCTGAGGCCTCCTAAGTAGCTCAAGGACCTGCTGGACAGCACTCTTTCTCCTGACTTCCCTGGCTGAGGTGGCTTTCTCTCCTGTCCTCTTTTCCCAACACAGCCATTTTACCCCACTGCTGGTGATTATGCCACCACATGGTTTTCATGACCCATACATTTTGTGGACACTTAGATTACTGATATCGGTATTTTAAAATTGTAAGGCACAAATTATAATTTATAGCATTAGAACATTTTAATAAAATTCAGTATTGTTGTTGTGTGCCATCAAGTCGTTTCTGATTTATGGCAACCCTACGGTGAACGTATCATAGGGGTTTTCCAGGGCTGAGAGAATGTGATTCACTCAAGGTCATCCAGTGGGTTTCCATGGCTGAGTGGGGAATCAGACTCTGAACTCCAGAGTTGTAGTCCAACACTCAAACCACTACACCACACTGACTCTCAAATTCAGTATCCATGTATATTTTCCCTCTAATCTGCAGTTCCTCATTTCAAAGCCCATACTGTATTCTTATATGGTTCAGTTAAACCATGAGACAATGTTCAAATTCCAGGTAGTAAAAGTAGAATAATGCATTGATCTAAATAAGCTCCAGTTGTAGCCATTATGTAGCCATGTTACTCCGTTTTATGCTACTTATAGTTTCCATGTTGGGAAAATAGATGTCTTAGCACACATGAAAATTTACTTTTTGGGGGACCTTTGCACCATTAGCATCTAGATGTTATGCATTTATAATGAAAAAAGGCACTGCAAAAGTGTGTTTGTTTTTTTCCTTAAGTGAGCACTGTTTTTGTTTATACACAGCAGCAGCATTTATCTTGATATAGACTTCTAAGGCTAAACTGGATAACAACGGAAGCTGTGCAGTGACTTCAGTTTGAGAACATGGCACAGGAGTTCTGTGCTTTGGCTTGAGGGCTGCCAAGGATTACTTAGACACAAGCTGTCCTTGGGGAAATCGAGCCCCTTCAACTGCTTCAAAATTTATGCTGATAGTAGACTAGCATTTTAAAAAACTCATTCATTCAGCATCTTGAGAAATCTTTAGCATACATTAACTGATGGTATCTTGGAAAAAAATTAAGCTCCAAGTGTATGGAAAATTAGTTAACTCATACTCTGAGGAATTTTTAGTTTATTGAATAGTATTATCCGCTTTATTTCAGAAGGCGTAGCTGAAACAAAAATACTGTTGTTTTAATCACCCAGTGTGGATTTTCAGTTCTGTATAGTTTTCCTGTTATTTCTTCTTTCCCCTCATATGACCTTTCTCAATTTCATAATCAGGTTTGGAAAGAAAAAAGAAGATAAAGGTGTGAAAGAGGATCAGAAAGGGAACTCCAAGCCTGGAATTCTCAAAGAAGAGGAACTGGAAAAGATGAAGGAGGAGCGGGAAAGGTGAGTGAAGAGGAGGGGAATGTGGATCTTGCAATATCTTCAGTGAGGAAGGAGGATGTGCCATTGCAGCAGGAAATCAGGGAAGCTACCCCAGAAATAACATCCCAGATGTCTTGCCACCGAGAAACACATTTACCCCTTTATTCAGACTCTTGCTGGCTCTTGCACACATCCACACATTGCTCTTCCTATACACTACATTTCATTCCCTTTTCCCATTATTGGCAACTTTCACTTGCAAGCACCAGTCACTCAGTGAATTTTGTGACTTAATGGGGGCTAGAGCCTGGACCTCACAAGTCCCCATCCAGCACTTTAACCACTGTATCACACTTTGCTCTCTGACTTGTACATCACAATTGCCATGTGCTGGCTGAAGGTTTTATCAACAGAGAATTGGAAATGTTTGACAGTCATATTCCTTTATTTCTCTACTTCTTCAGAACAGAAATTAGGAGCATTAGGTAAATCCCTGCACAGCATGTTTGCTCAGTCTGGCACTACAGAGAGATCCTGTTTGCCCTTGGCATGACTCATAACCTTCATACCTGTGCAGTTTGGCATCACTGGGTAGGAGGTGAGGAAACAACAGTATGAAATTCTTTGCAACCAATTGTATTCTGAAATTTACCTCCTCATCTTTTGTCCTAATCAAATAGATAATCATTTTTGAGCATATCTGCTTCCCAAATCTCCTCGTCCTTGTCAGCATCTCACCTGAGAAACAGCTTAATTCACTCAAAGTTGTATTGTGGATTCATGGAATACAGGAGTATCTATATGTTCAAAACCTAGAATGGCTACTTTGATCCTTATATTTTACATTGCCAGTTCTGCCCTCCGGACATGTTATTGGGTTTGCCTCTAGAATAACATTTGACTTCCTGTTGCCTTTGCCTAAAAATAGAGCTTAGTTGCCAAGGTTTGGAGACTTCTGTTGCCAATGTGCTCACATCTTTTGTGAATGGGGTAGCAGCATGTGTGGAGCTCTTTCATGTGGAGAGTTGAGTAAGACCTAGAATAGGTCATATGTGATTATTTGACTACCTGAACTGTTCTTCATTCATCTGGGTAGTAGTATTTATTGTTTTCCTGTACATGCATATCACAAAGACCAGAAACCTCTTAGTGGCTGAGGCTGAGATTATCAGGGTTTGTACAGTACATTCTTGAGCATTGTACAAGGAGATATCTACTGGCAACAAGGGCACAATTGTGCCCTCAACTCAGATAACCACTATTTGGCTGTGGTAATGTACCTACTACCATCCAGATTCCATTGTGCAAAAGAAAGAAGCAGCCTTCATCCTGTGGACCACCAGTAAAGCTGGTGGAACTTTCCTGTCTGCCAGCATCCACCAGGGAATGTTAGATGAAGTCTTATGCCTCCCTCCTGATCATCTCATCTCATTTCATATTCTTAAGGCTTGCAGAACTTGCATCCCAATAAGCCAAAGGCAGCCAACCCAATAACATGATTACCCTTTTCTTCATGTGTGTGTGTATTTGGCAAAGAAAAATGTTCCTTGATCATTGATAGTGAGTGACCCTAAAACTGTTTACTTCTGCAAATTCATACTTGTTGCAGTTCATTTATTTAATATATATATATATATATATATAGAGAGAGAGAGAGAGAGTTCATAAGGGATCCAGATGTTAAAATCAGCTACCAATATCTGACAGTCACAATACAGTATCCCTGTTAGCATACCTGACATCCCCCGTGCTGTATATGGGGTCTATATTTTCATATCTAGAACCAGGCATGTTTGAAGAGGTCATAATGGCCTTTGGAATACTAGAACGTTTCCCATGGAAAGGATCATTGACCTGAAAACATGTGAAGCATCTAGGTGATACCAAAATAAAGGTTAAATGGTGATCACTTTGCTGATCACTTTGTCCTCCCCCCAAGCTTTCTGCATATCCTCATACACTGGAGACAAAGGTGGTCCTATTGTGCTAAAGCGAGTAAGACCATATCTTTTGCTTACATCCTAAAAACTTTGGAATCATCTATCCATCTATTTTGGGATTCCCTTCTATCCTGTTCTTGGTTTGTTAATCCAGAGTTAAAACCATATACCAAAATTGCCTTCTTTGTCAGTTCCATGGAAAAGCAATGAAAGTGTTTGCACATCTTATGGGAATCTTAAGTGCCCCTTGAAGGCACCAAACAGTGAATAAATATCCAACCCATATATAGTCACTCTGCACATATAGCTGTCACCTACCAGAGGTCTGTCCAACCATCTAGAGCTCCCTCTTCCTGTTTCACCCTCAGACGCTGTCTGAGCCACACCCAACTTTCCATGGATTCCTCTTCAGGACTGGTAAATATCAACATCTCTACAACCCTAAGCTTCCACTATCCAATTTTCCATACCTCTTGTGTGGCCATGTTCTAGAAGAGTTTCTTTCTGACATTTCACCAGCATCTGTGGCTGGCATCTTCAGAGTATTTCTCTGAAGATGCCAGCCACAGATGCTGGCGAAACGTCAGAAAGAAATTCTTCTAGAACATGGCCACACAGCCCAAAAGACCCACAAAAAACTATGGATGCCAGCCATGAAAGCTACGACTTCACATTTCCATATCTCTATTTCAAGTAGCCGTACATGGCATTTGAACTGAATTGCTGTAGTGTATTTGGTTGCACTCTTGGATATTTCTAAATAAAAAAACATTCTTTGTTCACCAAACTTATATACATACTACTGATATACAAAGGTGAAATGATCCCTTAGGTTTCCCAGGCCTCTTGTTGAGCTAATAATCCCTTCAAATACCAAGGAGACACTGTCACTGTTTGTGGGAACCCCAAATCCCCCCCTTGTTTGGGTAACATTCCTTATCCAAAATGCTTGGGACAAGAAATGTTTTAGATTTCAGATAGTTTTGGATTTTGGAATATTTGCATATACATCAAGAGATATCTTGGAGATGGGACCAAAATCTAAATGTGAAATTCAGTTGTTTCATATATACCTTATATACATAGGCCCTGAAGGTAATTTTATATACAGTATTTGCAATTATTTTGTGCATGAAACAAAGTTTGTGTATTGTGGGCCCTTGGTATCCACTGAGGTTTCGTTCCAGATCCCCATGATACCAAAATTTGTGGGTGCTCAGGTCCTATTATAAACAGTGGCACAGTAAAATGGTGTCCCTTATATAAAATGGCAAAATCAAGGTTTGGTTTTTGGGATTACTATTTTTTTAAACATATTTTCAAGCCATGGATAGTTAAATCCATGGATGCAGAATCAGTGGATATGGAGAGTTGACTGTACATTGAACCATCAGAAAGCAACTGTGTCAGTATTCCAACAACCCATGTAGACAAGTTTGGATTTTGAGGTATTTCAGATTTCCAGATAAGTGATACTCAACCTGTAACTGCATCTGTTTTAAAACAAACTGAATGTAAAATACCATCCCAAATTCCTTGTATGGCACAAAAGGCAACATGTCTGATAGAGGTCATACTTATTAATAATATGCGTGCCCAGTGGCTTTAATGGACTAATTGAAGTTTGGCTAAGATTTGCAGTAATATCACTGAAAATTTTGTAGGATATGTCTGGTACTGCTAGCCTAAGTGTCATTGTCACTCCTCCTCCTCCTCCTCCTCCTAAAAAACATCTAACTCCCAGTCTGAATGCTGGCAATTTGAGAGGTATGTGTCCTTCACTCTACAGAAGCCAATGTCTTTATTAGTATCCTGGCAAGCTAAGAAGTAAGTAGCCCATCTGTTAAAGGGCCAGTGTCATTTGCTAAAATGTTTGGCAGACTTAAAGGAATGATCCCGTCTGTTTCTGGGGCTAATGTTCCAATTGGACGTGGAGTAATTGTTGTTAACATTTCTTTCAGTGATAAATTCTCTTTTGAAATAGAATGTATTCCCTGGAGTGACAGTTAATTGGTAAGAACCTATTAAAAACAGTCAGTTCAATGCCTTTATAATTTTGGTTTATCTTCTCTAATAATTATTCACCTTTCTGACCTGGAAACATTTGAGATTGAAATGGAGAACAGCAGGTGTGCTTAGAAGCTGATGAACCTAGATGATATTTTTAACTCATATATTTGATTTTTATTCTACAATTAATAAGAACAGAAATATCACCTTTTTCCACTGGGCAATTTCATCTCCTTTAATTGTATTTTAAGAGGGGAAAATGTTTATCATATGAATCCCCAAAGAAAGTATTTAAATTATACTACATAGACAAGCAGGTTATTCCTGTTTCCTCTGTTATATCCAGATAGCACATTAACCTCACTTCTGTCTTATCACAGTGTTGGTTGACATTGCTGAGAGTAGTGATCTTTTGTTATGGCAAATGTGTCTGTCACAAATTGTGTCCAGTGCTTGAGAATGGACCTTTCCAGGCATACTCTGGTATGCATGCAGACTGCCAGTTTTACTTTCAATCAACCAAGCCATGCAGCCACATGGGAAAGGCAGACCTGGAAAAAAATAGCATAGGGAGAGCCATGCTGAATCATACACTCTGCCATTTTAGTGCAGCCAGTTTCTCAGGTGGAAGTCCACCAGCAGGACAGGTGCACATATTCCTCCTTAGGGAGTTCCTCCATTCTTCTTATTATTTTGGTAGCCTTTTTCTGCACCTGATTCTGTCATAAGGCAGGCTTCAAATTCTTGCTGCCTGTGCCACCTGTATCACACATTGGCCACCGTTGGTTTTCAGCCTCTTTCTCTGGTTGCCTGCTGCCATGGTAACTTCTGTGTTTAAAGAGCATATTCATATTTTTGGCAGCTGAAGTGTCACTGTGTCACAAAGACTTTGGCTTAAATTCTTTTAGTCCTGACTAAAACAGACTAACTGAATCATTAGATTTATTTACTTGTTAGTTCACCAATCAGCAATTGATTGAATGGTCTACTCTAGTTGTGACTAGAGACACAGAGTGGTGTAGTGGTTTGAGTGTTGGACTCTGGAAACCAGGGTTTGAATCCCCACTCAGTCATGGAAACTCACTGGGTAACTTTGAGCAAGCCACACTCTCTCAGTCTCAGAGGAAGGGAAAGGCAAACCCTCTCTGAACAAATCTTACCAAGAAAACCCTGTGATAGGGCATCCATAAGTCAGAAATAATTTGGAGGCACACAACAACAGTTGTGACCATTAAACAGGATGCCAGTCTCTGTGTATTTGTCCCCACATGCATGTGCATATAGGAGTTCTGGTCATATATGTTTTTTAAATTGAAATTTATCCAGATAAATTTTCAAAACAATGTAAACCATCCTCTGAAAAGGGATTTTGTGGGTGTGTGAAGGGGATAAATATCCCACAAAGTATGACTTTAAAGGAGAAGGCATGTTACCAAAACAAAACAATTTCCTAGGGTTTTTTGTGGATTTTTCGGGCTGTGTGGCCATGTTCTAGAAGGGTTTCTTTCTGACGTTTTGCCAGCATCTGTGGCTGGCATCTTTCTCTGAAGATGCCAGCCACAGATGCTGGCGAAGCGTCAGAAAGAAACTCTTATAGAACATGGCCACACAGCCCCAAAACCCCACAAAAACTATGGATGCTGGCCATGCAAGCCTACAATTTCACAAAACAATTTCTTGCTCATTAATGGGGTTTCCTTTCATACACATTGTTAAAATGGAATAAATTAAAACAGGGATCTTGCAATTCGGTTGCCAGATTCATTCATTCAAAAACAGATGGTGCTTAAGATGTTAATGCACATGGCTGGAAAGCCTTCAATATGACTGTGGCATCCTTGCAAGAACCTAGATTTCAACAGTGCAGAAGTTGCTGTTCATGCGCTGGAAATGAAGCATCCCCTGCTCTAGATACCTAGATTAGAAATGGCCCCAAAATGTTGCTGGATTACAACTCCTTTCATTCCCCACCCTGGCTGCTGGCTAGGACTGAAGGGAACTGCCATCCAACAACATTTTGGAAAGACCTTGGCCTAGAGCTGCAGGAGTTTGCTCTGTTTGCTTCCTCAGCATCTGATACATTGCAGCTAGCTGCGTGAGCCAGTGTGATGTAGCAGTTTTAGCACTGGATTACGACTCTGGAGATCAGAGTTCAAATCCTCACTTGAGCATAAGAAACCCACTGGATAATCTTGGGCAAGTCACATGGTCTCAGCCTTAGAAAATGGCAATGGGAAATCCCCTCTGAAGAAACTTGCCAAGAACACTCTATGATAGGTTTGCCTTAGAGTCAATCAAAAATGATCTGGAGGCACACAGCAGCAGCAACAGCAACAACAAGCTACATGCATAATAGAACCCTCATGAAGATCCCTGGACTGAGTTGATGTAGAAGTTCTGTGTTTACTGTGGATTACCTGAGAGAGCTCCTCTGGAGATACAAATCACCAAATGATGCTTCAAGCAACAGACATGTTTGTGTGAAGTAGTCCCTAGAGAAGGCAAAGGTGAAGTAACTCAAGTGCCTAGCTTAGTGTGCAATGCTGGCAGATAAAAATAAAATATTGCCCAACTCTTGCAAAGGTAGCAGATGATTTTATCACTAATAAAAATAAAGCTGGCTTCTTTGTGACATATGACTATGGGGGGAAATGCAGTAGGGCTTGACTAAGATAAGCTTCAAGTTATTCAGTTGAGTGGAACTTTAGTGCTTTATGTTTTTATTGACTGTTCACCTAATGATGGCTTACACAGACAGTAAAGATGAGTTTTATAACTCTGCCCCAAGATTCACTAATCCCATAATGTATAATGTAATTCAGGTCTAAGATTTTAATGCACATATTGGCAACGACAACCACACAGTGAATCTGTGCCATAGATCTTGTTGCTACTATGACTTCACTTGCGGCATACTTTGTCTTGCCTGCTGAATGGACCATGTTTTACAAAAGATTTACTAGAATTTAGACTCTGCACACTCAGCCGTTCATGCCTTACTGGGAGAAAAATTAATTTATAGTAAATCTAACAATTGCAGTGCATAGATATAGAAGGGGAATCATATGGTTAGCAAAAGCCACACAAAGAACTTGGCTTTGTGTGGGATTTTAATTGCTTTCCGAATTACTGACATTGGTAAAAAGTATATTAACCTTCTACAGTTAACTTTCCATGCCTGGTAACATGATAGATTATTTTGTTGTTGTGCTGTTGAATGGGAATAAGGAAAGGATTTATCTAAGACCAAACCACTGACCTGTTTTTGTGGCATTTTCTATAATAACTCCTAGGCTCCCCTATCACCTTCTGGGCGTTTGAGGCATCCATTATAAGGCACTGGTGGAAAGGGTCAGTGTAGTGTTGTTGTTGTTATTGTTCTCTGGTTGCAGGACTCAAGAATCATATCATACATACTCCACTTCTGGTAGCCTTCCAAATGTGAAAGCCATCTATTCATAGATTACTGCTGTTGTTGTTGTTGTTGTTGTTGTTGTTGTTGTTGTTGTGTGCTTTCAAGTTGCTTCTTATGGCAACCCTATCATGGGTTTATCTTGCCAGGATTTGTTCAGAGAAAGTTTGCCATTGCCTTCCCCTGAGGCTGAGAGTGTGTGACTTGCCTAAGGTCACCCAGTGGGTTTCATGGCTGAATCATAGTCCAACATTCAAACCACTACGCCACACTGACTCTCATTATTCATTATTGATTACTCATTACTGCTGGGCAGAAAGTGTACTTTCAGACTGAAAATGTAATTGCTATCCACTGAAAGGAGCTGCCAAGAGGTTCTACTCCTTGGGGCAGCAGAACTAGATCCAAGTATTCAGATCACAGTTGGCTGCTTTGCCAGCCATCCAGTCAGGAGAATAAAAATACTTTTGGTCTAATCAGCAATGAGCCAGAAAAGGGTTGCCCTTTATATATCCCTGCCTTACCTCAATGGTACAACAACAATATCAGTTTATCTACTTGAAGAAGTTACTGCAGGACTGTCCTTTGACAAGACTGCAACTGGCATCCCTCCATAACCTAGTTCTCATATACCAGCCTGGCTAGCTGAGTCATCAGTTTTTGAATTGAGCAGAGACTGCTGTGTGACAGAAAGTCCTCTCTGGAATGATTATTAAACAACAACCAGATCATGCTGCCTGGGACTGGCAGGAATTGTAGCCCAATAGTGTCTGGAAGGCTACAGATTCCCCTTTGTTGTACAAAAATGTGCATGCAAATTTTAGGTTGCCATGCTTTCTCTATAAAAGCATTTTAAAACAAAGGCTGGTCAGATTTTTAGCCTGAGGGTATACTCTCTGAAATACCTTGGAAATGAATGTGTTGCTTTAAGTGGTTAATAAATATTTTAGGACATGAACCACTCCATTTTTTTGTAATAAACTTACTGTATTTGTATTCCTTTGAATACTGAATTATTAGCTCAACCAACTATAATTGTATTTCCCTCTTTTTCTAACTTCTTTTCAGCTTTCACTTTTTCCCCATAAGATGCATTTCTCTGAATGGATATGAAATACATTAAGAACATCATAACATATAGCATTTAGTATGAATTTGGTTTGGGGTTGTTTTTTTGTTTTTTTTTACTGTGCCTAGTACTTGATTCATTACAGTACTAGGATCACTAGCCTGTCCTAATCCAAGTTATGGGATCATTGGACAAAATCCCTGTTTTAAGATAGATATGTAAAGTAAGTGCAGGTCCTGACTTAGAAAACTGGACTAGGTCATCTTCAAGGGCTTAATATTTTATCCATAAAATGAAAACATTGTTTTCACTGAATTTCTTTTTCTTTCAAATACAGATGATTCAGTCTAAAAGTAAAACCGCTTCAGATTTAACATTCAGTGTGGGAAGAAGGAGGCTTCCTTTTTCTGAAATGAAAAGTGCCTTCCATCCTTAACTTTAAGGCAACTCACGTTGCTTTTTAATATTCTTGCCCTTTGAAGATCTTTCTGAAGCAAACCAGATGTATTGAGTTTCTGGTGCTTTACCAGCATTTACCCTCTTTTCAACTGTATTTAATACTAATATCAGCTTAAAGACAGCTGTTTTTCCTGGTTGTTTCCATATTTTACATTAGTAACCCTACTGAGACCAAAGTCTTCTTTCCAGGAGATTCTAACATCTTACTGTTGTGTGTTCATTCACTCACTTCCCCCCCCCCTTCTTCTTTAATAAAAAACATACAACATGATTTATGAATCTCTAAAGGTACACTATAGGCCAAGTTGCATTGTCCTACTGATTCATTTATGAAAAGAAGAGAGTTAATTTTACTAATAGAAATAGCTTTGGCTTTAGATTTCTCACTAGAGAAAGCAGGTCTATGAATGAAAAAACAAGAACTGCAGTGTACATCTGAGTTCTGTATTTTCAGTATTTGGAGGGGCTTGAGTATTTAAGAGAGTTAGGACCTTGTAAACAATTGCAACTTTGCGGTTTACTTGAATTCTAGGAAGCTTTCCAAAGCTGAAGAGTAGTTCTCCCCTGTCTTATCAGCCCTAGGCCTTCCTGCATACTAATATACTTTAAATCAATACATGTGTTTTTAATATTTGGGAAAACTGCAATTTAATATTGCAGCTGTGGGTACTCTGTGCAAGCTAAATTCATAGAAATGAAAACATTTTAACCCCATATTTGAAAGAACGGCAGTGGCTTGAAAAATCTCTTTATAATCTGGTAATGTTTAGTTTGGTTTATTCTGTACATAAATTATTTGACACTGGACATTAACTTTATGGAAACCATTCATTTGGATTTTGTTGTGAAAAAGTAACAGGAATAGTTTAGCTGTAAATAAAATTACACTGTACATTTTAAACTTCATACCTGTACTACAGCTCCATGAGATTCTGTTTCTCTACTCTCTCTTGTCCTCATTGCCCAAGTAAGTTAGTAGAACATATGCTTGCCTAAAAGCATACTGACTGCAAATCATTGTGGTGGAAATTTTTTTGTGTGTGTTGTTGAATTTAAAAATGCAGCTAATATTATTATAACCACAACTCAACTTTAGAATGGGTGTATCTGTGTTGAAACTCCTGTATATGTTGCATCATATTTGGTAAGAGTTAATTCAACACAACATTTCTTTTCATTGAATATTCCTGACTTAGCAGCACTGCTAGGTTCTGTGGTTTAGACAAAATAATGTGTTGGATGAGGTCCCAGTTTTAATAGTCCCAATTTATTATAACCATTGAACCCTGATCAGATCACAGATTGGATGAGGTCCCAGTTTTTTAAATGTCCCAATTTACTGCTGCCTTGGAACCCTGATAAGAATACATATTTGATTAAGGCATTGGTGCGTGGAGTTTTTTTAAAACAAAAATCCAGTTAATTACTTTTAGATTCTTATTAGATCATAGCAGCATAGTTATGGTATGCACCATTTATGAAAAAAAATGAGTGGATGATGTTGTGCAAGTCAAGGTCATCATTTTATTTTATGCTGACTGGGTGAAGTTATCAGATTTCTGGTTTCCAAAGATGTAGCAATAGTACTGAACTTCAAAGATAGATTAATCCCATCATCTCAGTGATTTTAAATTTTCTTATTTCAGATCTGGTGCCATTGCTGTTGCTGCTGTGCTGTACACCAAAACCTCCCTGTTGACCAGTTAGGAAAGTGGTGTGCCAGTGTAAACAGCCCTATCTTTCCTTCCTTAGATTATGGCACAGCATTTAATATGTCCTACCAGCAACTGGGCTGACTAACGCAGAGTTGGTGCTTCACAGATTAAGAAAAGTGCACTTATCAAATTGTACTTGTCAAATTGTGTTTTTGCATGTCTAAATAAAATAGAAAATTTATGTAGTTAGGGACATGAAGGCTTTTTTAAAATGATTATCTTCTATTTTCCATTTCATGTTAACAACTTTTACAAGTGCACTGTTCAAGGCCCAAAAGGAATGTTTTGAGTATAACACTTTCTGATAACTACTTAAACAAAGATATAAATCTGAGAAATGTTTGTGAGAATAAAGATGATTGTCCTAGCATTTGAACTGAACTTGAACTGACGTGTGATAGATCACTTTTCCATTGATCCTTCACTTCTTGAACATCTCTTTTTTGTAGTATTCACACTGATCATATATTGAAAGTAAATAATGATGATTTATAGTGATTTTAAATTGGAACAGAATATGACATTTCATCTATTGCAGGAGGCAGCTCTGAATTGCTAGCTCTGCTGGTATTTTCCCCCCAGCCAAAAATGGTTTACAAAGGAAGGAGGGAATACCATGCTGTGTGTATAACCAGTGATAAATCTTTTATACTATTGCAGTATAGACTACTGTGCTTTCTCCTTCCTGTTTTTGTACTCTTAATTCTTTCCTCTCTCTAGCCTCACAGAGGTCAGTTAACCACAGTCCAGCTTTTTCAGACTTCAGTGGGATGGAAACAGGGAGGTTCTACCCTCATGATCTTCTTTTATAGACAAAAAGACTCTTGGTGATAGGTTAGCCTTGCCTATCCAACTGTAGACACACATGAGGATGACTCTACTGATGCTCCCTTTCCATCTTTCCACCAGTTTCCTAACAAAACTGCAACCTCAGTCTGTGTGGCCAGAATTGAGATTTGCACTTGTACTTGACTCTCTTGCATTGAGTTTACACCATTTTGCTTCCTAAATTCTAACTAGGCCATGACCCGAGGTTCCAATCCAACCCCAGTCCCGGTTCTGCCAGGGCTATCCATTCAGCCCATGGCAGGCTGTTGACAGCCTTTTTGTTATTCCAGCTCTGTTGCTGGGAATGTGGCCACCCAAAAACATATTACAGATTGGCAATCTGCCACCATCTGCTGTTTTGGGTTTTTTAGAAAATTACTTTGCAGCAACGGGACCCTAAGATTATGGATTTGGTTTAGTTGTGCTGTTTTAAATGTTCATCTGCTGAGCCTTCAGATTCCAGTTTCTAACCACATATCATCACCATGTATATACAAACTTATCACTGTGAGTTATAGTACATTTCATTAATAAATTTGGCCAAGAGGATAAAAAGCATACATGTAAGGTAAAATGAGCCTGTTACAATCTCCCCAGTTGAGAACACCACAGGTTCTCTGAGCCATGTGATTAGGTTTATTATTTAATGTGTGCCCAAGAGTATAGCTTTAAGCTAATAAATAATAAAAGGGGGAAATTGTTTCTAAGCTTAATATTTGATCTCAGTGACATCACTTATGAGTGGATGGATGACTTATAGCTTGTTTGATTACAGAGATCAAGAATCAGGAGACCCTGTGCAAAAACTTCTTTCTTTAAGCAGGCTTTTAAAATGTAAGCAGGGGAGCATCTTATTGGGGTGTTTTATTTATCTTTTTAAAGCTTTGTATGTCTTTAAAATAAATTTATACCATTTTATGTGCCATTTAATTGTTTTTAATTGTTTTATTGTGCAGGTGTTATAATTGATTCTCTCTGGGAGCCAATTTGGATCCCACTCTGGGAGGAAGGCAGCATTCAAATGGATAGATAGATATCAGTTATTCCTGGAGGTTTAACTCCCTCTCTGCCTCTTTGGCAAAAGGTGCAGAGTGGAATACAGCCAGTATAGCTTTTACCAACTGAGCTTTTTTTTTTTTTTGCCATAGCTTTTTGTGTATTTCTTAACTTGACATGCAGTTAAAAATTATACAGGGAAGTAGTACCAGTAGAGGGTAGGACCAGGTTTCTTTCCTCTTTATAGAGATGACTATAAGAACAGACAGGAAGAAAAGTGTTTATTCTAAAGTGAATCAATGCACATGAGGGTGGTATAATGGCTGCTTTCACTAGAGCCATCTACAGGCAAGATAGAACCAGGAAGGCACTTATTTAGAAAAAAACTTGTAGGCACCTAAAAGAGATAGCAATTGGGAAAAGCAAAATAGATGGATGCCAGCAGAAATACGTCCAAGCATATGCATACTTCATAAATGATGATACTTAGAATATCTCCTTGCTTTATGTACCAGAGAGAGTTGATATATGAGAAACATAATCACATCTTTAAACACCCCATGACTAGGTGTTTAAATGCAGAAATGAGTATGATCAGATACCCTAATACAGGGGTAGGCAACCTTTCCCCTTTAAGGGCCCAGGGACTTCAGCTCCCAGAATCCCAGGAGCTATTGGCCAACATGGGACTATTGGCCAACATGGCTGAGGCTTCTGGGAGCTGAAGTCCCTCGGCCCTTTAAAGGGGAAAGGTTGCCTACCCCTGCCCTAATACATGGAAAGTGAGAGCTGAAAAATGTAGTTATGCCACCCAGTGGAAAATGATAATGTAACACCAGTCTACCCACCAGTCTAGCTAATGTACTTGAAGAACTGTATGCAGTACTCATCCCTTGGCTTCATTAGCATCCAGCTTTGTGTTGCTTGGTCATCTTGCCTATCAGTATTTCTATCAGATGCAAGTGGGAAGTGGGCAAGAAGGAGTTACTAGGAAAGGTGAGAGCTGCTCCATGATTCTTTCCTGTTTTGTTCTCCTGCAGTGCTTTTGTTATTAGGAAGAACCTGACAAAATCATACTGAACAATGTGAGCCATCTCAATCATTCTTGGTATTTTTATTGCCATAATCATGGAATCGTTACTGACATATTAGTTTTGATATACATCTCTTCTCCTTATTTGGGTGAATTGTCCCAGTACTCATAGCTCATCCAATACAATGCTGGCTGTCACTACAGTCCTTGATATGGTTTTTAGCATGAGAAATTATCTCTTTGTTCTAATTTCTATATATCAGGGCTGGACAGCTATGGTGAGTTCCAGGATCAGTTTTCTGCCCCAAGGCCATCTTCAGAGCACACAGACTGTGAAAAAAGAAGAAGGAAGGAGAAAACAAAACCACAAGTAGCTGGAAATTCACTTCTAATTTTGAGAAATAGTTCATTTGGAATAGATGGGAAACTTCTGTACACTATAATGTGCTGTTCACCTTGTTGATGATGCCCTACCTCAGTTCATTGATGTCATTGCAGCCTTGATCAAGCACAATTGAAAAGGAAATCTGCAGGGGGTAGAGGAGCAGCTTTCCTCCTAATCCATTCTCCTAAATTCTTCTTTTTGCTCTGAAACATGAAGAACCTGCATAATAAAAGCAGCAGTCAGAGAGTTGGCTTTAGTTCTTTCTCTCACTTTCCCGAAACTGAGAGGAATATTTTAAAATTAAATTTTGGAAGAAAGAATGGGGATTCTTTTAAAAGGTGAAAGGGATAAAGTAGCAGGAATACAGTAAAACTGGCAAAAAAGAAAAATGTACAAGATTGTTGAGGCATTATAACTGAACTATCAAATGAAAAATACACTGGATAAAAGAGAGATCATTGATGAAACTTTATAGATTTTCCACAGAGGAGTGAGAAATAAACAAGAAATATTAATGCAATTATAATAGCCCTGTTGGAGAGATGAAGCATTGATCATTGAGAAATAACCTAGTATTGGCTAGCCAAGTACAACATAAAAAGAAAGCCATTTTTTTAAAGTAGGCACAGCCTATATTTGTGGAAGCAATCGCAGGCTGCATTTAGATGGGAAAAATGGAAGGTGATAGGGTGTTGTGTGGTGTGTGTTTTTATTTCAGGAGGAACAAAAGAAAAATGTGATGACCCATTTTTGGCTTTTGTTGTGTGCAAAGTGCCAGTATTGACAACAGTACAAAATGATTATCACTTATCAAACATGAAAGAATGTTATGTGTGAGAAGGAATGAGCCACTGTGGTAGTATTCCTCTTCTTCTTGGATTTGGCTTTAGAAATCTCTTAAATTTATGAGAGAGATAAAAACTTGGCCTAGTATTTTTGATGCACTTCCTCGTGTCTTCTAGAACTCTTGAGGGCACCTATGCATCCCGTTTTCATTTTTTGTAAGTTAAGTCACCTATTGCAAAGGTTTGGGGCAAGGTTAATACTGACACATAGTATTAATACCCCTACACACCTCAAAAACACAAATCACTTATCTTGGAAGCACAGAACTTTAACTATTGATGATTGGTGGATTTAGACTTTCAACCCTTTCTTTGAAAACAGGACAGCTACAAACAAGTTTTGTTTTTCTTTGAAATGCAAACAGCGATTTCTAGATTCCTGTAATCCTGCAGTTCTGGCCATCTTTTCTGTACCTTTGAATCACTACTTACATATAGAGTCCAGCTTCTGATTTTAACAGTACTCTTTTCTGTTAAGAAAAGTAACTCTGCAGTTCAAGCCAGCACAGATTTTCCCATAGCAACAACTGGGGAGGTTAATCTGTTTGACAGGTGAATTTTCCTGTTAAGAAAGCCAATGTATGTGTATGTGCTTTCAAGTTGCTTGTTGACTTATGGCAACTGCATGAATTTCATAGGCTTTTCTTAGGTAAGGAATATTCAGAGGTGGTTTTACCACTTCCTTCCTTGAAATATAGCCTGGTGCACCAGGTATTCACTGATGGTCTCCCATCCAAGTTCTAACCAGGGCTGACCCTGCTTAGAAAATCCAAGATCAGATGAGATCTGTTGCCTTTAGAGTATTTAGGCTCTGTTGAAAAGTGATTCATATCTAAATGAGGCTACTGTATGGCAAATAGGGAAAAGCCAATGCTGAAGCATAAATGATCCAAGCAAACATTTGGATGCATTTGCCAAATAATAGCCACATTTAGTATATGTGCCATTTGGAGGGAAGGGTCCAAAAAGGTAAGCAGCGAAGTAGTAAGGAGGATGAATTATGGTTCCCACATTGTGAATGGGAATTCATCATAGCCTTTAAATGCATGTGCATATTCACTAGAACTCCAAATGTGAAGTAATACTGGTTTTTGTTTTACTCCAGGAATTGTATGTCCTTGAAGCATGGATCTGATCCTAAGCTGAAATTCTTTATCTTGATAAGAGCATCCCTTGGCCTTCTCAAGCCACTTTATTCACGTGGCATATCCTGAGCCATCACCCTAAACAGCTCATTATTCTCAAATAAAAAATTATATTTACTGAAAATCAGAACTATGGTTTTTGAGTTGTATGTGTATCCTGCATGCACACAGGTGTAGAAAATACACAGGATTGCCTGGTTCTCTTGCAGTGGGGGCAGAGGTTTAAATGTTGCTGCTGTATACACTGAGAGCAGACTTATTTCTATCAGTAACACAACTCATGCAGTAAAATTTTGGTGAATAAAGATCTTGAAGAACAGGTGCCAGAAGATTATGAGGCAGGAATATTGCTTAGTAATATGCATGTTAATATGGAATGATTCAGTTGCAGCCCTTTGACAGAACCCCCAGTGTGCCTGCCTGGCATTGTAAAAATTAGCATCTTTTTGCTGCAGAATTATAGGATGCAGATTTTTTTTCTGCAGAATTTTACAATGGTTTTGACTGAGGCTGCTTGGTGAACAGAGTTCCACATCACTAGAGCAAGCCCCAGGAATTCTAATTTTCATGTTCAGCTGTAAAGGGTAGACAGTTTTATCAGGTAGAACTGTTCTTGTATTAATCCCCAGTAAGACTGCATCCAAAACTTTTTTCATGGGTGGCTGAGATAGTGATACCTTTGCTTTCTGATGGTTCTATGTATACAAACTTTGTTTCTTGTACAAAATTAAAGTATTACGCATAAAATTACTTTCAGGTTATATGTATAAAGTGTATAGCGGCAAATGTAAAGGTATTCCCTGTTGACAAGTCAATTTGTGTTCAACCATAGGGGGTGGTGCTCATCTCCATTACTAACCCAAAGAGCCAGCATTGCCAGAGACTACTCTGTGATCCTGTGGCCAGCATGATTGCACCAAGTGCTGTTACCTCCCCACCAAAGTGGTACCTATTTATCTACTTGCATTTGCATGCTTTCAAACTGCTAGGTTGGCAGAAGCTGGGACTAGTGATGGAAGCTCACCCTTGAACTGCTAACCTGCCAATCTTGCAATCAACAGAGTCAGTGTATTAACCACTTGAGCCATCATGTCCCTTTGTATAAGGTGTATATGAAACATAAATGAATTCCATGTTCAGACTTATGTCCTGTCTCCAAGATATCTCATTATGTGTATGCAAATATTCCACAATCCCCCCCCCATCCCAAATCCTTCTGGTACCAAGCATTTTAGATAAGGAAGACTCAACATTTAATACAGTGGACCCTTGGTATCCACTATGATTTGGTTCCAGGATACCAAAATCTATGGGTGCTCAAGTCCCATTAGATACAGTAGGGTAGTAAAATGGTGTCCCTTATTGAAAATGGCAAAATCAAGGTTTGCTTTTTGGAATTTATTCAATTTTTAAAATATTTTCAAGCCATGGATGGTTGATTCCATGGATACAAAATCTATGGATATAGAAAGCTAACTGTATTTACAGATGTGCATTTCTTTTTAATACTTACTTGATTTATCAGTTTGATCTTTTCTCTTTTTTTCTTTTTTTTGCTTGTAGACATCAGGAATCCAAAATACCCAAATCTTAATTAATGTTGAATGTTAGCCTAATATATTATCTGTCTATTCCATCTTCAGGGTTACCAATGTTGACCTTAAAACAAAATCCAGAATCATATTGTGGTGATATCTTTGTTATACCAATTAAAAGATGCAAGATGCTTTCAAAGCTCATCAGGCAAAAATGGTTAAAAACTGCGCTGGGAAGGAAAGTGACAGTGCTGAAGTCACAGAATCTGCATTTTTTTTGTTAGGGATGTTATACAGGAAGTGTCAGTATAGATTAAAATGTTAGGCAACATTAACTAATACTGATGGGATTTATCACAGCAGTTTAAAGACTTTAATTTCACATAAAGTTAGTGGGGTGAAATTCTTCCTCTGATGAGGCTAACGACATTAAGTCTGTGGAAGCCAATGGACTGTGTGGTTTGGGATGTCCAAGGGCCAGGTATCTTGCAAGTACCCCCTGTCTTTCAATTGCTGTGCAAAACTCTAGCTCTGAAAAGGAAACACTCAGAAATAACTGGCAATAAACAGACTGGTACCGGCTTTTACCAAAACCAAATATAAGGCTTTCATGGTTATTTCTAAATACAAATTTGCTGTGAGGTGTATAAACCTTTAAACTTTCTTCATGATAATTTCTCTTGAAAGTACTCTAGGTACAAGAGAGAGAGAGAGCACATCAGTTCAGTTGCCCTTTGCATCTTCTCCCATTGTCCCAACTTCTTTGTGTATTGATGTTTTTTAACCTGCATTTGCAATGGAAATCTATTGTAGTTGTTGCCATGTAGGAGGCCTCCCGGACAGTGGGATCCATAAATGGCACTTTCACTAGAAGGATTGTTTTTATCGACAAAAATTGTTTGAGTTTTAACATTTCACATAGACTCGTGCATGTGCGCCTACACAGATAGACACACACACACACACACATTCAGGACACTGAATGGGCAAACTAGGACTCCACTTCTCTGTGTGATCTTTCTTTCATCTTTCTCTCAGGAACCCTTGGAGGATTATATCTCTTGCTGTCTTTTTCATCTGTTCACTAATTGCTTGTGTGCTAGAGATGGTTACATTACAGGAAATAAAAGGAAATGCTCATCCGGTATTTTATTTTATTTTTTATCTGTGGTAACCTCAAAGCCTCTGCTTAAATGTCTCTTTGTTTGTTTACACTTCTTCCAGCTTTCTTGGGATTACTTAAATCTGAAGAATGCCCCCCCACCCAGTTCTGAAGGCCCCTTCATGCCTCTCATTAACAAAATGGAGCATTCTGCAAGATGAGATAATAGCTCAGAGGAGTCCCTTAATCTTGATTAAAGTGTTTGGGATGCAATGTGTGCTGTCAGTTTCTTCCACCTGCTTTTATGTCAGCACCATCCTTAACCATATTTAGGAGCAAGCAAGTTTCACATCTAGGAATCAAAAGATTCTCTGACTTTGGAAAATAGCTTGACTCCTGACTGGAGACTAGAAGAGGGACCATACAGTCATGTGATCAACTGCAAATATCTTTTCACCTTGTAGAGTGGCCACTTCTATGTCACACAAAAGAGGAACAATACATGAAACAGTTTTACATAATACTTGGGTGGATGCGTGTGTGCATCCTCAAATTTAGAAATAACCACTAAAATTTAGGAAGAACTACATTATCAGCATAGTAAGGAACGGTGACAATAGGGCCATTTCCACATTGACAGGAAACCCCAGCTTGCAATCGGGCATTCTGGATCCATTGGGAAGATGAGCTGTCCACACAGCAAGCAGCCACAACAAGCTGATACTGTCTGCCACATTTCCCTGGATCAATAGCTCACCTGGCATAGGGTGCCTTATCCTGGCCTTTTTCACCTGCCTACCAGCACCTCTACCCCACCCCCAGACAAGTGCATAGCCTGCACACCATGGGGATTTTCTGGAGTTTCCACCTTGATTCAAAGCAAATGGAGACACCTTTTACTCCAGAGACTTACCCTGGAGGATGTTTTGGCCCCACGTGTCATCTAAACAAATGAGTGTGGGAACAAGATGAGAATGTTTCTATTTGTCGATGCAAACATGTCCTAGGTCACCTTTGGATCTGCTCTGGTTGATGTCCAGGTTTTGATTACTGATGGGCAATTTCAAAAGTTGGTCCTGCTCTTTGAAGTTTTTTATCTTTAAGCTGGACTTGGATTGTATGGTCCTACAAGCAGAGGATAGTCCTCTGTAAAATACTTCTCAAGACCACCTTCTCCCCCTTCTGCCACGTGCACTCCATCCTCCAAAGCTAGCATGCAGTTGCATGGAATGAAGCTGTGTGGGTGCTGGCACCTCTGCTGACTGGATCCCAGCTAGAATTAGAATGAGAAAAGACCACTTTGCATGTCATATGATTATTTTTTGAAATATATTGAATGTACACATTGACATGTAAAGCATGTGTACAGCATAGCTTACAGAGCTTGGAAAGGGTACTTTTTTGGCATAGAACTCCCCAAATCTCTCTGCCAACATGAAAATTACACTACAAAAGTAACTTTTCCAATATCATTTAACATTTGACAGCTTTAGCTGCCCTCAGGCTTTTGCCACTTGCTCTGACCCCAGCTAGGGCACACATGCATGCACTGCAAATTTCAGTGGGACCTCTGAAAAATGGATTGAAGTCAGGATACATCTCTCATGTTACATTGTGCCTTAGAGGGGGCAAAATTGCTTGTCTGCCTGCCTGTTTGCTTGCTCGCTTGCTCACTCCAGAGCTCTGCATTAGATCTTCCTCCCTTTCTTAGGTGCTCTTGCAAATGCACTGGAAGAGTGGAAAAGCCTCTCAGGCTGGGCTTTGGAGCTGTCTGAAGCAGTCCAATTCCTTCTCACTGTCAGAAAGCTCAGCATGACCTGAGATCCCTCACGTTCCTCCCTTGAGTTTCTGTGTGTACTGACAACTCAGAGGAGGAGAGATTTCAGCAGTCACCTCAAATAATGGCTGAATAACCCAAGCCAAAGTTTTTTCTTAATTGGAAGGATTACCCTTTAACAAAGGTGGAAGCAGAGTGATTTTAGGAGAATCCCAACCAGTTGATGACTCTGAAACATCCTCAGTCCAAGAAGCAAATGGTGGCTTCTGAGTAACTGCTGATCTTCCTGCAAAGCTTGTATATGTTGGTTGGGGTGGGTGGGTAGATGTGCTGAAAGAATTTCACATTCTTGCCCCAGTTTCTGTTTGTTTCTGTCTATTGGGTCTGTTTTTGTAAAAAAAAATTCTGATGAAACTTTGCTGAAGTTACCATTATTCACTGCAAGGCAGTTCTTTGGAGATGACTGGTGAAGTTTTGATGCAGCAAAACTAGATGTCTGTCTTTGTAGTCAGTTGCAAATATGGATTTTACATTCTGTCCACTTTTGGGAAATTTATAACTGTAAAGATAAATTGTACACTACGTATAGAGATACTATAAATTGACTAACAGCTACTAGTTTCACAATGCATAGTAAGAACCTTCACATATTACAATTTGTAATCTAGCCCTTCATGCAACAAAAGAAAGCCCCAACTGTGTACACTGTGCACTCAACAACAACAACAGCAAACTGCATCCAATCCAGGGTTTTTGTTATAACTGTGTTGTAGGCAAGCTGCAAACATTTGTTAGTTTCTATTTATTCTTTAATTTTCCGTTAAAGTCCTTAATATGATGAGGTCCTCTTGTTTTACATACTTTATTAGTAAAAGGCCCTTCTATCACCACCATCATATCATCGTAATCATTACCATCACCATCATTTTGGTAACCTCCTTTTTTAAGTTAATTAATTTCAAGATTGTTTAATCTTGGACATCTTCATTCTTTCTGATTTGTTCATGTTCCATGGACATCTTTTCTCTCACACATCATTCTCCTTCTCCTCTATCCAAAGTCCATTTTTATTCTAATTTGTCATTCAGTTGCTACTTTACTCTTCATATTTTTTTTTCAATAACAAAAGGAGATGATTTAACAACATGTATTTACCATTTATTTTATACACCCTTTATGCCTATTTGCCTCCAGGACCGTCTTCTGTGCTTCAGAATTTAATACTGGTGGGTAAATCTTAGCTTTTTAATTGGCAGCATTCCTGTGCTTTAATCCTTCTCTTGCTTTCATTCTCTGCTCTCCATGTGCTAGGCTCATCTTGTTGCTATGATCTTTCCTCTTGCTTTAATTATGGAGTTAGGAAGCTGAACGTTTAAGTATCATATTATTAATAGTGCCTTGTTTAAAGTTTTCAGTTGCAAAGCAAATGTTGAATCATCTGAATCTTGCTAGGTTTGAAATTATACCTGGGTCTGTTTTTACTGTTCCTATTCCCAACAGATTACACAATGGCACTGATTAGCAGCAGTATTTTGTAATACCACTTAAAGCTTTATCACAGTGGAGTACTGCCAGTAATAGTCTTTAATTCACTTATATGCACCATTTCATCTCTGTCAGGCTTCTATTCATTTCTTCACTGTCTTACTCTGTCCCTAGCCTCTGTATAATGAAGTATGATGTGCCCCACTTAAGAATGTTGTGGGGGAGGTTTTGAAGAAAACCCCAAGAAATTGCTTCTGGTCTTTGACTTTTCCAGACAACCAACCAAATCCTCTCTTCATTTATGTTTGGCACATTATTGCATTTTCTCACAAATGAGTTTGTGGATTTATTTAGGAGAATC
>CM034701.1:197799100-197814204 GCA_020142125.1 Phrynosoma platyrhinos
ATTATGTTATTTTTATTGTCATAGATCGCTGCAGTCCTTGCTTTGAATTTTCCTTTGATTTCGTGGATCTTGTGAAATAGAAGAGAACAGATGAACAATCTCTTGTTCCTCCCTTTTTGTTTTTGTCTTCTATTTCTCTGCATTGGTCATTATAGTCATTTTCTTTATCTTTCCGCACAAGCTGTTAGTTAGGCTACAGTTAGGCTACAGGTTCTTTAATTCCTAAACCAAGCATGTGCTTGTTTCATTTGTTTATTTACAGAAAGAAAGATCCTAATCACTAAATTCATTGCAATTCTTTTAATTTTATAGAGATGTGCTGAGTGATTCTGTATGATCAAGGTATTAAAGCTCCTTAAAAGGAAACAATATATTTGCTTTCTGACTTCATCTCTAGCAATCTCAGTATTCAAAGTCATGATGAAATCAAAATCATTATAAATAGGCCCCTCTTTCACAGACTTGATATAGCTGACCTGGCTCAAATCCATTGGCAGTGCTACTGAACAAGAACTCTTCCTTCTCCACTCCAAAGGTGTTGCTCTGTGGCCTGAATATGTTGTGTGTTTGGATTGCTTTTGGCCTTCACGGTCACTCTGTGCCCATTTGCTACATAAACTGTTTGCCTGTACAGTGATTTACTATGTATGCTTACAGTTTACATTTCCCCTGTTGTGTGATATTATGCGCTTTCAATTACATTGGAGAGAAGACTGAGAATCATGACACTTTTATGCAGACTGTAAAGCGTGGCTTCACAAGACAGATTACCTATCGGGCTCTTTCCAATAACCAAGTGAGGAGGAAGGTGGTATTTTTAATCCTTACTGTCAAACTTCCAGGTTGATAATGTTAGTAAATATAGAGTTTTCCCCCCCACTACGAGGCTTAAAAAATAACAACAACAACAAAATCCCAAGCATACTCAATGGAGCCACATCATGAAATTTGGAAAGTTGGCAGTTTGAGAGTGCAAATGAATATAGCACTCATCTGAGATGCCTGTAGTTGTACAAATTCATGACTGTGCAAGCATGTAAGAAGAAGGATTTATTACTTGGCCTTCTATAACTTGGTTGTCAGCCGTATCACCTAAATCAATAATGCATATGCAGATGTGTCTTGCTAATAGAAAAATAGTATGGTTATAAAGGGCCTTTGATGAGGATGCTGTTGCTAGAAGAAGGCAACCTGAAAAGCACTGCTTTTCTTTTAAAGCAGACCTTCTATGGTTTTCTGGAATCAAATTGGTTCCATTAGCCAATCTAATAGGTCCACCACCCCCGGGGGGGAGGGGGGATGACAGTGGTTCTTAGTTCAGCCTTGACCAGGAAATGATCCGTCCATGACAATAACCTCCGCCCACGGATATTCTGTACTAAAGACTGCATCAAGAGTATGACCTGCACAATGAGTAGGCCCAACAACCAATTGGGATAGGCCCATGTTTGTCGTGGATTCAATGAACTCCCGAGCTGCACCTGTAAGATTTGACAAACTGGTCTTGAGTGAGATGTTGAAGTTGCCCAAGACTAAAAATCTGAGTGACTCCAGCAGCAACTCTGAGACAAGCTGAGTCAGCTCGGTTAGGAAGTCTGCTAGACAACGGGGTGGTCGGTATACTAGCAGAATCCCCAAACTATCCCTGGTCCACAGGCTTAGGTACATACACTCAAAGTGGACTGTGTTCTGGACAGGTATTCTGGTCAAGATCAAGTTGTTTGTGAACCACTCTGCCTCCCCCACCCACTTCCCCTTACCTGCTCACTAACGGAGTACCCAGCTGGGAGGGCCTGTGTCCCCGTTATGGCACTATCCTGTCCCAGCCAGGTCTCTGTAAAGCAAGAGGAGGAGGTCTAGGAGGAGTCTTATTCTTAACTGATCTGGCATTGCGAAGAGGCAGAATAAGGTTCTGTGGAATGATTGGTGCGCTCTCCAAACCATTCTGGGAAACAGAGTGAGCAGAAGGCGGGATAGCTTCCAAACATCGATCCCGCCTTCTTTTGTAACATCACCTCACTCTGTTCCTACCATACCTCTCTTTCCCCCGCACAACCTCAATTTCCACTCCCAGATCATTCCCAGCCACTACAGGAGGTGAAGATGTTATAGCAGCCCGATAACCTCCCTCCTAATATTTTCCCGATAGCTCAGGAAGAAAAGGTCCTTGATGACAATTTTTGGAGAGATCTATTGACTACCAAAGACAGGAGGTTGGGTGGGTTAAATAGCCTCTAACAAGCCCAGCTCCTGGCCCGGCTCCAGCCTCACCGCCATGGCTGTCGGGTGGTGAAAGGGCTGGGTGGTCTAGATGAAAAGTACCCACCCAGGCCCAACTCTCGGCCTCGCCACTATTGGGAGCCAAAGGGTTGGGGTGGGCTAAATAATCCTGGCTCCGACCTCACCACCGCAGCTGTCCAGATGGTAAGAGGGCTGGGCGGGTTGGATGTTGGGAGCCAAAGGGTTAGGGTAGGCTTCAGAACCTCCACCCAGTCCTCTTCCCGGCCTTGTAGTTGGTGCCGGTGCTGCACTGCCAGAGCCGTCTCCAAGCCTCCGGGAGATGGGACAGCGTCCTTGAAGCCTCTGCCCAGTCCCCCTCCTGGCCCTGCAGCCAGTGCTGTTGCTGAGCCACCGGGAGTTGTCTCCAAGCTTCTGGGAGATGGGAGGGCGGCTTTGAAGCCTCTGCCCAGTCCTATACCCGGCCCTGCAGCCGGTGTTCTTGCTGCGCCACAGGGGGTTGTTTCTAAGCTGCCGGGAGATGTGAGAGCAGCTTTGAAGCCTCCTCCCAGTCCTCTTCCCAGCCCTGCAGCTGGTGTTATTGCTGCACCGCCGGGGGTTGTTTCTAAGCCGCCGGGAGAAACATCTTAGGATGTTTGAAGCAGCCATGACAGCATTACACAGATTTATAGTTGTCTCATGGCTCCACATTTTCAACAGACTATTCCTTTGAAAATGAAGATGGTTGAAAGGGAAACTTGTTTGATTTCCTTTTTGAGAGAATTAAGAAATAGGTAACACACATGGGTAATTTTCCAATTATAAAGTAAATGATAGGTACACATGTAGCAGCTGCTGTGTACGGAACATCTTAAATTGCACCTGTGGTCAATGTTTCAGTGCAAACCTTGCCATTAATGGATTCCCTTCATGCCACTGCATTCTCCAAACTAAAAGATTTAGAGTAGCAACCATTGACTGAGGATGACTTGGAGACCACCATCACAGCAAGTTATTCAAAGTGGGCTGTGCATACTAGCTGTTTTGTGTGTCATGTCTCCTCAGAGGATAAACAATGAAATCTATTTTGTTCATTAGAGCAAAATAAAGAAAGCAAATGGTGAGGATTCATTGACCAAAACATAATAAATTTTATGAGAGTTTTCAGCATTTAGCACCTGGTTTATCATGCAATAGTTTTCTCATTCTTTGCTCTCAAAAGTATTTGTTCTTCTTACATACTATTTTTTTTCAGGTAAATATGACTCTTCCCACATCTAACTCACACACAGTTTTGGGATATGAAAAAAGACTTAAATGAGTTGGGTCTCCCTTCTCTCTTTCTTTCTCATGCACACTCTCTCACACGCACAAAACCTAGATGATCTCATCTCAATGTTAGAATTCCAGTCATAGACCATTAGCACTGAGAATTAAATTAAAACTCATGCATTGAACCAAGCAATCACTTTTTTCCTATGAAGAATGTATTATCATCCCTTTAATGATTTTATAAAGTTATGAGACTGCTTATAATAAAAGATCTCTGTGGTTTAATCAGTGTATCTAGCACTGATATACAATGAGCAAAGTGCCCTATTTTAATGCCCTACTTCTTGTTTGCTTCCCCCTGAATTATCCTCATATTTATTACCCTGTATGTACTTCAAAAAGAAAGACAGATTCCCAGACTAATCTGTTACAACTGTTTCTTCGGTCATGTATTATTAAGCCTTCTTATTGTTTGCATACAGCATGAACCTGGAGTAATCTTGATGGATACCAACATAACAGTCTGACTGTCTGCTTTCCTCTTGCTTGTATCATTGGGATCCCAGTATGTATAACTGGAAGTAGAATTAAAGTCTGTAAATGAAATCCACAGTTGTCTTTGCTAAATCTTTTTAAAGCTTTATACCATTTCATCTAGCTAAGTATTTTTTCATATTATTTGGAACCTATGTGAAGAGTAGGAGAAAGATAATAGGTCCTTAGGTAGGGAAGCTTTCATGCAGAAGGTCCAGCTACTCAGATGAAAGGGGTTCTCAGGGAACAGCACTAGTCTAGAAAACACTTGATATGGCAAGAATATTTGAAAATATTTGAAGGAAAACAATTAAATGGTTAAAAAACTGTTTCCTGAGTACTGGGAAACTGTGATGAGGAGAATCCTAGATTGACAAGAAATCTTTGCAATTCAGGAATTATTGTACACAAAATTTGCACCTGGTATTTTTGCATAGAAAACAGCATTTTCTATACAAAAAATAGCATTTTCTCTGCAGAAAATAATATTTCTGCATGAATTCTGCTTCTGAACAGTGTGAATTTTGTGCAGAATAAATCCTCAATATAGTTTTTTTTAAAGGAAACAGCATTTTCTGCACAGAAAATAATATTCCTCCTCATTGGAGGAAAGATAATAATAATAATAATAATAATAATAATAATAATAATAATAATAATAATAATAATAATAATAATAATAATTTTTATTTATAACCCGCCCCTCTGCTCGGCAATCGGGGCGGCATACAACAGATTAAAATATAACAAGTTAAAACAATTCCAAGATGTGATATAAATGTGCAGGATAAATTATAAATGTTTTTTTAAACTTAGGTGTTAACGTACTTTTCATCTCAGTGCCTAGTCACATATGATTTTCCACACAGGGAGGTCAGTACATGTGTGAGGAATGTTACTGAAAGGTAATATATTAATGTCAAGAAAGGTATATGCTACTGAGTACACAGTCATGATGATGATGTTTTCACACATTTTACCACTGTCTCTGTGTTTGGCAGAGGAGAGAATAGAGAGTAATGAATATTGTATAATTCTTAATATTTTAGTACCACACCACCTGATTGCCTCTTTGAGAACATGGTCCATGATAATAAATGTGTTGGAGTATGTTCATTTGGTACTACATAGGACCCACATGGCTGGGTCTGTGTATGTATACCACAGTACTTATAGGGAATAATTGCATCTGGTGAGGTAGGCTGAAGTACATGAAAACTTTTCCCAAATAAAATTTGTAAGCCCTTAAGGTGCCATGAAATGCTTTCTTATACTACTAATAAGCATCGCTAAAAGCTATGCAGCAACTCATTTCAGGCATCAGTCCAAATCCTGGTTTCAGCTAACTGTGCTTTTGATTCCAAACCATAGTTTAACCCGGGGTAGGCAACCTTTTTGAGTCGGGGGCCGGGTTGCTGTCCCTCAGACAACTGGGGGGCCAAAGCACCATAAATAAATAAATAAATAAATATAAAAATATATATTTTTAAAAAAATAAAAAAATATGCATGCACACACTCTCAGCCCCAGAGAAGCCGTGGCAAAACCCTGTGGAGATTTTGCCAAGAAAACCCCAGGAACAAGTAATAACAACAATAATCAATATCATCATGGTGGGCAGCGGTGGCAGGACCAGCCTGGAGGCAGTCCAAAGGCCTCGGGGGACCACATCCGCCCCCCAGGCCTTAGGTTGCCTACCCCTGGTTTAACCAAAGCTCATAGGAAATGGTGATTTAGAGGTGATTGTCTGCTTTTGTCTTCCACATATTTCTGACACCTCCCATTACAGGAGTCTCTGGAAATAAGCCAGTGATTATCACTGAAGCTTATCCATTCAGTCATCATGTCAAAAGATAGTCCAAACTGTAGTTTGCAAACCATTCATCAGTCTGGACACTGTTGCAAAGGTTTTTACTTTAATTAAACCCATGAGTTCATGCATGAACAGGAATATAAACTTGGTTTTCTCAAAATTTATTGCTGGCCAGAGGATCACGTTTTTTCAATGCAAAAGTACGTAGAACTTCTTTTCAATTTCACCCACACATCTATTGCTGATTTTTTTCGCACTGTTTATATTTTCATTGTGAACAAAATTCTACAAAGTTATTTGATCAAAAGTATGTTGTGGTTTCTTTAACAAGCCACCAATAAGAATGTTAACGTTCCCTTTCTCACACTTTGTGTGACACACATTATTTTAAAAGAACCCTGCCATTTAATTTTAAATGCTAATATGTGTGCGGGTAATTAAGAAGCCAAAATTAACTATAAGATTGGTAAGCTGTAAGAATGGAAGAAGGAGATCATTACGCGCCTGCTCATGGATAGCTATTTGCAAACCAGCTGATAATGTGCAAAATGAAGATTTCATAAGTGGCATTTTAAATGAATGGCTAATGGCTTGAAGATTAATTAAATAGTCAGAATTGTTCAAAAGAGAACCTGCTAAAATCTTGTTTATAGGCCAGTCACTTTCATAGTGAAAACAGCAAGGCACATATGAGCAACCAGTTCAGAGCTTTTTTACCCTTGGACCCCCAAAATACACTTTTTGAGAATACATAGGTTTGTAAATAAATACAAGCATGGTCAGAAGAACCTTAATGCAGAATATGTTAAAATTCAATATGTACCATAGAATGAATGATCAAACTTGAAATGTATTGTTCTTTTGTAACTCAATTAGCATACTAATAATGAGTTTCTGTGAATGATGAGATGAATCACATTTTCCTACCAACAAAAATGTTGCTGTTTTGAGCACAAGAAAACTGTAGCACCCCTGCAGCAAAAGTGCTAATTTGCAGGAATGTCTGGATTGCAGAACAGCCACGTGCATGCATGTGTGCATGCATGCAGCAACATAGGTATCTGGCAGGAACATTAATGTTCAATATTTGTTCCTAGAGAACATCTGAACTTGTGCTTCACCAAAGTTTAAGCATAAATTGTGAAGTTGTACTGAAGGTATCCAGGGTTGGAGTACATTTGTTCAGAGTAATGGCTATTGTGCATTATGCTGCTGCTTCTGTTTTAATTTACTATCTGATTCTCTCTTCTGTTGGAGATGGCACTAAAGAGGAAGTATTCCTGCACTATCAGTTGTGTGAGAGCAGTTCTCTCAGTCATGAATAGCTATTCACAAACAAATTGATACTGTGCAAAATAAAGTTTTCATAAGTGCCATTCTAAATGAATGGATAAAAAACTAGCCACAAGAACTGGCAACCATTATAACTATTCTGTAGTTTGATTATATGAAAGAGTTATTAAGGATCTACTAAACTAAACTAAGCTCTTTTCCCCATTGACAACTGGACTTGTTAGTGATAGAGCATGCCTACCAGGCTGTGACCTTACTGCTTAACAAAACCCATCTTAACTTGCAGCCCAAATTACCTTTGAGTCAGTCTGAAATGCAGCATGGAAACAATAATCATGAAAATTAAAAAAAAACCCAGATATTCCTATTTCCAATAGGTAGTGAGGGTGGAGGCTTTGTGGACATGGATAACAACATATACTCCCAGTTGATGAAGAAGCAAAGTATAAAGCCTTCCCAAGCCATTTCTAACCTCCAGTTCTTTCCAGCAGTGATTAGTGTGATTAAGCAGGGATGTCAGAGCTAGTTCTCCCATCTATATAAAAATAAATACTTCAGTTGACCAGGTGACCTAATAAGCATGAGGTCAGTTTGGAACAACCAAGAGAGCTCCCTTGGCAATTATTACATGCTGCTTACCGCCAAAGATTTGTTAGATGGCAATGGAACGTCTTAATGCATAAAGTGCTGGAGAAGGACACGTACAATGATGATTAAGATGACAGTGAGCTAGTAACAGCTGAAGCACCCTCCCTGGTGGTTGCACTGCTGAGAGGAAGGCCACCTGAGTTGGCTATTTGGTCTGATTTTAAGAAGAGATGGGGGAGTGTGTGGCAGTTCGACATTTTTCAGTACTCCAACTCCAGCTTTTAAAAGAAAAGGGCATTGTCTGCTGCAGACAAAATGTGTGTTGCAGTCATGATTTATGCTGCAGACACTCTGTATGTATATTTGCACACATATCCACATGCTTATATTACTAACATATCCAGCCCAAAAAATCATATTTTAAGATTAGAAAATCTTTCATCCTGAATATCACCATGCCTAGGCTCCCAAGTAGAATCCAATACCTCAGATAGCTTTATTGATCCATATTAGTAAAGCAATTCTAACATAGGGATGAAAAGAATATTCAAAAATGGTCAAAAGCATATTGTTTAAATTGTTTAAACATATTGTGTTTGTCCAGGATGAGAAGAATCCTGGACAAACACAAATCTTCACAGTGTGACACTTTATGCAATATTTGCACTTTTTTAAATGTAGAAAACAATAATTCTACACAGAAACATTATTTCCTGTGCAGAAAATGCTGTAGTTAAGGAGTTATTCTATGCAAAATTCACACGTGTGATTTACATAGAAAACAGCATTTTCTGCACAGGCAAGAACATTTTCTGTGCAGAAAATAATATTTGCACAGAGGATATTACTTTCTGCACAGAAAATGATGTTTTATGTGCAAGCCAATGATGTGCAAATTTGACCAGACAAAGTCTCAAATTGTGAATATTCTTCAAAAACTGCATGATTTGTGAAAATGTTCTCACAATGTAAAGAAAATTGCTAAAATTACTTATTGTTTGCTTTGAAAAAAATAGTGAAGAATTACATCCCTGTTCTAGTACTCTCCATCCCCACTGAGAGCAGCTTTTTCATAAAGCCAAGGCCCTTAATAGACCAGACCACTCCAAAATACATGTTACAGCAAGGATATCTCACAGCAATACATTGTTACTTGGAACTACCATTTCCCCCCTGCTTCAGTGAGGATTACAGCTATGCGTAGAGGAAACAGGGAACCTTAAAAGGGAGAATAGATGATATAATTGTTCCTTTTCATAAAAAAAAAATACTGTGGCTTTGGCTCTGTGATGAATCTTGGCTCCATTACAAAACTGCTGATTCTATTTCCAAATAGTGCTATAATTCCATGGTGCATCCTATGGGATCCTGGAACAGGCAGTTGAAGGACGGGTCTTTAGAAACCTCCACTGGAGCTTCCATCCAAACCGCCAATCCCAGGATTTCATAGAATGAGCTATGGTAGCTAATGTGGAACAACAGTGCTATAATTGTGTAGTGTGAAAGGGCCCATGGTGAAGGAAGGATCTTAATCTTACATCATGCAATTAAAACTATACAATGGGCTGGCGGCACAAATGGCAAATTTTCTTGAGATTTCTATGCTCCTCCACCAACTTTGGATGTAATAGCTACAATTCTTCCCATGGAAACAATGACTTCCTATGACTCTTTTAAGTGCTGCATCCAGAGCTCAGCTTTTGACCTCCTATCAGTTTTTAGAAATATTTTATTTATTTATTTATTTATTTATTTATTTATTTAATTTCTATCCCACCTTGCTCCATGAAGGGACCCAAGGCGGCTCACAAATAAAATTCTAAAAACCAATATCACAATAAAACAATTAAAAAACATCAGCTAAAAACAATATAAAATAAAAACATTTAAACCACAATATCCATATAAAATCCATTCCATAATTTTTGCATTATGTATTAAAAGCCTGCCTGAAAAGAGCTGTTTTTGCCTGCTGGTGAAAGGCAAGCAAGGAGGGAGCCAGCCTTGCTTCTTGTGGAAGGGCATTCCAGAGAGCAGGAGCAGCCACTGAGAAGGCTCTCTCTTGTGTCCTTACCAGATAAACCTGTGATGGTGGCGTGACCAAGAGAAAGATCTTAGGGCTCTAGGTGGTTCGTATATGGGGAGATACGGTCTCTCACATAATCTGGACCTAAGTCTTGTAGGGCTTTATAAGTCATAACCAGCACTTTGAATTGGGTCCAGAAACAAACTGATAGCCAGTGAAGCTGTTTCAGCAAGGAAGTTATATGGTCCCTAAAACTAGCCCCAGTCAGCATTCTGGCAGCGGCATTCTGCACACGCTGAAGTTTCCTAACAGTTTCCAAAGGCATCCCCACATAAAGAGCATTGCAGTAGTCCAAATGGGATATAATCAAAGCATGTGTCACTGTAGCTAGATCTGACATCTCAAGGAATGCCTGCAGCTGATGCACTAGTTTTAACTGTGCAAATGCACTCCTGGCCACAGCTGAAACCTGAGCATCCAGGCTCAGAGTGGAATCCAGGAGCACACCCAAGCTATAAGTCTGAGATTTCAGGGGAAGTGCATCCCCATCCATCACAGGCAATACCCCTATTCCCTGACCTGCTTTACAACTGACCAATTATGGAAAGGGGTATCTGGCATTTTTATGGCAGAATGTGGCATCTTGCATAAATGTCATTCTAGAAGATAAGACAATGGGCTAAGTTTTTATAAGGAAAAGAAATTATGTTGTCAGAGCAACAAATTAATATGGTCTACATTTTGTGGAGTCTCAAGAAATACAGTTGGTGATCAGGAAATGTATGTTTTGAAACTAGGTTTAAAGGATTATGGATCCTCTTCTGAAAGAAGGAAGGTCAAGGTGTTTATTAATGTCTCACATTTTGTTGTTATAAATGGAGTAACACAATCTAATATTCATTATAAATATTTGTATCATCACTAGCAATAGGGCTGTTATCAGTTCCAGAAAAATCCAAGGGGGGAAATAATGCTTAGACTGTCCTAGAAAAGGTGGAGAGGGGCTGGACTGAGAAACTCTGTGTTTGGCATTGATATTATTATTTGCTTCCTTTGGATCGCACTTCTTCTTCTCTTTACTTCTCTCAATGAATCTATAATATGTTTATATTGCTTTACAATGTAGCCTTAGGATCTGGAAACATGGATCTGTAGTTTTATTCTTATTTAGCCTCATCAGTAAGATGTGATCCTATAGTAGACTGTATTTTACTTTGCTTGTTGTTATTATTTTTTCAACACTAACAATAAAAGCTCAACTTTTAGAAGCTTGGATTTTTGTTCCCTGGTTCTGTTGGATCTACAAGCACGCTACTCCACTCAAACCTAACAAGCTTCTCATATAACTTGTTCCCAACTGAAATCAGGATTCTCTGTTTTAAAACAAGATGTGTTTTGTTTGCATCACAAACAAAAGTTCATAGGTGTATACACCTTGTGTAAAAGAGGAAAGAATAGTGTTGCGCTGCCCATGATACAAATTCAGCTGGAGCAGAGGAAAGCAAAGGGATGCCTGTTGTTAATTGAACACATTGCCCATCCCATCCAAGAGGATCTGTGATGAAATACTTATTCATATGGGGTTTTACAATTCCCAGTGTGCCAATAATGCTAATCCAGCTCCATCTAACCCTCAGTAAGAGCAAAAGACCTTAATAAATAGAAATCAGTTTCTATTCAAGTATTAGTGATAAGGTTGTTTCCTACACGTTTTCTGATCATCTAAAAGTGAGAGGGCCCCTCAACAAATCTGTCACAGTTCAGAGTAGTATCTTTCTGTAAAATCTTGGAACTTTTATCTCTTCCTTGTTATTGTTTAAAAGATGCTGATTTTCAGATATCAATATATCAGCATTACAGGACATGCCAGAGGTTTTGGCATGAGACTCCTTATCATCAGTACAAGATAGTTCCATTGGGGTTGTCATTTGGGAGAGGGCTGGGGGGTGTCTTGTGAAATGAATTTCATCAGTGGAACACTGCCCAAGCAGGAAAAAGCTCTGTGAATCAGTATGTTATGTGCATTGATGTTCTTGGCACCTCTAGTGCTGGGCAAGATTGGGTGAGCAGTTACACACAATATGACATCAAAGTATTCAGCTTGTACAAAATAGTGATGAATATGTATATACTGAGCCTTCACCAGACCATACCTCAGACAGTTTATATTGCCATAGTTAAATGGCTGGTCTGGCCTCTTGAGCAGATCAAGTATGGTCAGTCACATGGACACTAGAAAACCAATCCTTTATGCTGTTTTGGGGGGATAGAGTGGGGTTTTGGAATTTGGCAATTTATAAATGTAAGATTTTTTAAAGCTAGACATAACTAATTAATTGGGACAGCTTGAACTCTTGTTGTTTTTAAGAAAAATCATTCCAGATCATTTAATTCAATTCAGTTCTAATTTATTGAATTAGTCTACTGACTATATCAGACAACTATAAATAATAAAACAATAAAATTATAAGTATTACAGTGTGATTACAATAAAACATTGCCTTATTACATTATATGAAGGTTATTGAACAAAAAAATACTATCTGGCAAATTAAACAGTATTCCTTCTTTCCACCTCTTTTTTTCTTATACTGGCAGCATTAATAATAATAATAATAATAATAATAATAATAATAATAATAATAATATTGGTTGCAATGGGGGTGACCTTCTGGGACACAGAATGGTTAGAACCACCCAAAAAGAATGTGAGTTTGTTCATCACGGGCCAGTTTCTCATGCAAGTCAGAAAGGATGCCCAGATAATGCTTTATACATATAATGCTTTCACATTGTAGTAGATAGTGTGCCAAGTCCTCTATTACTAGGACACAGCATATATATATATATATATATATATATGAATGGAATGACCTGAAATCTTTCTTGAAGGATCATTGTGTCCATCCTCTCAAACCAGAGACAGGTAAAAGTGACTTGTTGATCCCTTCTCATCCCATGAAACAGGTAGTTCTTTCCCTTGAATTGTGGCTTGGCTCTAGCTAGCCATTTTAAAGCCCTAGAGTTGGACATTGCAGCAATATCAGATTGGGTTCTGATATCAATAACTCTTAACTTAACTAACTTTTGTATTATTGTTGGTCCCTGTTAGGACCTCCAAACTAAAACCAAGATTCAACAGCATCCTTGTAAATTTATATAACCAGAATGATTCCAGCTTGTTAATCAACTGTTCTTTTAAACATTTCTTTGGAAGCCTGTTTTCTTTCAACAAAGCTAGCTTGAAGCAGTAGTTGTATAGCTTTCCCTACATTTGGTCTTTGTCATTGTGGTAAACTGCCATCAACTTTGACATCTGGTGACCTTATGACTGAGAGACCTCTCCATGCTAGAGCAGTGCAAATGGCTTTGACTGGTTTACTCCCATTTAGGGCTCATGCCTTGTATGAACAGATAGGCCTCAAGTCAGGTTGAAGCTGCCTTTTTTTTTTTTTTTTTGCCAGTGCAGACAGCCCCTAAGATTCATATTTCCAATCAGTTCCTGAAGGTAATGTCAAATTCTGGTAACGATTGAAAGGAATTAAAATAATTTCCACCATTCTCCATTTCCATTGCTTATTACTTTATCATCTGCAGCCATGGTATCACCTTAGTCATATTTTTTCTAAACTGAAAAGCCCTAGAAACTTTAATCTTTCTTCGAAGAGTATAATTCCTGAAAGATTTTATTTATTTATTTATTTATTTATTTTGTTTTTGTGTTTGTTTTCCTTTTTAGATAGAGTTAACAAAAAACTGCCTCAGCAAGCTCTCTCCCATGTTCTCAAGGTATTTCCTAAGTAGTCATATCCAAATCACATTGCATTCTCATGTCTAAGAATGATTAAGTATGATTGTCCCACTGCACATTACTTAAATAACCTACATTTACTCGTGTTTGTGATTTGCTGATTATTCATCCAGTTTTTAGAGATTCTCCTAAATTTCCTTACCATCTGTTCTGCTCACCACAGATTTCCAAAAGATACACAGACATGAGAAATTCTATTCCTAGCTTTCCTCCATTATGAAAACACTCAGTTTATTCTTACATTCTGCATCCTTTTCTGTATTTGGCAGTACAAAAGAGGATCTGTTTTCTCATGACCGTTTGGTTGCCTTTGTTAAGGAACTTTGTCAAATAAAGTTTATGTAGAGAAGGTCTTCTAGGTCACTCCATCTACATGGTCATTGACACTAAGAATTAGAATTTAGAAAAATTCTTTAGGATGGATGCGGCTTGCTTTTACAGAAGCCATGCTGATTGATCTTTAGCAAGGCCTTTTCTCCTATATAAACTTTCTCTTTATAAACTTTAGATAAATATGTTTTGTACTGTTTTTTCCCTGGGGCAGGCCAATAGATCTGTAATTTCCCAAATCAGCTTCAAACGTGTTTTTTTTTATATGGTGTTGCATTTCTAAAAATCATGTCATGATTTGGAGAGGAAGCGGCTCTTAACAAATTGCAAATGATAGTGATGATCATGATGATTATGATGCTCATGATGATGATATCATCAATAATTTTGCTTTTGACTTTCTTGAGAAAGAAAGTTGGGTGAATGATTACTTGTGAATTATAATAATTTAGAATTTAGTTTTTCCCCAGTATCTTCAACAATGGAAAAAAGGTATAAATCCAGTGTGACACTCACATTACAGAGCTTCCTTCCTTCTCCCACCCCCTTGCTAGCCTTGAAGCCACCTGAAAACTGGCTGTGAAGGCTTTGGAAATGTTTGAGGGGCTACAGTGGGAAGGGGAGATCACCTTCACTTCAATCTTGGTTTCTACTTTTCCACATTGGGATTACAGCCCAAAGTGTTCATTTAGCTTCCTTGCATTTTCCCTGTTGTGTTTTGGTACTTCTTAGATAAGAACAGCTCCTTCACACATTATCAAGATAAAGGGGGTTCCATACAGTTAAAGTCAGTATGAACCACCAGAACAAATAGATTCTAGAACAGATTAAGCTCAAACTATCCCTGGAAGCCAGGATGACTAAAATGACGCCATAGTACATCAGCTACATCATTAGAAAAGGCAATGATGGATGAAAAGCAATAGAAAGAGAGGAAGACTGCATATCAGAAGGTTAGACTCAATCAGGTAGGACATGAGTCTGAATCTGGAGGACAGGGAATTAGAGAACAGGGGATCGTGGAGATGTCTCCACCACAGAGTCACCATGAGTCAAAGTCGACTCAGGGGCAGTTAACAATAACAATAGGGACCACCAGATTGCACAACTTTCCTTTTTGTGATATCTATTAGCTGGAACTCCAGTAAGCTGGAACTCAAATCACATCAAATTCCATTTCATGTAGCAGTGAAACACAGTGAACGTAGAGGCCTTATTTA
>CM034701.1:197827604-197851132 GCA_020142125.1 Phrynosoma platyrhinos
GGCCAGCGTTTGATAAGGTCCAATGAGAGACCTCTAAGACACCATCATCAATAGCCCTGCTCAGGTCCTGTAGACTTGGGGCTGCAGCTTCCTTGACTGGATCCACAAGCATTATCATCCTTTCCAGTGAGTCATGTTGTTGCATACATCCAAAGTATGACAGCCTCAATTTAGTCAGCTTAATTTCTAATTAGAGTTCAGGCTTGATTTGCTCTAAGACCCATTCATTTATCTTTTTAGCCATTCACAGTACCTGATGAATGCTCCTCCAGCACCTCATTTCAAATGAGCTGATCTTCTTCTTTCTTCACTGTCCATCTTTCACAGCTATACATAGAAATGGGAAATACAATGACCTGGATTATTCTGATTTTGGTATTTAATGATAAGCCACTCCCAGAATTTCTCAGGTACATGTAATCCTAAAAATCCAATCATGAACCACCATTTAATTTAGTAGATATTTTACTCTCTGCATTATCTCAGCCTAGTTTTCAGCATTAAATTCCAACTTTTATATGTGTTCTGGCAAGAGGGGAAAAAAGGAGACCAGTCTTTGTTTTCTGACTGATGCCCAAGAACAAATATTTTCTTTCCAGCACTACTTTTATCTGTTTCTACTCACTGTATTCATCTCCAACCAGAGGGCCCCCCTAAGGCTCACTTTCTCACTATAATAAGACCAACAGCCTTTTTATGCCACAATTATTCATATTTTTGACTGAGTGGAGAGTGTGACAGTAACAACAGTAAAAGGGAATTCCATCTCCAATCTTTTCCACTCCACTGTATGAATTTTTATTCCACCATCATTATTGTGGTGCCAGCACATGGGGTACTTCACATACCTAGCAACAATGGGATGCAAATTGCTGAATTCTTCCTAAAGTTGTGAACCAAGCCTAGAGATCCTTCATCTGTGAGACCATAAACATTACTTTATCATTCTAATGTGGCTTTTTCTGGCAGCCTTGCTATTTGTAATGCATGGGTTTGGAAAATAATAACAGTGCTTACCTGTGTGTGTGTTTGGGGGAGAGAACAGTTTGTAAGAATGTGGACTTCACCATAACAATTGCACCTAACTCCTTAGCCTTCTGCCTTTTGGTCTTTTTGTTCTTGTTCTCTCCACACGTGTTACACAAATTGCATATTTGCATGTATTATTACTTAGCTGCCACCTTACTCTGAGAAGTTAAAAGTTTTATCTGGGCAACAAAAATGCACATTGCAGTGGCATCACCCACTGCAAAGGGTGCACTTGAGAGGGATACACAGTCACCTCTTGTGCTGCTCTGTCACCGGGCTTCCTCTTCAGGGAGAAAGCCAGTGACAGACAGCTGGGAAGGGGGCATTTCCACCCCTCCTGCACCAAAAGGGGAGGAGAGCCCAATTGGGTGGGCCATTCCCCCCCCCCCCCCCCCCCCCCCCCCGAGATGCCATGGACACATTGTACTCCTGAGGGCTCATTCATTCATGAGGGGTCTGGCCTAGGGTGAATCCACATTACCTGAGGGATTAAACACTGGGGCTGTAATTATAAACCATACTATCTACAAAAGCTCACTTAACTTCTCCTTCCCCCAACAGACAAAGACCTTTCAAATCAGGTTGATTTGGGGCTACTGACTGGTTGCTGGGGAAGGATCTGTTTTGGAAGGCTACACTCAGTGTTCAGTGTTATGTTTTAAATGTTCAGTGTTATGTTTTAAATGCTTTAAAAGTACTGTTAACTAGTCCAGCTAGTTTTTAATATGATAGTTTAAATATTTTAATGGTATGTCATTAACATGATTGGGTTTGGGGGGGTTGCTCTCATTTGTTTTAATCTGTGTTATGAGCCATCTCAGCTCCCATTTTGAGAGAAAGGTGGGATATAAATGATAAATACAATTTACCAGTTTACCCATTCATATTTGGAGAGGTTTTCTGGGAAATATCAGAAGCGGTATTAGTGCAGAAGGGATGGAGTGGCTCAGGAAGTTAAGACGCTGTCTCAGTTGATTGCAAGATTGGCAGGTTGGCAGTTCGAGGCCTGGGTGTTGCATGATGGGGTATGCTCCTGTCACTAGTCCCAGCTTCTGCCAACCTAGCAGTTTGAAAGCATACAAATGCAAGTAGATAAATAGGTACCACTTCTCAGTGGGAAGGTAAACAGCGTTCTGTGCAATCCTGCTGGCCACATGATCACAGAGTAGTCTCTGGCAATGCTGGCTCTTCACTTAGTAATGGAGATGAGCACAGCCCCTTATGGTCGGACTCGACTTGACAACCTTGTCAATGGGGAATACCTTTATCTTTATTAGTGCAGAACAAGCATTGAATTGGTTGCCTTTTCTAGAAATAGAATGTGTCTGTTTGGGCACTTAAAATGGAAATTGTAGATAATACAAATCTCAGAGTTTCTTGTATTTACATTGGGCTGGTATGGTGAACAGTATGCACAGGACCCAAATATCTATGAATAAAGTGTGTATGTGTACACATGTGTGCTGTCAATACAAATCAGGCAGCTTGGAACATAAAGACATTAAACAAAGGAGCTTAAAAGAAGCTAAAGGACACCAATCAATCCTTTAGTTTTTCAAAAACAGACAAAGCTTTTTTGCAGTCTGGCATGGGCAAGGCATTCACTACAGAAGCTGGTGAATTTTAAAAAGGTGAAAATTATTTCAGCATCGGGGGCTGTTCCAGTGGTAAACTAGAAGATGAAGAAATGACATTAGATGTATCATGCAATTCCAGTTTAATGGTTTGAAAAAAAATAGATAATATCAGCACCACCATATATAGTTGAAATTACATGAAAACCAGGCGATACACTATTCAATTTATGGGTGTGTGATTCCCCCCCCCAAAAAAAATATTCAGCCATGTGCCCTAAGAGTTAACAAATTCTGTCCATCAAACAAGAATTGTTCCATCTGGTGCCCTGACTTTTGAAATGCAGAAACATGCTATTTTAATGTCACCAGATGTTGATGGGCATAATTTTCCTTTTATTTTTTTCTTAAATCTAAGGCTTCCAATAAGAGTGAAAAGTTACCAACATATGGAATGGTATATGTGAATGTAAGAAAGGAGGCATGTTACAAATTTGAGTTCCTCTCCCCCAGCCCAAAGATTTCTAGGCCTAATTCTCAATTTTCTGTTTGAAACACCACCATGGTGGTGAGAATCTTGAAAACATAGCTATGCTGTGTGACCTGAGCATTGTAATCCTAAGAACAACCATTGAAGTGGGAAGAAACCAGATGGAGTGTTATGACAGAGAGAAGAACCTCAAGCCCAGATGTGGCTTTCACTGATGCAACTAAACATTCTTCAGGTAGGAATGAACATCTGGAGTTTGAGTCACTTATACAGGAAACCTCGTTGCTGTGGTTGCACTAGTGTTGCATAGTTGTCGTGCACAGCCAATATGTGAGAAGTGAAAGAGAGGACTGTAGCAGCCCTGTGACAGAGAGCCATGTCCAGTTTTCCTGTGCCACTGTCATGTGCCCCTCAGTAGTTTGGAAAGCACAGCTGCCTTCCACACATGTATTTAATATGAAGAAGTATGTTGCTACAGCAATCACACTAACTGTGTAAAGAGTAAAGCTAGGGTTGTAGCGATCATCAGGTTTGCAAAAGGAAGGGGCAGAGCTTGGAAGAGGCAGTCATACAGGAGCATCCTAGAGAGGTGAAAGAGGCTAACTAGTCATGTGTGAAAGAGGCAAATTGAGAAGTGACAGACTGAAGAGATTTAACTGAAAGATTTTTTCCTATTTACTACTTGAGTAAACAATGATACTGTTGTAGATGCCTTGCTGACAGAAGCAAAGCAAAGCAAAGTCCTTTGGAGAAAAACTGGCATGTCTTTAAGTTACAGTCCCTAGTTTCCACTGATCCTGGGAATCAGTCCCTAGTTTCCACTGATCACACTACTATAAGGAAGCTTGTTTTTAAAAATCACACCTTGCTTGCATCTGCCGAAGTCACTTTGATAGACAGCAAAGCCAAGCTTTCTTTATAGTCCATTTCTAAAATGAAACCATAAATTTAAAGGCTGGGCTCCATCATTACTCCAAGGGTGGGTGGGGGGAGCTTTTCCAGTCTGCTGATGAAATATAACATTTAATAGGATTTATGAGGCCCAGATTCAGAAAGATCATTTTCAGAGCAGTTAAAGCAGCTTTCTCCCCTTGCCCTTTGCCTTTTCCCCTGCCCAAAAGGCAAAGGCATAACACCCCCCACACGAAAATCTGTGAGTAATGAAAAAAATATTAGAAATTGCTCTGCTGAGCCTGTACAAATTTCATTTGGAAGAAGAAAAGTAGAGTAAAAGGGATTTGCAACGTAGAGTGCCTCTGAACAGAATACCAACTGCAAAGCACAAAGCATGTTTATTTTTATAATAACATTCACAAATACAGTACAGTGTGAGTTAGAATTAATAGGTTGCTCACATGAGCAAAGAGTTCCTAAAAGGAAAGAAACCATCTTGCTACTGTATTCCCATGCTTCCTTGTGCTTTTTCTTTGAAAACAATTCCTCAAGTAGCAGTTTTGTGGAATAAAATAGATCCTCTAACTTGTGATCACAGTGTCCATCAAATAAGTGGAAATGAAGAAAATCTGCCAGACAGTGTCAGATTTATTAACAGCTCCAGAACTCTCCAAATTAATGTGTTTTTCTTGTCTTTGAGGAGCTGAGATGCCCACGTGTTCTACTTACTTTAATGGATGAGAGAAGGAAGTAGTGCTCATCAATTAGCCATCTCATTAAACTGACTACAGCTTCATTTGAAACACAGGCACAAGAGCTATCTACTCACAAATAATAATAATAATAATAATAATAATAATAATAATACATTGGCTTTTTGCAAAGCAAAAGCAAAGCAGCTTATTTATATACCGCTTCATATCACGCTATGGGATGTCTAAGCGGTTTACAACTGTGAGCTGATTGCCCCCCAACAAGCTGGGTACTCATTTTAGCGACCTCGGAAGGATGCAGGCCTGAGTCGAGCCTCAGCCCTGGCTGGTATTGAACTCGCAACCTTGTGGTCTATGAGTGAGTGGCTGCAGTACAGGCATTTAACCACTGCGCCACCAGGGCTGCAGAACTATGATGGTTTTATATTTATATTTCAGAAGCACCCAGAGGCCCCATCAAGGCTCTATGACATTTGTGGAGGAGATGATAGGAGTAATCATATTCTTGTTTCAAAATGTATTCTAAGATAGTAGGTTCCATTCATAAGGCTCTACTGACTCATATGTGTGCATGCATGTGACCCACATGTGCCATCACATCACCTGTCAGTTTGCAGTAACCCCGTGCATTTCACTGGGTTTTCTTAGTCAAGGAGTACTGAAAGGTGGGTTTGCCAGACCCTTCTTCTGAAATATAGATGACAGCACCTGGTATTCATTGGTGACCACCATCCAAGTACTAAGCAGGCTTGACCCACCTTAGCTTCCAAGATCAGATGGGATCTGGTGTCTTTATAGTGAAGGCTTTGCCAGATCTAAGTACTCCTAATGAAATCATGTAGGACAGGATCTGTATTTTTTTTTCATATGTTAGGATTGCATTTTTCAGTACCAAGGGCTGTGCGAAGTGTTGTTAGGAGATGCCACACCAGAATCTCTTTCTTTCTATAGGTTTCTATGGCAATTCAAAGCAGGTTCCTTTGCTGTATTGCTGGGTGATAGAACAGGCTAAGGCTGAAGGCTATTGTTTAAAGAAAACTGTCAAGAAATCAAAGTGTATGTAATCAGACACTGCTCCCTTGGCATTTTGCCTCTGTTTTGTGTTTTGCATTGTTTTTAGAATGGGCTGCATGGTGGAATCCATATGAGTTTCTGTATTATTTGAGTATAATGAAAGAGTATATTGGGAGAGGAAGAAAGACAAGCAAAACAATTGTTCTTATTTCTGTATGTATTTATGAATATATCATTATAATAACTTTTGACTCCCCAAAAAACTGATTAATTGAACACAGTTTTTATACAATATATACTGAGGAAGATAATAAATATCTCAAGGCAATAATTTTAAAACAGCATTAAAAGAGAGGAAAAGATAAACAATTGAAAGCCCATTAAAACACTGGCAGAATAAAGAACATTCTGGCCCATCTGAGAGATTCCAGAGTTTAGTTTATTCAAATTTCCATTGGAAAGAGAATTCCACCATCTAAGGTTTGCTGTCACCGAAAAAAACCCTGTCTTTTCTCACCATTGCATACCTGCCAACATTTCTGACCTGCTGAGTTAAGTTAATGCAAACTACTTCTGCACTTTGAACTGAATTTATACCAATAGGCGTAAGCTGAACACAAAAGAGGAGAGTAGGATTAATGCCAACGCAGTATGGTGTTTTTCAAATCCCATACTGGAATTTCAAGAAGCATTCTATGCTTTCTGATATTGAACTCTGATTGAGAGGTCCAGTAGGACAAACAGGAGCACACTTTACTTATCTAGCCAATCCAAATTGGAAGGATTCTAAATAATATTTTCCCTTCAAGAAATCTTGGAATTGAACAGTCACCACTTTTTTATTTTTTTTAAAAAACAATTGTGAGATTTTCTGCTTATTTTTTTATTGTTAACTGACAGCAAGTTGACTATGAGTCATGGTGTTCCTATGAATGAGAGACCTCTAAGATGTCCTATCATCATCAGCCCTCCTCAAGTCTTACAAACTCAGAGCCATGGCTTCTTTGCTTGAGTCAATCTGGAATGTGGTCTTCCTCTTTTCCTATTGCCTTCTACTTTGTTAAGCATTGAGTCATATCTTCTCATGGTATGTTCAAAGCACAACAGTTTAGTCACCTTAACTTCTAGGGAGAGTTCAGGCTTGAATTGCTCATATATTTGTTGTTTTAGCAGTCCAAGGTATCCATAGAACTTGTTACCCAAGGCGTTAAGATCAGATGGTGGATTTTCATGTAGAGGTCTCCATCATTATATTAGGGACATCCTCCTCTGGAGAATATCCATTATCCAGTATCTTTAGGGCAAGTCCCCTTGGGGCACTTTTAATTAGCCAGGTGGCTGACCTCAACCCTAGAAGCCATTTCTCTACTGTATCAAACTGAAGAACCTGAAACTTGTCCAGTAAAACAAGATAAGCAAAAGCCTGCTATGCCATCAATCCTATCCTTAATATGTACCCCCAGCCAATGTTATTGCAGGGTGTAATAACAAGCCATTAAATGTTAAGTGCAGTTCTAAAATCTGAATCCTTCCTCTGATTCAGACCAAAGTATTTCAGTAAGTCATTCAACACAGATAAGCAGCAGGTTCAGTTTTGGTCCACACAATATAATATAAAATAAAAGGCACATTATTTATAACAATCATTTGCACACATAGATGGAACAAGATTATAGATCTAACCCTGTAGCATTTAAAGGTCAGCAATAAATACTATGAAGCATATGTATAAATAAATGCTGACTCCTGAACAAACCAATGACTATTTTATCTATATGTTTTAATTTTACTCATGCAATCAGAGGTGAAGAAGCAGCCACATCAGGAACCACAAAAGACAGCAGCCAAAAATTTAGTAAATAGTCACAGAAATGTAACTATGATTAGTTAACATCAAGTGTGTGTGTGTGAGAGAGAGAGAGAGAGTATTTCAACTGATTTAATAAAATTTGTTATGGGGAAGAGATTTACCTTAAGAGCTCCCTCTTTTAGATAGGGTAATTTCCTTGCTATCTGTTTCATCTAAAGTAATCTAATATTCTTGGCATTAACATTAAGGATGTTCAAATCATTTTTAAACCTCTGAGAAACAGGAACCCAGAGAGCTAACCTAGAGGTAGAGCATCCTTTCCAATAAGCCAACAACGACACTGAGATAATAGTTGTTCGGGAAAAAGTATTCTATTTATTTCTTTTGTCTTTTTGTATCCCATCTTGCTCCCACAAAAGTGGCTGGAGTAAATTGATACAAATACAGTTAAAATAATGTTAACAAAGGGGTATTTAAAAAAAACAACAATATTCAAATACCCAGTAAATGGGAGATTCGGTGCTCATCCAATTAAAAGCCCCTTTTGCAAGGTCAGTTTTAAAAGTTCTACGAAGGCTAACTGGTGAGGCTCCAGAACTTGGGACTGGCCAACAAGAAATATATGTAATGGGCCTGAAAGATGGGCCTCTGCAACCCCCCTGGTCCGCCGCCACCAAAAAAGATCTGAAGGCCCAAGCAGGATTGTATAGGAGGGAGAAAAGGCCTTCAGATGATTTGATCCCAACGTGTACAGGGCAATATAAGTCATGGCCAGAATTTTGAATAGCTTGCAGAATTTAACCAGTAGCCAAATAAGCTCCTGTAACAAAGGAATTACCGTATACTTTCTCTGTAAGTAACACCGATGTGTGGCTACAGAATTTTGGACTAGCTAAAAAAATGTTGATGTACATTAGCATAATTCAGGTGGAATAAAAAGATGAGTATCACCATGGCCCAATCAGACACTTCCAGGAATGAACAGGGATTGTGCACAAGCTTTAAGTAAGATAATAAATTCCTGGTCAGTGCCAGAAGTGTGGCATCCAGGTTGAAATAACTATTTGTTCTGGCTTGGCCCCCTCCTCAATCATCAAAGTGACCCACAAACTGTTTCCGACAAGCTGCTGAGGCTACTGTCTTACTTCCTTGAGGACTAGACTGTGAGTACTGTGCTGATGAAATGGTGGTCCCTGATCTTAGCCTGTGCTTAGTTGGATTCATCTTGAGTCTTTCTGGTCCAAAATATACTGCAGAAATAATCCAGTCTGAGACAGCTTTAACTACCCTGGATCAATGCTAGGGAATTCTCAGAATTGTAGTTTTGTGACACATTTAGCCTTCTCTGTCAGAGAGTTCTGGTGTCACAGTAAACTACATTTCCCAGGATTCCTTATCACTGAGCCAGGGCGGTTAAAGTGGTCTCAAACTGGATCTGCAGTGTGTTTTGGACCTCTGTCTCCCTCCATTTTATCCCATTGCTCCTCAGAAAGCAAAGCGCGAAAGGCTGCCTCTTCACAGACATCATTTGAGAACCCTTAAGCCCATCTTAAACTGAACTGAGTGACATTGATGATACAGAGGCTACCAGAAAGAACATGTCTGTGTATTGGTTATGGATAACATCATGTTCGAAGTGATTTTTTTCATGCCATGCAGAGCTTTGTTCCATCCCCTGGTCTATGGGTGTGCTATCTCTGTATGGCATCACCTATCTTCACCAAAACACTTGGAAAATTGAACCCATTGGATACTCATTGCCTACACTTCAAATATATGAATGGCAATTGTATTTGTTGTTGTTATTATTAGTATTTTAATTGTTGCTTAGCTGCAAGACTAAATCCAATTGTTAGTCCCAAACAAAACACATATCCATGGGAACTGGAAAATTCATCACTTCTCTAATTTTCAATTGAAACTACACTAACTGGAATCCAAACAGAACACATATCCATGGGAACTGGAAAATTCATCACTTCTCTAATTTTCAATTGAAACTACACTAACTGGAATTAACAGTTGGGTTTAGGCCAAACATTACTTGGGTGCAGCAGCTATCCTGGTTATAACTATGATCCTGAAAACAGCAGCCTCTGGGTGGAATTGGGGAGCCAGGTGGTAAGCCTTGCTTTCTCTTGGTTGCATATACAACAAACATGGAACATTTAAAAGAGCACACTAATAAACACTTCCATGTGTTTTCTGAGACGCATTTCATCATAGGAGCTGGAGGGAGGAAAGAAGTCAGGAAGCAAACATTCTTCCCTTTCTGTTCCCAGAACCTGTAGTCCAGTTTCTTTCAGCTGTCTGAAAAATCTATTCATGAGCAGTGATTTCATCTGTGTGCCCTATATATGCTTTTTCTCTGCTTTTTTTATGGGCAGCTATATCACAAAGACCTGTGTCAGTTATCCCAGTACAGGATCAGTATAGATATGAAAAAACTTGAAAGAGGCAAGGTGCTTCTATCCCTTTCTCTTTATTTGAGGGATTTGCAGATCTGTTGCATTTATCCTATAACAAACTATGGGAATTATTCAATTCCTAACTTCCTAGCAAATACACAAGTCTCACTGTATACAGGGTTAACTCAAGCACTTGTTTCTCAGCAGGAGCAAACTTCAGGACAAGCAAAAAGAAACAAACACAGGCTATTTGCTTCTCTTCCCCCCCCCCCCCCCCCCCCCCCCCCCCCCCCGCCTTTGCCAGGTAACAATGCTGAGTACATGAATAACAGAGCAGAAGGGGAAAGGCTTTTAAAGAAAGCACTTTCTGACTAGAGAACAACAAGAGTGGAGGGTTCTAATCTAGATTTGAGGCTTATTGTCTGCTTTGTGGGATGCAGACCCGAAGAGAAAGCAGTGGAAGGCTGTTTACACTTCCCTCCAGATCTTGTTAATACATTAGCTTCTGTAGAAGTTGCCCAGCTGGGTCAGTTCCACATCAGTCAGAGCAAAACCATTTTTTGTTATTTTGCCCTCTGGCTCACCCAGAACAAAGAGAGTTGATAATGCAGTAATGAATTTTAATGGTTGGTTTAAAATTCCTAGTGTACTCCTGAGAAAAGACAACGTTAGATAGACACAGTAAATCCTACTGCTACCAGGATTACAGCTATATGGCTCATCTTGGATATAGTTTGGCGCAATTTCCATGCAGGCAAAGGGGGAATATATTCTTAATTTTGATCTCAGTTGCTTTTTTCTTCTTCTAAAGATACAACTACCTATGGAAATGAGTTTGCATATATGCATATAATCAAATGATGAAAAAAATGTATTTTGGGCTTTGTCATATTAGATCATAGCTAATGAATGGAAATAAAGATTTCTGTATTTATAGTTATATTACTTTTTTGATTTTTAAAAAATGCATGTTCTGCTATTTTGGTCAGAGCCCCTTCAGACAATTTGCCAAATCAGTACAACATTTCCATTATATATAGTAACTGTAAAAACATAACTACCATGGGGGGGATGATAAAAATGCATCCTTAAAATAACCAGAAGATGTAAACTATCTTTGTACTTATCTCCTGGACAGTGAATATTTGAGGGAACAAGAGGCTTGATGATGATGGTGAAGTTGTGGATTTGCTTACAACTTCAAAGCCCGACTGGAGGGGGGCATTGTTTGTAGGAGAGAAGCTGTGGTAGGAAGGGCATTTGATTCTTTGCCCATTCAGTACTTTTCTCTGAAGTCCCTGCCCTGGCTGTTTTCCCCAAAACCTGACTCCAAGACCAGAGGCCCTTTCCCGTTACATACTTAGAGTGCAATGGTTCCCTTTTAATTGCTATGGCTAAATCCTATGGGCAGTTGAAGGGGGGCTGCTTGGGAATCCTCCTTTGGTGCCTCTGACAAAACTGAAAAGCCCAGGAGGATTCCTGAGGATGCACCCATGGCATTTAAAGAGGAATCATAGTGCCATAACTGTGCAGTGTGAAAGGGCCTCTGATTTCCCAGTCACATACGGAAGAGACCTATAGAGTCCTGTTGCAAAGAAAAAGGAAGACGTTTGGGGAAAGATAAAAGGCATGCGCCTCTTCCTCCTTTTCCTCTTCTATTTCTCCCTGCAAACATCTCACCTCCCCAAAAGTATTGTATGTCAAAGGCAAACAAGAGGGAGAACCCTGTGTTTGTGGGTTCTAGCCTAAGAATAATTTGATGGGGGGGGGGGAGAATGTGAAAATATTAGCAAATGGAAAGGGATTATTTAACCCTTCTTTGTGTCTTCAAGCCACTCATCACCTAATTATATTGTGAATATTATAATGTTGTTTCTGTTGTTGTTTGCCTTCAAGTCATTTCAGAGTTATGGTGACCCTAAAGTGAACTTATCACAGGGTTTTTTTGGCAGAATTTGTACAGATGGGATTTGCCATTGCCTTCTTCTGAGGCTGAGAGAATGTGACTTGCTCAAGGTCACCCAGTGGGATTTGATGGTTGAGCAGGGAACTGAACACTAGTCTCCCAGTGTCCTACTTCCCCACTCTGGCTTTCTGAGACCCCAATTGCTGTAAGGCCATTAGTGCATAATGTGCATAAGCAAGTCCATGGCAGGGAGGAAGTCTCTCATTCTTCTAAGTTAGTTTAAAGAAACATGAATTTTTGCAGTAGACATCCTTGGGTTTTGCTGGTTGTCATCAACTCCATGTCCATTGCTTTTGAAGGCTGTTTGTAGTGATTTCATGGATCTGCACTAGAGATGATTCAGAGTTGGTTTCTTTAAAAACTGGGTTATAGTTTGCTGATATGATCATATGGTCTAAAGGAGAAATTCTCTACTCTAAAATTGAAAAGAAACCCACTTGAGGGTAGAAATAAAAAGCTGCAGTTGGTGCCAGGAACTGCAAGAATGTACTCCAAAGCAATAGAAACATTGTTTGGATATTTAAAAAAAAAACACAACCAAACACCAAAACACAACCCATTGACACATTTACCATGTTTGGAGGAGCTTCTATCTAATAAAATATGTGCTTTGATTTTTATTTTTTATTTTTTTTTTAAAAAAAATTAAACCAGCCCCTAAACGTTCTACTTCAGGCTAGTGAGATATCATGAACAGACTGCTTTTGACTTTATTTAGCTGGGGGTGGAGGAATGAGCGTCAGATGTTTTGCTGACCTGGTCTAGGCATTTATTGTATTACTACAGGTTGAGTCTTCCTTACCTGGAATTCTGAAATCCAAAATACAGTGGTCCCTGATATTTACTGGGGTTTGGTTCCAGGATGTACAATGGATACCAAAATCTATGGATGCTCAAGTCCCATTATATACAGTGGCAAAGTAAAATGATGTCACTTATATAAAATTGCAAATATCAAGGTTTGCTTTTTGGAATTTATTTTTTAATATTTTCAAGCGATGGTTGGTTGAATCCGTGGAGAAAGAATGCATGGGCTGACTGTATTTCAAAACCTGAAATTGTCTACATAGGTGGCTGAGATAGTGATACCTTTGGTTTCTGATGGTTAAATTTATGCAAACTTTGTTTCATGCACAAAATTACTAAAAATATGTATAAAATTACCTTCAGGCTATGTGTTTAAGGTGTACATGGAACATAAATAAATTTCATGTTTACACTTGGCTCCCATCTCCAAGATATCTCATTATGTATATGCAAATATTCCAAAATCCAAAAAAATCAAAAATCCAAAACACCTCTGGTCCCGAGCATTTCAGACAAGGAACATTCAACCTGTATATGTGTTACATGAATGCCAAAGCCCCACTCTAATCATTTCCTTAATGATTCAAATGTCACTCATCTTCTGTCTAATATATGATGTTTCTGAAATTCCAGAGGCTCCTTCAGAATGACGTGTGCATATCTCTTCCCTCATGTCCTCTTAAGAACCATGCTGGCGATCTGTGTGAATGGCACCTGACACAGCGGTTGCTGGTCCCTGTGGTTGAGACTCCTGAGGCAGTATCACAATAATTATAATACTGATTAACTGTGCACCTGTCTGAGGAGTTCTGTGTTCTGGAAGAGCTGTTTTGTCATGCATAGCTACTAGCAGGCATGCTTTCATCCTGCCTAGCCTCTTGCTCTGACAGCTACTGAAATACTTTACAAATTATTTCATTTGCTGTTTATGCTATCCTTCATTAAATTGCCATTAGAATGCTTCATTCTTTCCTTGTAAGGCTTGCACCTTTCACCTCCGGCTCACGAGTGGCTTAACTAGAACATCTGCTGTAGGAAAGATGCTGATTTTATTTTTACATTTGTTTGGTTGAACATAGAAGTGGAGCTGAGATATAATTAGAAGGTTGGGGAGATGCATTTCAGAACCCACACTCCTAAGACAGCATGCCAAGCCTTTCATTGTTTGCAACCTTAGGGATCTAGATTTGAAAACTTAAGTAAGACAATTCTGTATGACTTTCCACTTTGTGTATTAAAGGGTTATAAATAGCAGCTTTGCCCAATTAGAAATGTGTTAGAGAGAAAGTTATATGGTTTCTCTTTTTTAAAAAATCCTAGAAGAGTACCTGTGGAAGTGCAAAACTACATATGATGCTTTTGCTTGCTCGCTTGCTTTACTTACTTATTTATTTATTAACTTTGAGAATAACTGGGATGAGAAGAGAAGTGTGATGCAGGACAAGCATATTTTTAAAAATACTTTTGTCTCATGGAAATTGCCCTCATGCAAAGAGCTGCCAGTGGCCAAAGAAGGGGGAGAAATGCATCCAATATGGAAACCGAGCTTTATTTCTCATTAGGAAAGGGGATTTCCATTACAAATAGCATGCCAGTAATGTCCACATATTAGTGTTAGTGTCTCAGTCCCAACCACTTCTTGACATTGCTTTTAACCTTCAGAAAGGTGATAGAAAGTCCAGTCGTGTCATGTGTAATTTGGTCCTGAGTCTGTGGCAGCAAAAAACACAAAATACTATGCATATATATTCTGGTATCAATGAATGTGGATCACTGCTAACTTCTCCATACACACACATTTAATAATTTCATTCACATTTTTCTCTCTTTCAACAGTAGATCCTGTCTAGTTGGGACTAGCAATTGTCTGCCTGCCTATGACATCACTGCTGAGGACAACTGCCCTCCCACGAATGTGTTGTTCTCTGAGGACTTTATCATACCACCCCCATTCTTGCCGCAATTATGTTAATTGTGTTAGGGAAGTGCATACGTAGTGGCTTGGGAGCTCTCCCTACAGCACGTGTGTGCAGGCTTTTGTTGGCCCCTCACACTCTCTTCTGCCATCTTCCTTAACCCCACCTCCCTGACCTGTGCCCTGCCCAGCATGCCTTGTGTGCAATTCTAGTTGCTAACTCCATGGTTTTAAAAAATAAAAGAAAGTTAAAATCCAGTTGTTCTAGAATAGAGAAGAGGAGGAGGAAGTGTGAAGAGGAAGAAACATTGATGCCATGTTATCATGCAGTCCCAGGATAATTTACCGCACCTGAAAACTAGCACGATTTGGAGCTTATTGATGGGTTTTCCCCATCAGTGGCAAGGTGTAGGGCTAACCATGATTGGAAGACAAGGCAGTGATGAGAGGGAGACGGCGTTGTGTGATGTTGTTGTTAACTGCCCTTGAATCGATACTGACCCATGGCAACCCTATGAATGAGATGTCTCCCTGTCCTTCACTGCTCTGCTTAGGTCCTGTAAACTCATACCCATGTTCTCCTTAATAGAGTCCATCCATTTAGCATGTGGCCTTCCTCTCTTTCTACCTCCCTCCACCTTTCCTAGCCTTATTGTTTTTTCCAGTGAGTTCTTTCTTCTCATGATGTGCCTGAAGTATGACAGCCTCAGTTTTATCATCCTGGCTTCCAGGGAGATCTCTGGCTTGATCTGCTCCAGGACCCATTTGTTTGTCTTTTTGGCTTTCCATGGGATCCTCAGCACACTTTTCCAGCACCACATTATCTCAAACGTGTTGATCTTCTTCCTATCATCTTTCTTAACTGTCCAGCTCTCACATCCGTACATGGTAATATGGAATACAATGGCTTGTATGATTCTAACTTTTGTGTTTATTTGTATATATTTGCATTTTAGAATCTTTTTCAGTTCTTTCATAGCCGTTCTTCCCATTCATAATCTTCTTCTGATTTCCTGACTGTAATCCCCATTTCTATAAATGCTTGATCCCAGGTATGAGAACTCTTTTACCACTTCTGTTTCTTCATTGTTTAGGTTGAATTTGTCAAGATTCTCTGTTGTCATTATTTTTGTTTTCTTTATGTTCAGCATTAAGCCTGCCTTTGCACTTTCTTCTTTGACCTTCCTTAGTAGGTGTTCCAGATCTGTGAGGTTTTCTGCTAGTATTATGGTGTCATCTGCATATCTCAGATTGTTGATATTCCTTCCTCCTATTTTCACTCCTCCTTCTTCTATGTCCAAGCCCGCTGGTCTTACAATATGTTCTGCATATAAGTTGAACAAGTAGGGTGATAAGGTGTAGCCTTGTCTGATCCCTTTGCCAACTGGGAACCATTCAGTATTTCCATGTTCTGTTCTGACAGTAGCCTCTTGTCCTGAGTACTCCCATGTCTTTAAGGATGTTCCATAGCTTTTAGGTGATAGGTATTGCCAAAGGCAATATTATTGAACTTATACAGTTGGTCCTTGATATCCACAAGGGATCTGTTCCAGACCCACCCACACCCGGCAGATACTAAAATCCACAAATGCTCAAGCTGCAATTTCCCTAATGGCAGCATGGCTGCAAGCACACCCCACTACAGGACAATTGTCCCTAACAGCAGCATAGCCATGTGCATGTGCCACCATCAGGGACTGCATGGACTTGGCATCTGTGAATGCTTGAATCTGTGGATGACAAGTCTGTGGATACTGAGGGCTGTATGGTGATTTAAAAGCTGAGTGTGATAAAATCCTTTAAAAAAGTTTGGTTTTGTTGATGTTAAAAACAGTTTGGTGTGGTTGTTGTTGTTGTTTACAGGTTTACACATCAATTCTTCTTGCTTTCACCCTCGTATAATATAGCCTTTAAAAATGAAGAGTCCCAATGAGATTATTAATTTTTCAATAGATTATATGAAATTTTAGTGCTTGCTAGTTTCAATTACATGCCATCAAGGCATATACATTCATTTCCTTTGTATCAATTTCTACAGATATTTTTTTTTGTAAACTGTCTGCCTATGTCCATCACTTTTTTATTATAGTTAATGGGGTTTTGTTTCTTGTGGTCTTCTAATAAACACTGATGGTGTTAGTAGTTTATACTGTGGATTCGATATGCTTCATCAAAATGGCAGCTCTAATTAGGTTCCTTGAATTAGCTAATGGATTTTGAGAAAGATAGCTTACAAAGCTCTTACAGCTGTCCAAGATCTTCCTGCCATGGCAGAAAGACAAAGGGCCCCTGGAAGCTACAGATTTTAAAGCTTTAGAAATGCAGCTGACAGTTAAAAAGATAAATTACATTTGTATTTTTTTCCCGTAAAAGTCCTAATACTGGATTAATGTTATCCCAGTAGCCATCATCCATTAAAAGCTTTCTTTTATTGTAAGGATGCTTTTTGACCACATGATCTATCTACTTCCCTCTGACATTCCAGGCAGCCTATAAATAACCTTTAAAGAAGAGAGAAGGAAATTATTTCTTCAGGTTCTCCAGTACAGAGAATTTAAAATTTAAGTCTGATATCCTGTTGTGATAGTGGATATTTACAATGTTTTTGCTTAGAGATATGTTTTATAAAATGAAGGTGCAGAAGAAAATGGGCATCTGAGCTTCTGCCTTTGACACTGATTTTTGAATTCATCAAAAGCATAATTTAGGGTTTCTCTTCCAAAATATAAGGTTAATATATATCTACACATTCATTTGTTTTAAATTAGGAAGCAGGCATAGCCACATTAGGTAGTGTGGCATCTTTCAAAAATTAACACAAAAATATTGATGTATTTACATGTTTCTGCTTTTAAAATGCTAACGACTGGTGTCGTGAACAACACCTTTTTCCTGTATATGGGTTCTGACAAGGAAATAGAGATGTTTGTTTGTATGAACATTTGGAAATGTTGATTAGACTAGAGTTGAAGATAAGGTGTCCCCCCCCTCACATGCTGAGTAATCGCATCAGTGGTGGTATATGGTCTGTCTTTGCTTTCTTAGAATAATATTAAAGATTCCCTGCTTCCCCTTATGTGCCCAAACTCCTGATGATGTGTTCATAGCAACTGCCTTTCTCAAGGTGCTCGTGGAATATAATTCATGTGAGCAGCACTATTTCCTAGATGGTGTCTCTGAAACGGTTCTAGAATTTGTTGCCAAACGTCTGGCTGCTGACAGGTTTCCACTACAGCGTTTCTTCAGATGACTAAACAGACGCTACAAGAAGTAGTGACACTTCCTAAGCTTGCTACTTGAAAAATGCTTGTTGTTTCGAAAATATACTGACAGGCAAGCATCCTACTCTGCTTGCTAAAAAAAAAGTAGTTTTTGGTTGTTGACCTTCCAGATGCTTGGAACTTTAACTCCGAGTAGCCCTAGCCAGCATGGCCAGTGGTTAGGCATTCTGGGAATTGGTCCAAAATATCTGTGAATTATTTCAGTGTCCCATTCTCTGCAATGCTAGAATTTGGGGAATAGAAGGAAAATTTCATGGGTGATGAGAATTTTAATTGGGGGAGGGCAGTGTCCTCATTTCATTCTTCCCGGTAGCTATACCATGTGCCAGTACCTTTAAACATTCTGCCATGACTGAAATAATTAATTTTTGATAGACAAAACAGGAAGAGCTTCTACACACACACACATACACACACACACACCAGTGAAAGGTACCCTTCCTTTTCCAGTGATTTTTCCTTACACCTGTTAGCAAAAGGAAATGAAAGAATCACAAAGGTATGTGGACAAAGGAGGAAAGTGGAAACAAGTCCCAGTTACCAAGGGAGGCAGGTGATGGGCTGTCATCCACATCTAGTGGCAGGTGGACTGATGAATATCTGTGGTTGAATATGCCTGGCAGTGCGTTTAAACTTCCCCACTCATGTTTCATTGCATCAAAACACATGCGATTGTGACTAGACTTTTTAAATTTGTATGTGTATGTGTGTCATTACAAAAAAAAAGAAGAAAAAGAAATGTGGGGAAGGAAATAGGATATGCGTGTGGGTTAGGAAAATACTTTAATATAAATTTTCCAAAAATATGTGTTTGTGAAGCTGATGTCTATTGCTAAAATAATAAGATCTTCTGACCGTTGATGATATGTGGTGAATATATATCTTTCCTGTGGAAGTTAGGTCTTTTTACATCAGTAAAAGCACACTGACACCATTGACCATGAGTTAAATTCCAGTTATATTCCATGTCACAGGGATATGCTTTTAATAAAATGTATCTTTACAAATCCCAAAGGTTTCTTTCTAATATAAAATTAATACACTGTATTATATCCAACCAGAATGGGTAACCACTGAATGATGTACCCCAGGCTGCTGGCAGGCCTATGTAACCACCAGCACAATACACACAGGGAGCATTGACACAGTTGCCTCAACAATGAGGATATTTAACCATCCCCATCATGCCTCCCCCATTTAGAGTGAGGGCAATACAACAGTTTCATTAGCCTACAGTAATGTATTGATGGATTGCACACTCTCTCATACGGGAGAGGGAGGGAGGGAGGGAGGGAGGGAGAGGGAGAGATCTGAACATGTGGATTTAAATATACATGGATTTAAATGCTCGAGGAAGATATTGGCAATCAACTAGAGAAGGGCAACCAAATGTCTGGAAACCAAGACTTATGAAAAACAACCGAGGGAGCTGTTTATGTTTAGCTTGGTGAAGAGAAGATTTCAGGGTGACATGATAGCCATCTGTAAATATCTGAAGGGATGTCATGTAAAAGATGGAACAAGCTTGTTTTCTGATGTTTCATAGACTAGGACATGAACTAATGGATTCAGATTATAAGAAAAGAGATTCCACTTTGTCACTGTAAGAGCTGCTTGACAGTGGACTAGACTACTTCAGAGGGTGGTGGATTCTCCATTTTTGGATGTTAACCAGGATCCCTGGTGGCACGGTAGTTAAATGCTGGTACTGCAGCCACAAGGTTGTGAATTCGAACCCAGGGGCTCAAAGGTTGACTCAGCCTTCCATCCTTTTGTAGATGGTAAAATGAGTATGCAGCTTGTTGGGGGCAATTGGCTTACAGACTGTAAACTACTTAGAGAGTGCTGAGTTCACTGATGAGCAGTATAGAAATGTAAATGCTATTGCTATGTCTTCAAACAAGTTAGATTGACATCTTTCAAGAGTGCCTTAGGGCCTTTGCAGACTGCCAGAAATAGTGCAAATTGAGTCCACTTTAACTGCCCTGGCTCAGTGCTAGGGAATCATGGGAATTGTATTTTTTTCTAAGACATTGAACCTTCTCTGTCAGAGAGCTCTGGTGCCACAATAAATTACAGTTCCCATGATTCCCTAGCACTGAGCCAGGGCAGTGCCTCAATTTAAAGTGCACTATTTCTGGCAGTCTACAAAGGCCTATATGTTGCATATTTCTATTACTAGGAATTCAAAATAATGCTCTGCCTATGGTGATCCCCTTGGTGCAGCCTGTGATGCTGATTGCCTAAGTCACTACTTTTAAAATGTAAAGCTGAAAAATACACCTTTCTCAGAAATCATGAGGCAATGTTTGTTGCATACAGGTGTGACAGGCATTAAGTTATGAAGCACATAGTCTCACTTAGCATGAGTAAATAATATTAATATCTAAATAAATGTTTTGAGGGCTGAAGACATGTAAGTAAGGCAACAGCAGTCCTTTGCAGTAATTTAGTGTTCAGTATTTGCTTGAATTGTTACAGCTGTTGTAAAATGAGTGGTGACGGTGGGCGAAAATCTGCACTCTATGTGGGTGTGACCTATATATTACAAATATGCCAGCTGCTTTCTCTCAGTAAAATGTATGTGTGCGTGCATACATACATACATATATTCAGTTGTAAGATGAGAGGGTGTCAAAAGAAGGCAATTTTAAGTACTCTGCTATGAGTATCCTAAGAAAATTGCCACGTAGAGATTGCCCTCCATTATTCTATTTCATTAAGATCCTCTGATGGAAAGAAGGCATAATAGATGTTATTTGTAGGTGCACACATGTGAAATAAAACAGAAACCCAAGGATTTTCTGGAGGGGGGGAATGAGAGCCTCTCTTTTGTTGTTTGCAATTGTGTAGAAGCGATGGGAAATGCAATTGTTGTCAGGAGCCACTTCCTGTAATCCTTGCCCTTTGGTAGTCCTTTCCCAGTTTATTCATATTGTAGAACAACAGAACATATATGCCAGAAGCTCAGATTGTTGCCCTTAACTAGCTTCAAATTCACCGTTTTGCTATTATTTTTAATGAAAATGTTGACTGTTTTTCCCTTGAAGACACATTTTGGCTAAGGACCTTTCAGAGCAAGTAATGTCTGTCCCCAAATGATTCTCTTTCTCATCTGTATGACCACAAACAACCAATTTACCCAGGAGTTGTATTTTTTGCTCTTCTGTGCTTGGTAGTCTGGTGAGGCTAAAATTATATATTTGTTATACCAAATGCGGCTTTCAGTGACGCAAGGAGCATTGGACTGTTCTTCATCACAGACCCTTACAAGTGTACAGTTTTTAAACAGTCTTGTCCAGTTCACTATAAAAGTGGGTTCCTTGTGCTTCTCCTGAAAACACACAGAAAGAAAAAATGCAGGGTGAAATTGTTGTATTTTCCTGTGCTTGAAAAGCATCACACCTACTGACGTTCCCCTTTCTGTACAAATCTTGTTTGTTTTTTTTGTTGTTTGTTTTAAATATTGATATATCTGCAGAAACTGGTGTGTGTGAGGCATGCTTGCCTCTTCTCCTTCACCTCAGGGTCTGCTGCCTCCTCCTGAGGAGACTGCCGCAGCAAAGCCAGGAGAGGTACGCTTGTCCCTCCTCACCCCACAGCAGCAGGAAGGTCTGACCTCTTTTGGGATGTCACCCAGTGCAAGCTGCACTCCCTCTAGTGACTGCCACCATATATCAATAATACACTCACTCCTTTGTTTTCGCCAATTTCAAATCCGCATCCTGTGCCTATCCACGGGTAGGAAACAGAGGGGCAGATAATGGGGTGCACCTACAGGCACACGCCACCATTCAAGCCAATGGGGCTTGAATATTGGTGAGTTTCCATTTTTGTAATGGATCCCTCATGAAAACGGAGGGCCAACTGTATCTATCTATCAAGTCAGTAGAGTCACTTGGGGCAATGTTTTGAGTATTGGAGTAGGACTCTGGGAGAGCAGGGTTCAAATTCCCACTCAGCCATGGAAACCCATTGGGTGACCTAGAAAATTCACACTCTTTCAGTTTCAGAGGAGGGCAAAGACAAATCCCGCCTGGATAAATGGGGAGGAGGAGAATCCCAATGATAGGGTCGCCGTAGGTTGGAGGCACATAATAGCACATAATAGCAGCCATGAAATCAGTACTTTGATTCTGCTTAAACATGTGTGAACATTATTTTTATTATCTCCATTAACTACTTGTGTATCTAAAGTAAAGTGCATTTTACCTCAAATAGTTTTACCACCACACCTCATAGCAAAGATCTGGAGTGAAGACTGACCAGCTTGTAGCCGGTCAGTTAGAAAGGAAAATGTTGATATCTACACTGTAGGGAAACTTTGAATCTTGCAAAAGTACCAAAAATGAAGGAAGGAAGGAAGAAAAAGCAATCCTAGTGGGCCAAAACCAGACACAGATACCCAAACTCACCCAAAAGGATGAATATATATGGTGGGCACTGAAAAGCTAAAATACAGCATGTGCAGTTAAAGGAAATGGTAGTGTGAAGTTTGAACAATAACAGTCCTATTAGGAAGTGGAATGTACTGCAACATTTAGTTGTGTGTTGCACTTGTTAAAAAAAAAAAGACACACAGAAACCCTATTATAACTTTAGCATAAAGCCTTATTATAAATTTATTCATTGGCCAATAAAGGTATCACTGATAATAGATTTAGCATAAGAAAATCTTCTATTCCAGTATCTTGTAAGAGTCTTCCAGTTCTGTTATGTCTTCACATGGGAAACTTTTCCTGTACTGTGTAAGGATTCTCCCCACCCCCAAAAAATAATTTCAAGTCCTTACTCTTAAGAAATAGAATTTCCTTGCCCTCGACCAGTCTTGAGAAAATAGATTTTCCTGTAGCCTCCTCTTAAAGATGTCAGTGGAAAGAGAAGTCTACAGGCAGCTGCAGGTTACAAAATCAAGGGGAATGAGATATAGGCAGGGTGTAGGGGGGAAGCTACAGAAAAGCCCTCCATTGTGTGTTTGTAATGGGAAGATATGTTATGGACCCTTGAGAAATTTTTCAAGCCACATTAAGTCATATGTTGTTTAAGAAGGAAGCAAGAAAAGAACTCTGAGATGTTTGAAAAAACACTGGTGCCAACCATTTGAGACAGCAAGCATTTAATTCAGCTCAGCGCTGTGCTTCAGGTATAAAAGAAGAGCCTAATTGGTTTTTAATTAATCCCTGGAAGCCCAAATAATAATAGTTGCTTCATTTCCAGTAAGCTGCCTCTAGAGTCAAAGAGTCACAAGTGACGGTTTTAGGGTCACTGGGGCTCAGTTTTCATCCAGACAAATGACTGTCATGTGTTGCTTGAGGAATCTTTAACCTTTGAAACAGAAGGGGTTGTAACTCTTTTATGCATGTTTGCAGGGCTGAAAGGTCACAATGTTTGACTTAAGAAAACCTTATTTGTTAGGGTTTTTTAAGTATTTAAAACTAGATAATGATGTAGTTGATATTTTAAGTTGAAGTTAGAGCCAATGTCTATTTACAGATCAGTTCCCATGCAATTTTAGCTTTTCTTTTCTTTCTTTTTGCTTCATTTGTTTTGTGGTGTTCTGCACTACTTATACTTAGGGCTCCCTTTGCATCGGCACAAAGGACTCGTACGCATTGTTATGGGTAAAA
>CM034701.1:197860537-197874584 GCA_020142125.1 Phrynosoma platyrhinos
ATAGCAGCATGGCAGAGGCAGTTAAAGAGCCGGAATCAATGTCTTCTCTTTTTCTTTTTTGGGCTGGGATGTTATTCAGGGAAGGCCTGCTGGAGAAGAACTGTCTTGACTGCCTTTTTGAAGCTGTCAAGGGTGGTAATGAGATGGATCTCATCCGGCAGGCCATTCCATAATCTGGGAGCGGAGGCAGAAAAGGTCCTCTGGGAGGTCACCGACAGCCTGGTTTTTATGGGCTGTAACAGGTTCCTCCCAGAGGACCGAAGTGCTCGGGGGGAGGGGTCATAAGGAAGGAGGCGGTCCCGAAATAAGTTGGACCCAAGCCATGAAGGGCTTTAAAGGTCATAACCAACACCTTGTACTGTGCTTGGAAACTAATGGGCAGCCAGTGGAGAGATTTCAGCACAGGTGTAATGTGCTCTCTCCTAAATATACTGGTAAGCAACCTGGCTGCCATATTTTGAACTAGTTGAAGTTTCCGAGTTAAGCACAAGGGTAGCCCCATATAGAATGCATTACAGAAGTCCAGACGTGAGGTTATCAGAGCGTGTTTTGAGATCCCTACTTTCCAGGGAAGGGCACAGTTGGCGTGTCAGCCAAAGCTGATAACAGGCACTCCTGACCGCCGCATTCACCTGACTAGTCATGTGAAGAGACGAATCTAGGAGTACCCCTAAACTGCGAACACAGTCCTTGGAGGAGAGTGTGACTCCATCCAGGACTGGAAGTTGTATTCCCAGACCTGGTTTCGGACCCGTGACTGTTAACACCTCCGTTTTGTCTGGATTCAGTCTCAATCTGTTTTTCTTCGTCCAGTCCATTACCGCTTTAAGGCAATCATTGAGAGGAGAGACGCCATCTGACATCTGAGCTATAGGTTATAAGATAAGCTCTGCAATTATTCATTTAAAAAAACACCTCAGGAACATCAGCATTAAATTGTGTTCTGCTTAAGTATGCTTTTCCTTCAAACTTGGGGCTTTATGGCAAAATACATTAGTATGACTTGAAGTCCAAGATAACATAAGTTGTATTTGTGTATATTTTTGAATCAGACTGGGGACCAGATCATGAGAACTGAGAACCCAACGTAGGATTTCTAAAGCTAAAGTTTTCACCTGTTGAATGAATTAGATCTCCTGCTTGCAGCTGCTGGAGATGAGATAACACTGAGAGATACTTAGGCTTGCATTTTCTTCTTTATCCAGTGACCGTCCAAGTGCTGGAACTGCAGACCGCATCCAGAAGTTACGGAAAGAATACCATCAGGCAAGGCGAGAAGGCATGCCCTTTTATGATGAAGATGAAGGCCAAGGAAGGCCATCTGATCAGCACTGGGTAGGTGTTCAGCTAATATGCATCAAGCTTTAAGAAACAGAGCAAGAAACAGCTGGGCTTCTCAGGTAACTCACTGAAAAGTGTGAAGTCGTAGGCTTTCATGGCCAGCATCCATAGTTTTGTGGGGTTTTCGGGCTGTGTGGCCATGTTCTAGAAGAGTTTCTTTCTGACGTTTCACCAGCATCTGTGGCTGGCATCTTCAGAGAATACTGGAATTGAAGAGAGTGGGTCTATATATACTGTGAGACCCTGGGTAGGGAAGAGTGGTTCCCAGGTGAACTGTGTGTTGTTCTGTGTTGAATAGGTATTGTTCTGTTGTTAATGGCATGGCTTCAGGGTAGGAGGATATGCAGTCAAGGATATTGTCTGCTATTCCCATGTAAACTGTGTATTGTTCTGTGTTGAATAGGTATTGTTCTGTTGTTAATGGCATGGCTTCCAGGTGAGGATATGCAATCAAGGAGATTGTCTGCTATTGTTTGCTAGGAAAGCCCCTGACCCTGGTTGGTTTCCCATTTGCATTGCTGAGTGCTGATTTTCTTATTTTGTAGGACTGGTAGCCTTCTTCAGAGAATCTGAAGATGCCAGCCACAGATGCTGGCAAAACATCAGAAAGAAACTCTTCTAGAACATGGCCACACAGCCCGAAAAACCCACAAAAAACTATCACTGAAAAGTGTCTGTAGGCTTTGCACCTCTAGCCATTATTCAGGACTGGGTGCGCCAATAAAAAGAGCTAAACACATAATGTGGAGTAAAATCAGCCACTACTTTATTGATTACTATACAGCTGAAAGAGTTGGCTTGACACAGGGGCCCAGAACCATTGGTCAGATGAACTGGCTGTTGGCTAATAACTACCTCCCACCAGCCTAAATGCTTGAGGGAACTTGGGCTAATATAACTAGGACTCAAAATGATGGAAACCATTGTGTGGTTCCTGTGTCACCTGTGGTCTGAAGCTGGGTGTGTCTGTCAGTGCTTCAACACCAAAGTCCTATAAAGAGACCCTGTTAGACCCTGCCTGGAGGGCTCATCTCCCCTAGATTTTGTCCAGCCTCCATGTCCAAACCATCAAAAGTTGTAACAGAAAGATGAATGCACAATGGTGAAACCCTCTAACCGGGAGGATGGGTGAGGCAGCTGCTCCTGGGAGGAATGATGGAACTTCTCCAATGCAGCCAAACTTAAACTTCTCAAGCAAACCTGATTAAGCCTTCTAGTCAATGTGCACCCTAATCGCTCAGCTCTTCCTGCCTTTCCAGAAGCCTGCCAAACCATAGAGACTTTTGGGAAGGAAAAAAGTTTGTCACCACTCCCTACCTTATGGTACCTGTTGTCTCTATTGTTGCAGCTGCAAATGGGCCACATAGTTAAGTATAAGTGTCTGTGATTCTGACCTGGGTGCCTGTCATTCAGTGAAACAGTCACTGCCATCAATCTGTGACATAAAGCAGGGATGCACAACACATGGCCTATCTGTAGCATGAGGCTCCCCTGTCTGTTCTTGCAGTTCCTGTAGCTGCTGCCAAATTTATTTATTTCCCGCATGTCTAAGAAAGGGCAGGTTTGTTTTTTTCCAGAACTGTTTCACAAAAGCATGCCTCCACATTTTGTTCCATATCCTGGCTTGAAACATACTTTAAAAAATGCTTGGACTCTAGGTCAGGTGGTGATCCAGATGAACACCAGGTACCATGCCTAGAATCCTGGTAAAACACAGCCAAACTGGGGGTATAGCTGCCCTATGAACAAACATCCCTAAAACAGCATAAACAGAACTGTTGAAATCACTGCAACAGTAAAAGTAATTTAAATAGCCAAATTGAAAGATGCATCACCACCCTTCTTAACAGCAACATGAATGGAAACTGATCTCAATTCAGACAGGAGAGCACTGCAGTCTTGGAGCAACAAAGGGAAAGAAAGCCCTTTTCCCTCTGCCTATCTAGGAAACATCCACAAGGGCCTCTCCTGAAGATCTTTACAACCAATTCATAACAAAACAAGGACTTGCTCAGAGAGTGTTTAACAATGTTGACATAATACCTATCTGCCAGTCCCCTTGGCTTCTCTCTAAATACATGCAAGGAAAGGAATGCCATCTTGTCCTTTACCTCAGTAAGCAAAATGTCTTGAGCTGGCTCTGCATCTGTTCAATGGCTTTCATTCCCGGTAGGTCACATATCTACATGGTGGGTCCATGTTGGACCAGTATGTAATTCATGTGAAACTAACTGGGCTTTTATCATGGAGGTCACATTTTTATTATTATATAAATATTATAATATAAAATATTTTTTATTATTATTATTATTATTATTATTATTATTATTATTATTATTATTATTATTTGTGTGTGTGTGTGTGCTGTGTGCCTTCAAGTTGTTTCCAACTTAAGACGAGCCTAAGGTGAACCTATCATGGGGTTTTCTTGCAAGACCTGTTAAGAGGTGGTTTGCCATTGCCTTCCCCTGAGACTGAGAGAGTGTGACTCACCCAAGGTCACCCACTGGATCTCATGGCTGAACAGGAATCAAATCCTAGTCCAGAGTCATAGTCCAACAGTCAAACCACTATGCCATGGTGCCTATTATTATTATTATTATTATTATTATTATTATTATTATTATTGGCTTTAATGTGCTTTTTTATTTATGGATTTTTGATACCTTTGTACAATATTCTCCTTTGTATTTTGGAATTGCCTTGCTTTATAGGTAATGGTGGTGTGTTTAGATTAATGGATAGATTGAAGTCTAGCTGTCAGAAGTGAAGTCTAATAGAAGTGATTTTTATTCATGTATGAAGCTGTGTTCAAAAAATCAGAGTTGCTAATTGTTCATTGTTAAACCTACACTTGTCTGCTGGTGTGTATCCAATTCCGATTGCTCTGGACCAATCCCTCAAATTAATACAAAAGTCTTTGCTATTAATCAAGAAGGAGGTCAAGCCATATCAGCTTGCCTCTAAGTCCATTACAGCAGATACAAAAGCCTTTCAGGACTAGATTGTGGATCCATTTATAGAACAATGCTTGAAAGCTAACTCCTGTCTTAGAGCTTTTTCTTTTTTTCTTTTTTTTAGTTGGTTCCAATAGAGATATAGTTTTGGGGACTCCCTCCCAATAAATCAGTTTAACATACCCTGAGATTAAGCCAGCTTGATTTGGAAAACACAGAGAATTGCAGTGCTTAAGAGAGAGAGAGGGAGAGAGAAATTATTCTCCAAACCATGTTTATAAATAACATACTTAGGCTCCCAAGGTAGATGTTTAAAGAATAATTGATATCCTGGCAAATAATCCAGACCTGGTCAATGAGACTTTGGGGGTTGGCTGAGGATTCCCATTTCTTATCAAACCTTGAAGGGCTTTATTACCTTGCTGACTATGGACCCATATAGTCTCCAAAGCTTCACAAAAGTCCCTTCTGGGTAATCCCCTTTAAGCCATTTCTATTAGGTGTAATACCCTAAGATTACTGATTCCCAAGGCTACATGTTTTCTGTGAGAGAAGGAGTTGTTAATCAAAGCACCCAAGATAGCTTTAAAGCTCTCAGTCTCTCTGATTAATATCAGAAGCCTCAAGATTGTTTCCATTTCGCAGTCAAATGCATTTGAGCTTGCACTAATGTTATGGCTTTAAAGCAGAAAACCGGGAGCGGAAGAAGCTGGCCAATTCCTTCAGACTGTTAGGTGCTTCTTGAGCCTCAATCTTCACTGTTCAAGTCCTTTTGGTGCTGTTTGATTTGTGATATGAAACATGCCAAACTATGAAAAAGAGGAATACAACATGCCCTGCAATAAACATACCCTGAAAAGCGAGAACTTTTCAATGTTTCCTTCTTGTAGTTTTTGCCTGTTGATTATCTCAAAAGATTGTCACCCAGGAGGATCACTTAGGACTGGTGGCTCTTGAGAAACAGAATGGTTTCCAATTGGTAAGGGAATTGGAATGCATTTCATCACCCTACCTGTTTTAACAGTATGCTTAAAATATCACATATAAAGCAGGATTACAGGAAGAATTTAAGATATGCAGATGACACCATACTTCTTGTTATTTTTGTTGTTGTTGTGTGCCTTCAAGTTGTTTCCATTTTATGGAAATGAGCCTATGATGAGCCGAACTTATGACAAGGTTTTCTGAAGCTGAGAGTATTTGACTTGGCCAAGGCCACCCACACCAATGGTCATGGTCAAGCAAGAATTCAAACCCTGGTCTCCAGAGTCATAGTTCAGTGGTCAAACTACTACACCACACTGGCTCCATGCTACTGGCACAAAATTGCAAACACTTGAAATAATTACTGAAGAAAATCATGGAAGAAAGTGAAAAGCAGGTTTACAATAGTAAATTTAGAAAACAAAAATAATTACCAGAAATTATTTACATAACTTCAAAATAGATAATGAAGACATTGAAATAGTTCAAGATTTTCCATACCTTGGCTCAGTCATTAATCAGAATGGACATGGAAAGGCAGCTATAAAGGAACTAGGCAAGATCCTGAAGTGTAAAGATACAATATTGAATCCTAAAGTTGGAATTGTTCATGCCATGGTATTTCCCATTTCTGTGTATGGTTATGAAAGCTAGACAGTGAAGAAAGCTGATAGGAAGAAAATCTACTCATTTGAAATGTGGTTCTGGAGGAGAGTTCTACAGATATTGTAGATGGCTGAAAAGACATATAAGTGGGTTTGTCATACTTGGCCACATCATGAGAAGGGATGAACCACTAGAAAAGATAATAATAATGTTTGGTAAACTAGAAGGCAGTAGGAACAGTACATTCCAGATGGATAGACTCAGTCAAAGAAACCGTGGCCCTGATTCTCCAAGACCTGAGCAGGACTGTTGATGACAGGGTCACATGGAGATCTCTCATTCAAAAGGTCACTGTACGTCAAAGCTGATCTTACAGCAGTTGACAGCAACAACAAACCAAATCTTCTATTAAAAAAGTAAAGCCCAGCAACACATCTAAATTGGTCTACCTGTAGTCCACAGTCAATTTCAGCAGATGGTTTTTGCATTGTAGCTACTCTGTAATTCCTTCATTGGTTGTCTTCCCAAACTTTGACTATAGGAACAGAATCCTGGCTTTTACTATTTCCATTCATTTCTCATAGCTCATCTGGGCCTTACTTTTAGTAAGCCACAGTTTCACTCATAACACATTTCCTACTTCCACTTTGCTCTACTCAGAGCACTAGCTTTGCCATAAGCTCCCATCTCTGTGCTTTCTGAGGCCATGTGGTCAGTTTTATATAGATCGTGAAGTCACATCCAGATGGAGGATTTCTTGTAACTGGTTCTTTGCTGCTGATGTTCCAGCCAGCTGTGCCGATGCCTCCCCCTTTAAACATTGTTCATACCTTCCCATGTATTTTCTCTTCCCATGTGGTCAACAACCTGGTTTGAGAATATTTCCTGAAGACCATGATCACTAACAGACAGACCTTCTGACTTTAGGTTTGCTCTCTGGGAGCAGGACTGCGCAAAAGCTGAATTGTTTCCAATAAAAGAAAAGAAGAGCTAATTCTATAATTGTGATTAAATTGAAAACTTATTGTAGCCTACATATTTCCATGTCCTTGTTCTAAAGAAGGCACACAGAAATGAGACAGGAGGAAATCCTCCTGTTAAAGGTTTTTACTTTCCCTATATATAGGAAATTCACTAGGGGCAATGCAGCTGGTGAACTTCTTATAAATATATTTCCTCCTACTAGGTATGTTCTCTCTGTATTTCTGTCAGTTAGCCATATCTCTTCACTATGCCTTTCTCATGTATAGCAGCTGCTGTTATCATTGTATACATTACTAACCAAGTGCTCAGATGGATTGGCATCTACAAATAACCCGCTGGCTACAAATTTGATGCTCTTCCAAACATGAAATTTTTTACCTTCCACAGAATGCAAAGGTAGTGATGTTGGCCTGTAAGAAAAAGAAAATGAAGATCCACAATAGTGTAATGCGTTCAACGGACTCATCAATCTTTGCTTTTTGTGTGATTTTGAGAAAACCCAATTTAGCCATTGAAGTACAAATAAGCCCTGGTTTTGCTGTTGGAAAAGCCTTCAGTTTTCTCTCTCTACCGGTATATTCCACCTTAGGGTGGAGACAGGATTATGGCTAGATTTTCAGTTTTCAGAAATGTAAGGGGAAAACTATTATGTGTTTCCTTGGCCCAGCAATCCTAAGTGAATCCTGAAACTCACATCGCACTCAGTAGAGTCTGATGTCAGCAATAGCCTTCTGTGCCAGTATTATTACACATTTTTCTTTGTGTGTCTACAAGTACCCAAGAGTCATTGTAGTATAGTGGTTTGAGTGTTGGACTAGGACTAGAAAGCCTATTCTACTACTATTGTCTCTTACGTTCCATCTTAAAACCGTAGCTACATGCAGACTCTATGGCAGTGTTTCCCAAACTTTGATTCTCCAGGTGTTCAGGGCTTCATCTCCCAGAGGCCCCAGCTAGCCTTGCCAACAGTCAAGAATTTTGGGAGCTGAAGTCCAAAACATCTGGAGGACCACAGTTTGGGAAACACTGCTCTATGGCTTCAGTGTCAGGCAGCTTCCCTGTTGCTGAGCACCCAAGGTGGATGGTTAACATCTGCCATGTTGAAGACTTTTGGAAGCTTGCTCACTATTTTGTACTTTTTTTTTGCCAAAACAAAGAAAAATTCTATAATATATTGTTTTTTAGAAGAAGGAACTGGCAGAACCATCTCTGAAATTCATGGAGTTGCCATAAGTCAACATGTGATGGGAAGGCACACATACACACACACACACACACACACATATACCTGTTGTTGTTAGGCACTTTTAGCTACCATTTATAATACTTATAGGCTTTTCAGAGGGAGTTTTCCATTGCTGTCCTCTGAGGCTGAGAGAGTGTGACTAGCCCAAGGTCACCCACTTGGTTTCCATGGTTGAACAGAAGTTCAAACCATTTTCCAAGAATCCTAATCCAACACTCAAGCCATTATACTATGCTGGGTCGTGGATACTTGTAGACACACAAAGAAAAATGTGTGGTAATACTGACACCAAAGGATATTGCTGACTTCTGCCAACACTATATTAGGACAGATTTTTCACAGAAAATATATTTTGAATAATCACTTTTAAAAGAATAGACATAATTTGGCAAGTTTAAGTGACTGTCAGCTGAAAAACAGCTTTCTAAAAAAAAAAATCCTTGTTGGAAAACAAAATGGGGAAAAAATCCCGCTATGCTTCATGTCTTCCTGGTTATTTTCAGTTCCCCACACACAATCCATCCATGATGTCATTATGCACATTATAAAAATGTTAAAGCAATAAAAATAATTTATATAAACTAAAAGGATATTAAACAATAAACATTAAAATAGGTTTTTAAAGGTTATGGTGGTTGAATACTATTTGGGAATAAATCAATTAGGCCCCTAATAAAATGCTTTGCTAAAATGCCATGTTTTTCTTTGGCTCCAAAATGAAGCTGGTTTCAGTGCCAGTACAGCTGGGATGATGCAGCTGAGACTGATACAGTGCATCCTAGAGAGAAATTAGGAAGCAATGCAAACAGAGATGCCTCTGCCTGCCCTGCCCAGGTATTCACCCCTTCCTCTGGGGAACGCAGCAGAGGTCATCAGCAGCTTTCTTCTCCTTCTCCTCATTCCCTTCCTTTCTTGTGGTTCACCCATTAGTTCAATGCAGGCAGAGACTGAAGATGCAAGAAAGGACCTACCTTCCCTGCCTCCCTCTCCTTCTCTCAGCAGCAAGGACTGGGGGAATGTTGGTTGCTGCTCACTGGGATTGCTCACCTGCCTTCTCCTTCTACAGTTTTCTGGCTACTCACTCAACCCCTTTCTTTGGACAAAAATTGTATTCAGAGATATCCATGTTTGCCCATTTTGTATAAAAAGGAGTATTGTGGCATCTTAGAGACTAGCTGATTCTTTTCACCATAAGCTATAATGGAACACTGACCACTTCTTCCTTGAAATTAAGGAGTGAGCTGTAGTCCTCTAATGTTTATGTTGAAATAAGCTGGTTAATCTTTAAAGTTCCTTTTTATAACTCGATGCAGAATTTCCTTCTAATGAAATGGGGCCTCCTGAAATAAAAATGTATACTGTTATTTTTAAAACTATATTTCACCTTGTGTTGGGTTGGCAGGGCACTCCAACAAAAAAGAAACTTTATATTTAAAAAAATTTAATGCACGTATCTTCCAAGGAAGCAACATTTATTTATTTATTTCCCATTTTATTTTATTTTAAAATGAATAACTTCCAACTTTTTATATTTATGTTCCTTATGTGCTCCTTTGAGCTATTTATATATGCAATATTTTTAGTTTCTTCAAATAATGCAGAGCTATTTTCTTTGGGAAAAGCAGGGTGTTTTGTTTTGTTTTTAATATTGGTGAATTCCTGCTGAAAGAAAACTTAAAACAAAAGCAAGCAAATGCTTCAAAGGAATCAGTTCCCCCCCACCTCAAGGATATGGGGAACTTTGTGTTCTATCCTAGTCCCAACCCACTATCATCAAGGTCCCCCAAATTCCTCTTTCTTGCCAAAGGAAAATGGGGCTCCATAATGGAATGAAGGGGAAAATGAGATAGAAGTGGTGGAATCTACTCATTTCTAGCCAATAAATAAATAAAATTGTTGTTTGAAAGTGCTTAAATTTATTTTACTTGTATGCTACTCTAAGATTCTGTGATAGAGAATGTGGTATAAATATTTTAATTAATAAACAGAAGCAAAAGACTTCATGAGAGCGTTAGTCAGAGGAGGCCAGAGGGGCTTCTGTCTTTTCTGGCATTCATACCTCTTTGCAAACTCTCAGATATTCCAAATATTCCAAAATCCAAAAAATTCCAAAATCCAAAACACTTCTGATCCCAAGCAGTTTGGATAAGGGAGCCTCAATTTGTACTGCTATTTAGTGTTGGCTGTTGACTTGCCTCTCCTCTCTCTCTTGGTTGCTTTTTCTTCAATATAAAGTGTGGCAGTGTCAAACACCTTTTCCCAATTACGTATTTGGCATCAGGTCTCGTGGATGTTGCTGCACATTTTAAGTAATTTTGGATTATTAATTTCTTTTTGTTTACCACTCTGGTCTGTCCCTGTAGCTAAAGGGGAAAGGTTGCCTAGCCCTGTGTAGCAGAATGGAAAATAATATTTTAATGTAGGCCTAAATATCCTAAAGGCACCAGATCCCATCTGATCTTGGAAGCAAAGTAGAGTCAGCTTGGGTTAATACTTGGATGGAAGACTGCCAATGAATACTAGGTTCTGTAGGTTATATTTTAGAGGAAGAAACTGGCAAAACCACCTCTGAGTATTCCTTGCCTAAGAAAACACTATGAAGTTCATAGGATCGCCAGAAGTCGACAGGTGACTTGATACGTCTAATATTTTGCTCTTTTAAAAAAAAAAAAGACACATACCCCTGTATAAATACATGCATATGTTTAAGAGTATATTAACTTGAGGCCTAAACAGACCAGCATTAAATCGGGGCAGAGTGGGGGCATGTCAACCACACGCCGCATGCCCCAACACCACCCCGATGTTGGTGTCATGCCATTTCTTTGACGCACCGTTTAGACACACTGCGCCAAAGAATCCTGGAAAAGCCACCACCGCAGCAGCAAGGGTGGGGTTTTTTTCCACTTTAAAAAAGAAGCAGCATTTTGCCGGCCCTTTTTAGGCCTGCAATGCACCACATTGGTGGTGCGGCTTGCGATTGCCGCAGTGCCAGTTCAGCAATGAAAGGGGTGAAGGGACGTCACTCCAAAGGGGCGGTCTGTTCAGCCTCTTGGTTATCAATAACATGGCATATTGTGACACTTGAAGCAGGCTTCAGTTTGCACTTTGAGAGATCTGACCTCAAATTGTTCAATGCCCAACCGAGAATTTCCTATTAATTTCACTGTGCTTCCTTCTATTAATTTAGTTTACAGACATTACAGGAAAATGAGAAAACACTGGAGCCCCAGTAGATTTGACAACAGTTATTTATTCGCACTTTGGATATTATGCAGAGATTAAGAAAAGAACTGAAGTTGCAAAAGACCTTATTGCCATGATCCAGTTAGGGGCTTTGCATTCACTGAAACAGACTTGTATAGGCATTACTCCTATGGATGAAGAACTACAACCTTTTTAAAAACTTTATGAACTTGATGAAGTATTGGTACTGTGTATGTGTGTGCATTTAAATTGCCTGTTGTTTTATGCTGACCCCATGAATTTTCTACAGCCCCCTTTTTTAATATAATAATAATAATAATAATAATAATAATTATTATTATTATTATTATTATTATTATTATTATTATTATTATTATTATTATTTAATAATTTATTTTTATACCCTGCCTTTTGCTGTGGCAATCAAGGCAGCTTACATATAAAATTAAATTAAATAAAACTACCCCTATAATAGTCAATAAAAGATTAAAATAATATTAACAAATAACAATGACGCCCCCCCCCATTAAAAATATATTAAATGTTTTAAAAGTTGAAATCCCACCAACCAGCGGTTTAACAATGGGAATAACTGGGGGGAGCTGGATTTAGTCTCCCTGCTCCCTATTCTGCTACTCAACAGCTGATCAGTAGGATTCTGGCTTTTAAAAAGGGGACTTGCCTACACCAACCTGGCAGCCAGTAAGCTGTGTTGGGTTGGAGCACTGAACAGATACATGGATCAAACAATCATCGTGCTATGATTCTAACCCAGGGACAGGCAACCTTTTACAGACCTGGGCCGGTCTGCCGTCGCCCAGGTCTCGGGGGAATGGTGGCACGCGCGGCTGCAGCCGCCACGGCGCATGTCGCGACCGCCATTTTGGAAGTCAACATGGTGTTCGCAATGTGTTTGCGCATGCGCAAGAATACTGTACATGTGCAAACGCGTCGCGGCCGCCATTTTGACTTCCAAAATGGTGATCGCCGCAAGCGCGGCCGAAAATGCGCTCCGGCGGCGGTGAGCGGCGGCAGTGGCGGCAACCTTTGGCCTGGGCTGGTAAGTCCGGGGCCTGGGGCCTTAACCGGCCCCCGGGCCGTAGGTTGCCGGTATCTGTTCTAACCTATGGAATTCTAACCACATCCACAAAACCTAAAATGACTAGGAATTAGTAATCTTTTTGCACATTTATGTGGATTGCTTTGCAGATCTCACACCAATATTGAGCTACTTTTATAATCTTAGCCCTGTCCTTTGGTGTGGCATTAATTTCCTCCCTTTCGCTTATCTTTTGGTCTTTGAGAACTGCATAAAACACAGTAATTGTGTAGATCTTCACTGGGAGGGTGGATGCAGACAGCATGACAATTTCCTTTTATAATGCCTTGTTTACATCGGCCTCATAACTCTTTTTTTTTCTCCTTCCTCTTTTGCAAGTAAGATTAAAATGTTGATAAATAACATCTTAAAAATAATCACGGTTATGTTATTGCATCTATGTTCAGCCCGTCTGGGTTTCAAACCTGTAGAGTTTGTAGACCTGTAGAGTTTGGTCTGTCAACAAGTTCTAAGAAACATTTTTTGCAACATACTGCATTTTGTCAGTTCCCAATTAAAGTTACAAAAGAAGAAGAATCATGCTAGTTTGTGTTAAAGGCCAAGGAGTTTATTGTGCATCTGGCATAGATCCAGACCCCAAAAGAGTCAAAGGGAGAAAAAGAAGCCTGAGAACTGCATTATTTTTCCATAATGTGTCAAAAGGTTCTGTGCTTACTTTGGACTGAGAAAGGAGCTCTTTGTGCATTTAATAAGCAATTAATTCTAGCTTCAGGATGTTGAGTTTAGAGTAGGTTAGGCTCCCCAAAACCACAAACGTTTGCATTGGATCATGTTTTTTTAAAAAGCCACATTCCAGCTCAGAGAGAGTAATGACATTCCTGTCTTCTTGTGCAGCAGGAGAAAGGACAACTTTAGTAATTCAGGAACCAGCCACAGAACCACCCTATGAATTCAAGCATTTCTGAAAGCCCTCTGGCTAGTAAAGTCAATTGGATGGTTCTTTTTTCTCCTTCACTCCTTCTCAGAAAAACAATACTTGAAATCTCAAATTTGGAAATATGCTGTAACAGTTTCACTTAATGAAGATAACCTCTGACTAGCATTGCCCCAAAAATGACATTGTGGGACATGTTATTCTTTTCTCTCAGAAAAAGAAAGACATTCGGGGAGGGGTTTGGGGTTTTGTTTTGTTTTTGTTTTGTTTTTTGTTTTTGGAGTTGGCAGAGAGCTTGCTTAATGAGCATTGGACGGAGAAGTCCCTAGAGCCAGGTGATCATGCATACTTCTCTGCATAGAAGATCTGAGACCCATATATGGCCGAGGGCGGGGGTCCCTGTCATATCATAGGATTCCATAGGTTAGAATCATAGGACGATGATTGTTTGATATGGCAGGATGCCCAGGCCCCATTCTTCAGTAGACTCATGCCCAAAGTCTGGGGTCAGGATAGGTATCACTGGGCAGCTGCCAAGGCCTCAATGATGTTGGAGGATACACTGGCATTGATATTGGACCAGCTATTGAAAGGTAGCAGCAACAGCAACAGCTATTGACCCAATTGAAAATCAGTCCCTCTGGGCTCAGTGGGATTGGAGCCCTTCAGATGTATATGCTCCTCCTCCTCCTTCCCCTTTGTAATCCTTGCAGTGCTCTTCTTCCCCT
>CM034701.1:197874684-197886220 GCA_020142125.1 Phrynosoma platyrhinos
GGCCTTAGGTTGCCTACCCCTGGTTTAGGCATCCAAAGCAAAGGGGCAGGCAGTTACCAAAGGAATGTGAACACCGAGAATATAAGCAGTCTAGGAGTGAATGAGTTTCAGTGCCTCATTCTCTGCAATGCTAGAAATTTGGGGAGTGAAGGAGAATTTCCAGGAGAGCCAGAATTCTTATTTGTAGAACAATGCCCTCATTCCCTGCCTTTCCAAGTTGTTGCCTAGTGTCTGCTGCCAGGTTGGCTTGGCATACACTAAATTGTCAATTACAATTCTATTTGCAATGTTCAGTCTAAGATAACTCTGTGGGATAATCCTAATTTGAAGAGTGTGAGAAAGCTCTTTTATGGAAGAAATTGATTGATTGTGGGATTTATACTTTGGGTCAGTTGCTGGTTCTGACCGAGCATTTTTGTCATTTTCAGTATTACAATAGGCTTGTCATTTATATATGGTTCAATGAGACAACAAAAAAATTTCGGTACATGGTTCAATGAGACAACAACAAACATGGTTCAATTCCCTGTTTGGCCATAAAACCCACTGGGTGACTTTGGACAAGTCATAAGCTCTCAGCCTCAAGGGAAGGCAAACCTCTGAACAAATCTTACCAAGAAAACCTCATGACGGGTTCACCTTAGGGTCTCTATAAGTCAGAAATGACTTGAAAGCACACAACAACAAACATGGTGGCACTATTTACAGTTGCAACACCCTTGTTATCTGTATATAGACCATATATATTCACCTTTTATGCCTAAGCTACCTATGCCTGGTTGAAAATATTAATCGTATCCTGAAAGAAAATGAAACAAGTTTAATTTATAAATGTTTGTTGGAAAGCACTAAATTTGATTTTAACAAATTTAGACTTGAGTGGAACAAAGAGTTGGATCAGCCTTTACAAATTAACCAATAGAAAATTGCCCTTGCTTCCATATCTAAATTCTTTTTAGATCCAAAATTATGTTTGTTCTAGCAAAAAAAAAAAAGGATGTTTCAGGTATAGTGGACCTTTTTAGAAAGAAAATGTCTGTTTTAAGTAAATGTTGGTGATGTAATGTGCACAATTCTTTCCTTGTGGCATATGATGTGGGGGTGTTCTGTGGTTATGCCTTTTTTGTTTAACTGTGTTATAAGGTATTAATTTTGTACTAGAAAAAAATCTTTGGTGTGGGTAGATGTTCCTGTTCTTTTAAATTACATTCCTTTGACATGGAGTTTAACTGAGGGTCAGTGTTGTTGGATCTTGTGTACTTTTTCTGTTGTAAAACAACTTCTGCTCCAGAATTGGAAAGAGAAACATGTACCATCTATTGTTCAATGGTCAGAAGATCTCATTCCTTTAGCTACTCATGAACATGTATTTTATAGAGGCCAGCTTCAAGAGAAGGTATTTGGGGAAGTATGATCAGCTTATATCAGTGTGTGTGTGACTGAGTATAGAGTGTGTATTATTGTTTGTGACCTATGTGCTTCTTCTCTTTTTTTATTCCTCTCCCCCACCCCTTTTATTTCTGTTTCTTTTCTTTGGAATCATGCTTTTAAAATCCAAAGAGAGTGTATGAGAGAGATAAATCAGTAATGGGAATCTCAGGTTCAAACTGCACATAAGATGGAAGTCACACTCATGTATACATGCACACGCACACACACAATCAGAATCAGGACTGTGATGGATGGAGGGGCAAGGATAAAATGATCCGAGGAAAAATCTCTGCTACTTGATATAGGCAGATATCATGCTATTGGTGCTAATAATGACTTTTCTGCCATAGCAAGCAGAATCTTGGAAGCTTCAGCAAGAGCAGAGAATTTGTCTTATTTTCCCCCCATACATCATAGTTCTGCTTTTGACCTACCCCTTTTCTTTTTTTAAAAAAAGAAAACAACTGAAATGGGCTCCTGCATTTTCTACTTGACTATCTAGAAATTGCTTCTTTACTGTTTCCTGCAGCATACAAATTGCACCCACTGTTCAATCAAGCCTCTTTATTGCTTACTCAAAGCCTCATAATGAGTCCCATCCAGCTTCTTTCACTTAATAAAGGAGAACAGAGTCACAGGGTGCAAGAGAGACCAAACACGGCACTTTGAGTTTCATATACTGGCACCAACACAACAAGTGCCAGGCATACCTATGGCAACTGCTGCACCAGCTCTCAGATGGAGCCAGACCCAACTATAAAAACCCTGCAACCCCCCTCCCATTCTGTGCTTTGTTGCTGCTTTGTTGGCCACATCATCAGGCTTTTTGTTCATTTGTATGTTTGTGTGATTGGATGGTTCCCAAAAGAATTATTTCTGAACTTGCTCAGCCTCTGTTAACGTGGTTGAAACACACACATTTCACCTGGCTTCAAGTGTGAAACAGTCCATGCAAAAGCAGAGAGCATGAATCACAGGAACTGCAAAAGGTCTTTTTAACATTAAACCTTTCTGAGGATTAACTAGACCTACTATTTTTCCATTTGAACCTTCACTTGCCTATTTGAGATAGACACCCAAATGACAGCTCTTTTTGTGACATCCAGCATCAATGCCATTTATGCCACAGGATAAAATATAGTTCCTTCTGACATTCTGATTGCAATGGCACACAAAAAAGTAAAACTCTTCTTAAATGCCTGACAACCATCACCTCCTTTTCTACCCACCCCCACAGCAGAAAGATACCACACTCACACACCAGTGACTTTAGGAATGAGGCCCTATTTTTCTAAAGTAAAAAAAGAAAAATAAAGTTCTTTCTAAATCCTTTTCCCATAATCCAAAGGTTAAAACAGGAAAGGAGACCTTGTGTCTACTTATGCTACATATCATCACATGTATCACATTTAGTCCAGAGTGGCTTTTCAAATACTGTGATAAGCACAATCTTCTTTTCAAAACTGGGGGTACTGTATAAACATTGAGAATGCATAGATTCAATAAATGGTAGGTACTTGCTGAAGTTCAAAGGGGATTAAATGGAGCATCAGCTGACTGCACACCCCTCACTCACAAGCACACACATACACACATATGCAACTGGTTTTAGTCCTACGTACAAGCCCTAAGCCATTGGGTCCAACCTTTCTTTGGGCTTGGATCCAACCTATCTTTGGGACTGCCTCCTCCTGTATAATCCGCACCACGCACTCAGGTCCTCTGGGAGGAATCTGCTGCAGCCTATAAAAACTGGACTGTCTGCAACTGCCCAGAGGACCTTTTCAGCAACTGCTCCCAGATTATGGAATGGCCTGCCAGACAAAATCCATCACATTACCACCTTAAACAGCTTTAAAAAGGCTGTTAAGACAGATCTCTTCCGGCAAGCCTTTCCTGAATAGATATCCCAGCCACCAAAAGATAGCCCAACCTGCTTATCCCAGATTTTGCTGCAGTTATTGTTTATATGTGTTATTATTTTATTTTGAGTGTGTTTTAAATTGTCAACTGTTTAATAGTATTTTAATGGGGGTGGGATTGTGGGATATGGAATGTATATTTTAATGTCATAAGGTGCCCCGGTTGCATTACACAGAGGGGCGAGAGAAAAAAAATATTATTATTATTATTATTATTATTATTATTATTATTATTATTATTATTATTATTATTACAATTAAGATTTAGATTTAGGATTCATTTACAGATTTGTATGCACAACTACTGGGAGATGAATCCTTTCCCATATGAGATTGTGACAACTACCAGTTTCATTTATCAACATATTTCAGTTTGTTGAAAGAGTCATTATTGTTGTTGTTAACTGCCCTTGAGTTGATCTTGACCCTTGGCAACTCTATGGATGAGACATCTCCAAGACCTTCTGTCCTCCACTGCTTTGCTTAAATCCTGCAACCCCTTAATACCCGTCTCCTCCTCAATAGAGTCCATCAATCTGGCATGTGGACTTCCTCTCTTCCTACTTCCCTCCACCTTTCCCAGCATTATTGTCTTGAGTCTTCTCTTCTCATGATTTGTCCAAAGTACATCAGCCTCAGTTTGGTCATCTTGGCTTCCACGGAGGTTTCTGGTCTGCTCTAGGACCCATTTGTTTGTCTTTTTGGCTGTCCATGGGATCCTCAGCACTCTTCTCCAGCACCACATCTCAAAGGAATTGAGTGGTGCAGTGGTTAAATGCCTGTACTGCAGCCACTCACTTATAGACCACAAGGTTGCAAGTTCAGTACTAGCCAGGGATCAGGCTAGACTCAGGCCTGCATCCTTCCGAGGTCGCTAAAATGAGTACCTAACTGTTTGGGGGCAATGAGCTTATAGTTTAAACCGCTTAGACATCCCATAGCATGGTATGAAGTGGTATATAAATGAAGCTGCTTTGCTTTGCTTTGCTTTCCTATCATTTTTCTTAATTGTCCAGCTCTCACATCCATTCATGGTAATAGGGAATACAATGGCTTGTATGATTATAACTTTTGTCCTGAGTTGTATATCTTTGCATTTGAGAATCTCTTCTAGTCTTTCATAGCCATCCTCCCCATTCTTAGTCTTCTTCTGATTTCCTGACTGCAGTCCCCATTTCTATCAATGTTTGATCCCAGGTATGGAAATTCTTTTACTATTTCTATTTCTTCATTGTCTACATTGAACTTGTGAAGGTCCTCGGTAGTCATTATTTTTGTTTTCTTTATGTTCAACATTAAGACTGCCTTTGCACTTTGTTCTTTGATCTTCCTTAGTAGGTGTTCCAGGTCTACGAGGTTTTCTGATAGCACTATGGTGTCATCTGCATATCTCAGATTGTTAACATTTCTTCCTCCTATTTTCACTCCTCCCTCTTCCATGTTAAAGCCTGCTTTCCTTACAATATGCTCTGCATATAGTTTCAATAGGTAGGGTGACTCCTTTGCCAATTGTGAATCATTCTGTTTCTCTGTATTCTGTTCTGATAGTAGCCTCTTTTCCTAAGCCTCTTTTCCTAAGTACAGATAGTCCTCATCAGGACTATCAGATGTGTTGGCACTCCCATGTCTTTAAGGGCGTTCCATAGCCTTTCATTGACTGTGCAGTCAAAGGCTTTGCTTTAGCACATTCTGATTTTTATTTGAAATTCCCTGGAGTGCTCCATTAGCCATTGTATATTTGCAATGTGGTCCCCAATGCCTCTTCCCTTCCCCTGTTTGGACCTCTGAGATTTCTCTCTCCATGTGTGGTTGGAGTCTTATATTGCAGAATTTTGAGCATAATTTTGCTTGCATGGGAGATCAGTGCTGTGGTCCTATAGTTGCTGCAGTTTCTTGTGTCTTCCTTTTTGTGGATGGGGATGTATATTGACCACTTCCAATCTGTTGCCGATTGTTTTGTTTTTCATATCTGTTGACAGATGATGGTCAGCACTAAATTTGACTTTGTCAATATGGATTGTAGCAGTTCAATTGGAATATCATCTGTTCCTCGTGATTTGGGGTTTTTTTTGTTTTGTTTTGTTTTTGGTATTTCTCTTATTGCAGTTTCCACCTCATTTTTTAGAATTTGGCGTTCATCTTCATATGGCTCTTCATTCCATCTGTCCTTCATTTTGTCATCTCTTTTGTATAATTCTTCTGTGCATTGCATCCAGCGTCTTTTTATTCCTTCCTGGTCTTGAATCATGCTGTTATTATTGTCATAGAGTATCCTGGTCTTTGGTTTGAATTTTCCTTTGATTTTCCTGATCTTGTGAGATTCAAGGAATCCTCAGAGGTGGTTTTGCCAGTTCCTTCCTCTGAAATATAACCTACAGCACCTGATCATTGGTGGTCTTCCATACAGGTACTAACCAACATCTGGTGCCTTTAGGGTATTTAGGCCTAAATATTTTAGTTACTTGTGAGAAAAAGTAAATAATTGTTATTAGCCATTTTAATATGTAATAATACCTAAAAAGAGTCAGCATGTTGAAGTGGTTTGAGCATCAGACTAGGACTCTGGAGACCAGGGTTCAAATCCCTGCTTGGCCATGGAAACCCACTGGGTGACTTTGGGCAAGTCACACTCTCTCAGCCTCAGAAGAAGGCAAAGGCACCTCCCTCCCCACTGAACCTGTCTTTCCAAGAAAAACCTGTGGTGACCTTAGGGTCATTGTAAATTGGAAACAATGTGAACACAACAACAATCATACCTAGTTTGGAGGGGGGAGCCTGATAGTATAACTATTTGAGATTTTAAAAGTAATTTCTCAAATTATGAGGAGGCAAGATGAGTTGAAGCTATCAGTCAGGAGGAAACATAGGGAGAATTACAAATGAGTTTCCTGAGGAAGTAAAACATTAGGAATTTGGAGAAAGCATCTCCCTTTGAGAGTAGACAGAGGAGTTTTCTGCCTGGATTCCTCTTCTTCCACTTCTTTAGAACGAACAGAATTTGGAGACTGATGTCCACACACAGCATTGCTGTTGCTGTCATTTCCAGCTGATCATGTTAATATTGTATTATATGTATTCTGCAGCAGACTGATGACTTTCGCTAAAACTCACTTCAAATTGAGTGCTACATGAGAACAAGAACTCTCAAAACATAGTGGGGTTTAAAGATCAGAGCAGCCTCTTCTTTGTTATGTTTAAAATGTGTTGTTTGGCATATACAGTATTAAGCTCCCTGAAATTGGTCAGGCCATAAATTTCCATTCGTAATCACTCTGTAACTGATAATATATTTTACCACTGTTGTTCTTGTGCAGTTGTTTTCTGGCTTGTTAATCCACATCAGAGCTGCTGCTGTTGTTAACTTCAAGCCTTTAAAAGTGTGATGGCTACATTGTAGTCAAGTTGTTGCAAACTTTAAAGAGCTTAAGGGTCCCCTCTTTCTCCCAACTTCCATTTCTCAGCCAAGATGTGAAAATTAGAATGCATTGCCGGGTGTTGTATAAAGTAATTATCTGTGAATATAAAAGGGCTTTTTAACAAACAAGTGGCACTGTTATAATTATTTTAAATGAAAAATAAAGTCAGTGTCTCAGACACCTAGACATTGTGTGGATAACTTTATTAGTTCCCACTTCAAGGTCTATAGTGCAGATGCTAATCTAATAATAATGCATTAAAATACAGAACAAAATAGGGCAGAAGAAAACTTCATTTGCTAAATCAATCTCTGGTGCTATACAAACTTAGCCCTTCTGTCAAAAAAGTCTTCTTTTTCTGATGTCTTGCCCATATATTTAACAGATAGTGAGAAAGTATGCTGAACCCTCTCCCCCTTTTTAATGGAGGAAAAGTTATTTAATTAAAAGTATTTAACTCAACAATTGTTTTGTGTTAAAAGCATTTGCTCAGGTTCTCAGATAATTCCATCTTGTTTGTATTTCTAATTTTAAAAAATCTTTTTAGATGGCCTGTGTACTTGAATAAATTGGATTTTAAAAAAACAAAGAGTGCTTTCTATACTTAAGCATTTTTCTAGAGGGGATGGGGAGTGTGTGGTGTTTGTGTGTGTGTGTGAGAGAGAGAGAGAGAGAGCATATCACAATAATGGGAATATACACTTTAACAATACAACCCTGTTTAAATGATGGCTTGTGATGTTGAGTGTACAATTGTATGCCATTGTGTCAAGGACACATCAACTATAGTTAGCACTAGGTCTACAATCATGTTTAATGTCTCATCTTAGTAAGTTACCATCCCTCAACCCACATTAGCACCCCTGCCCAGAGGAGACTTCTTGCAGAGAAAGTATCTGTTCTGGATAAGCTGTGCTTTTCTTGGATGGATAGGTAGTAGATAGTTGGGAATGGGTGATTAGGCAAATAGTTTGATGTGGAGGTGGGTGGGTGGACAGATAAATAGATATGTATATGAAATTTCCATGACCATCTGGGTCAGTAATGCTACACACACGCACGCACACCATCCCTGACAGTGGTTCTCTTAATTTTTATATATCTTGGGCAATAAGCAATTGTTTTTCACTAGAAATGCCAATGATTGGACTTAGGATCTTGGGTATGCATATGCCCTTCCAGTGAGTTCTGGGCCCTTATTTCCTGGTTGGTTGGCAACCCTGAAATCTAGCTGATAAGATCCAGCATTACCACCTCTTCTTAGTTCTCCTTTAGAAACAGGCAGCAGAGACAGCCATGAAGATCTGCTAGACCTTGTTCCAGGCCATGTGTACTGGTGCAAATGGTTGACATAACTGATCAGTTTATGAGGCCTAAGGTGAACCAGTTGTCATCCAAAATAATCTAGCATGTTCAAATATATATATAAATACTATAGATGGGTGAACCTTAGTTCTCTCCTGCTAAACAGAGTGGTCTCTGCTTTCTTTATCAAATTCCAAAGGGGTGAAATAAATAAAAGATCTTCCCCTCTAAGATCAGGAGCTTAGCTTTGCTCCTTTCAGAAGGATATGAGTTTTAGCCCTGCTGGTTTCACAAAGCATCTGTATGGTAGCAAAATATATAAACAGCATTATTTATCCCAAATTGCCCCCAATCCCTTCATATACATATGGCCAAATTAAATAAAGTATTTGGAGAAGAAGCTCCACAATTACATTGTTGGGTATAGTGGAGCTGCACATAGAACAAGTAAACGGTTGAACTCATTGATATTAGTATGTGTACAGTGCCATTGTCTCTGGATTGACCCCCGGCATGCCATCATCTGTAGTCACTGGCTTACCATTTCTTCCATGCACACAAGAAAGAGGGACTTGATCTGTGCAGCTTCAGATCGTGGTCACCACATTTTCTTGGGGACTGAAAGTCATTACAGCATTTTATTTTATTTTGTTAACTGGCACAATAGGAGTAGGGGGGTATTGTATGACCACCCACAGCACATCATCTGCTTCCTTCTCTTGGTTGTTCAAGATCTCTAAAGGGGTTACTCATAGGTTGAAATAGACACCTCATTCTGGAGTTTGTCCACTACCTAAACACACATTGTTAGAGTTGCTGCTGCTATAAGAGTAAATAAAATTCAAAGTGAAAGTTGTGATTCTGTCATTTTTAAGTATTAATTTACATGTTTTTCCAGCCTTTCCAAAACTCTGACATGTTTTCAGTGAATCTTCCTGTGATTCATTCTTATTTGAATGAACCTTATAAGATATCCTGCATTTTGTTGAAATATTTCAGTCTTTTTAAGCAAAAGCATTCTGCATTCATACAGTACTGTCTTTTTGTTCCAAACGGTCTTTATTAAAGTAAAACACATATTGGTGATAGCCAAACCTTTTTTTGTGTGCCTTCAAGTTGCCTGTTGACTTATTGCGACTCCATGAATTTCATAGAGTTTTCTCAAGCAAGGAATACTCAGGGGTGGTTTTGCCAATTCCTACTCTGAACTGTTGCTGTATTCTTCCAGATCACCTCTATGTTCTTGTTATATGACATGCATGTTCAAGGCCCGTGATACAGTGCAGTACATACAAGACACACCTACATAAAAGTATCTGTGGCCTTTAAGCAAATATTCACCAATATCAGGGGAATACAGTACTGTTCGAACTAGCCAAAATCAGTCGGATGCATTCACCTGGATTTGAGAAAATATACACATGTAGTATATTCAGTGAATTTTGCATATGTCTAGAAAGAACCATCCCCAGCACTCAGATCACCTTATCAAGAAAGATGGGAAGTGTCCTTAGTTCTCTGAGCCGTGGATGAGTGGTTGTTTACTGCTTGTATTCTGTCTTTACTATTACACGCTCATCACTCACTGCACTCACAATATCCTTGTATGGGATCTGCCACATTAATTTTCATTGGAAGAGCTGCCCTTGGAGAACTACTTTGCCTTTCCACTGGGTCAAGAGAAGCAGTATTTATGTATTTTAAGAAATACAGTGCATTTGATAATCTATTCAGTTTTTAAAAATATATGGACTAATATTCCCAGTGTGTGTAAATGTATACACACACATGTGGCCCTCTGAGCCTTGACCAATATCATATGTAGCCTTCAGTGCCAGAAAAAAAATTGTACCCTTGTAATATGTAGAGAAAGGTGATTATACTTTTTAAAACAATGTGTTTGTGCATATAACACACATCTGAAATACTGAAGGAACAGATCACCTAGGGCACTGTAGACATTATAGTTTTGTATCTGCTTTGTATTTACAATGAGTGTGTATTGCCTTACCATTTTAAGAAAGATTCCCTTCCCCAATTTATTGACTGACAAATATAAATCTCAATGAGAGAGAAACAGAGAGATGGAGCAATGGGTTCCCTTACTGTCCTGATGTCTTCCAGAACTGAAAACACCCGGACATGGTGTAGAATAGTTGCACATAGTAATGCAAGAAAAAGTAGAATTTAGATACAACTCATGAATTAACTTTAATACTTATTCTTGCATTAGAAGTTTAATTTTCCCAGATAATTTTTCAGGGAACTACTTGACAAGCCAGCAATTAAATTGTATTCGGTCATCAAGATGTTTACGGGGATTAATAGATCCTTCCCTTGAATGTTACATTCAAGAGTTTTGAAATAATAGCTATAATACATGGTAGCATGACCCCTCTTGAATCTTGCAAAAAAAAAAAATCAAGTTCTGTCATTTTAATGCAAATTGTACCTTTGGAAATGATGGCCTGAAAAGAAAAGGTTTCCATGGTAACCTTAGGGAACCACATAACCTGTTTATCATAACTTCTTCATGAAGCAAATTGCAGAGTGGAGAGCATGCTTTGATGTCAGCTGTATTTTCCTGCAGACACCCTTCTAAACTTAAGGAAAATTTAACTTGACACTTGAGGGGGGGGGAGGAAGAACTTTTTCCCCTCATTTATACAAAAAGGGGAGGCTCTTTGTGCAATCACATTTGAATTAGCTCCCTTAGGCTTATTTCATAATGATTACATGACAGTTTCTAGGTTTCGTTTCTGAGATCCGACTCCAGTTTGAAAGACAAGTCAGCCTCCTGAAAGACTAAGGAAAAACCAATATCCATTGCACGTCTCTTCTGTTTTCTTCCTTCCACCCTTGCCTGCTCCATGCTGTGGATTTTATCTTAAGATTTTCCCAAACCTTTTCAGAAGCCATAAAAGTCTTGATTGTTCAATTTTGTTACCCAAAAGGACAGAGGAGGTTCAACTCCAAAATTGGCCCTATTCCACACTTCAGGCTTTCTGGTGTTGTGATGGAAAGAAAGCATGTTGTATATATTTTGCATCCCCACTGGTGGAGTAAGAGTTGGCATCTGGACCCAGTTCCTAGATGACAAAGTAGAATCTTGAAGCTTCCACTTGTTATGCAGCTGCGTATTAACTTCTGGTTGGAAGCGAGGATGGCTACCTCCTATATCATTAGGGTCATGAGGAGTAAGGAGCAGATGTTGCAGTTCCCCACCCACCTCAATTGTCTTGCTTTGAAGTGCCATTCGAGAAGACTAGCTGACAAGACTTGACCCTCTGTTTGGTGATTTTTATTTTTTTTAAAAAAACCTCAGGCTTAGAAGAAGATATTGCCCATCTGGCATCCATCTGGTACCAAAATTGGAGGGAGGAGGAGAGATAGTACCAGATCATAGAAATACTATACCAGCTGCTAAATTAGTATCAGCAAGAAAGGGAAGGTGTCTCCTTC
>CM034701.1:197918523-197929882 GCA_020142125.1 Phrynosoma platyrhinos
TTTCACTTTTCACACTGGGCAGAACAGGAGAAATCCCGTTCATTGAAAACCCTTCCCACTTGAAATCAGCCTATTAGAGGCTGCTGCTTCTTTTGCTGTTTTATTTCTCTTTGTTTTTCCTCTTGCACTTTAGTTTTATGGCAGATTCCTTTAATTTAAGGGATAAATTTGCCAAGAGTGTCCCATGTCAGAGAAGTGTTGATGTCTTTGGATGCAAAAAGTCTCTCCACTTGGACCAAGAAATAGACTCTTAACCAGAAAGAGAGGTCAGTCCCTGAGACCTTTAATGATCAGTATTAATATGATGTATTTCTTGAGTCTCAGCCACCTTTTGAGCAAGAAATGCTGATTCTAAAAAAATCAGTGCTTCGATTCTTCTTAATCCTTGTGTTGAATCAAGAACAACATTTCTGTAACAGAAAGGACACCGAGGTAAAACTGAGAAGACCAAAGAGAGCATTTTTGTTGCACAAATCACTTTTGGAGAGCTAAAGAAAAACCAAGAAAAGCAGTGGTAGAGTGGGGAGAGAGAGCAGAGGAGCAAAGCAGGACACCTTCACAAGCCCATTAAATGTACAGTGGACCTTTAAAAGCACACCTAGAATTCTCTTCTTTTCCCCCCGGCTGTAACATAAAGGTTAGTGAATGACACAAGGGGCAAGTTTGTACTTGCAGCATTTCTTACAATTAAGGAGAGAGGGGGGTATTAAATAATCTTGGGACTATTTTATATAATGCAACTGTGGTATTTGCATAAATCCAACATCCTTCCCAACCCTTGAAGGAATGCATTAATTCATGTCCACAACCACCCTGAGATTTGTTAGATTCATGTTCTTTCTCTTGTGCACACATACACACAACCCAGCTAGTCTCTCCCATGCTGCTGGGCTAAATTAATCTTCTCAGGAGAAAGCATTTGTCTTCTGGAGTCACCTTCCCATTTTGAATATTCCCCTTGAGGTTGTAACAAGATGCATAGTTTGCAATTACTTTTTTTTTTTTGCAAGGTTACATGCAGATGTAGGCATGGAATAGCAATGGCTGCTCTCTGCATTTCATTTCCATCCCCTATACCCATTCATTTTATGTATTCCTTAGCAATATATTATGCTAATTGTATTCTGTTATCCTTTTACTGGGCTTGATAAATGGCTACCCAAAAGATGTAACGTTCCTGGCCCCAAGTAGATGCTTGGTGTTATCTCTGGATATTGTGAGCTTAAGGTCTTTCATTCTCCCATTGATTGTCATACTAATAATCCTGTTCTCGCTCTGTGTGTGTGTGTATCTTCAAGTTGCTTGTCTCCATGAATTTCATAGGTTGATGTTGTGTGCCTTCAAGTCATTTTCTTAGGTAAGGAATATTCAGGGTTGGCTTTGCCAGTTCCTTCCTCTGAAATATAGTCTACAGCACCTATTATTATTATTATTATTACAGTTTATTTATATAGTGCTGTAGATTTGCACAGCGCTGTACATATGGTCAATAAAATAGATACAAATAGATAAAAAGGCATGGCATATATTTAAAATAATAAAATAATACATATTAAGACAAGGCAACAAATTAAAAACATCAAATAATCATCATGCAATGCCTATGTATGCTTCCCTGAACAGTATAGTCTTTAACTCAGCTTTGAAGCTGGTTAAAGAAATGATGCTGGTTAAAGAAGTGATGGAGATCTCCCATCCAAGTACTAATCAGAGCTGACTTTGCTTAGCTTCCAAGATTAGACAGGATCTGGTAACTTTGAGGGTATTTGGGCCTTTGCCTAGCTATCTCTGCATATTTTTTAAAAAAATTTTAAAGTATATTGAAGCCAGACACCTGCTGGAATGATACTTAAGCCTCTCTTGTCCAGGAGTTATCGTTATGTAGAGAGATCTTGTAGCACCTTTGAGACTAATGGAAAGAAAAAAGTTGGCAGCATGAGCTTTCCTAGACTTATAGCTCATGCTGCCAATTTCTTTCAGTTTGTCTCAAAGGTGCTACAAGATCTCTACATAGGAGTTTATCACACAGGAGGCAAAGTGCCCAAATCCCATGCAGAAATGGGATTTAAAACCCCAGAAAAATCTGCAAAAGTTGGTTGATTTTCAGACACATCTGGGTTAATGAGCATGAACGCAGCATTCACCTGGACAGAAAGTCGACAAAACATTCTGCTTTTTACTTTCAGGATTTTCCTGAAGTAAAAAGCAGCATGTCTTGTTGACTTTCTGTCCAGGTTAATGTCGCGTTAACACTCATTAACCCTGACATCCTCTGAAATCAATTTGTTTGCAGGGTTTTTTTCACTTTCTGTCCAGGTTAATGTCAGACGTCATCTGAAAATCAATCCGCTTTTGTGGGTTTCTTCCCAGTTTAAATCCCATTTTTGCATGGGATCCCTCCTGTGTGATAAACTCCATACTGATTTTACAGACTAACATGGCTGTATCTTTGAATTCTACCACTATGAGGTTATCCTGGTAGCTAGTTCAAAAGACTATTTAAAACATATTTGTGTTAATACATTCTTATACTCCCCAACATTTCATAGATAAACACTGAGTGACATGTGGCTAAGCAACAGAGAGTGGTCAAGAAGGCAAAAGTTATTAATGAGGAAGAACACAGATGCTAGGAGAAACTGCAACAGTTTACTTTTGTCTGAGTCTGTCGAAAAGTGCAAGACTCCATCCCCTCCTCTCCTCTCCCCCCTGCAGAGTTAATTGATTGCAAACTACTTCTGCCCTTTAAACTGAGTTTGCAGCAATTGAACTGAGTTCGCAGCAATTGAAATGAATGGAGTACAAAGGGGGAAAATAGAAGGAGGAGACAGAAATTGTGCCATTTTAAAAGCAACTGAAAAAGTGGGAGGACAGAGAATTAATTGAGACTGTCCCTGCCAAATCCGGACAGTTGGGGATACTTGAGGAGAAAGATAGTGGTAGACCACAGGCTTTGCTTTAAGACAGAAAGAGAGGTTCTTACTGAGGGTGACAAAAAAAATAAGTATCAGAGGTTAGAACCCCAGAGTTGTTAAGACTGCAAGCAAATGGTGTGGAGTAAGATGGTAAAAGCAATGGCATTAAGAGGTCACAAAATTATTTTAGTAGATCAGGAGCAGGTGCCATCAGGTACTAGATGTGCTAGGATTGGAACTGAGAGGTAGCTGCCATTTCTGTCTTTACTTCAGATCTTATTTATAAGTGATACTAGCTCTAGTTTTCAGTGTCTACTCTGGAGAGGAAGCAAAATATCATACAGTATGACCTTGGTATCCACAGAACCAGTACCTGTGGTTTCACTTACCTATGTCCTACAGAGAACAACTCTCTAGGCATTTTCTAGGTCCCCTAGTGCAATTCTGTAGTATGCTTCTGACAGACAGTGACCATACAGTTGCACTAGACAACTTAGAAATGCCCAGAGAGTTGTTCTCTGTCGGAATGTAGGTTCTCCAGCACAGCTTTATGGTCAACTTCCTCTAGAAGTCATTCATTTCAATAGGTTTTGCTATTATCTGTAATTTCTCATTTCCACAGTAAGTCTGGGAATGTATCCCTCACAGATGCAGGTGTCATACCCTTTCCACCCATGGAAAGTCGCCTTCTGTTTGCAGAAGGGGCTGTAATCCTGCAGAGGCACCCACAGGGCAAAGAGGAGGAGGCAAGTCTGACTGATTCCTCCTCTCACCTGCAACACACTACACTACCACCTCTCAAGCAATTTTAGGGGGGGGGAGTCCATTTACTCTGCTTTATCTGGTGCGTCAGCTGCAGCTCTTTCCAGGGAAGGCAGATCTGACCAATGAGCCATGTCTGGATTACCTGTCAGACAGCCTACTGTAACATTCTCTATCTTGTAAAATGTTTAGAAGCTATAGAATTGTGCAAATGTCATGACTAGAGTGCATTTTAGATATGGTCTTGAACCAAGTGGAGGGGCTTCCAGTTTGCTTCTGTGCTTAATTCAAGGTGCTACGTTTGTGAAAAGTTTGGGGTCAGGGTATCTGAAAGACTGCCTCCTCTTGTATGAGTCTGCTATATGAGATTTCCAGTGGAGGCATCCTATCCCTCCATTCCACCCTAAGAGATTGGGTTTGTGGGTATATACGCCTGGGATTTGTATATACGCCTGGGATTTGTCTCTGGCATTTCAGATATGGAACTTTCTTCCAAGGGATATCAGGCTGGCTCCTTATGGATTTTTCAACAGGTAGTCAAAATAGCTGTCATTTTGTCAGACCTTTCACTCTTAAAATTGTTTTTGCTTGTTTTTACAGAATATTTTGCTCCATTTAAAAATATATACATTATAATTTTAATGAAAATTCTCTTGGGGGCCCTGTTGGTCTAGAAAGCAATTTATAAATACATGATAATAAAGTTTCAGGGAGCTGCAGTGTAAAGGTGGAATTGTCCATAATCCCCACCCCACCCACCCACCACCACATCCCCTGCTGCAAGCAAGAGCATCCAATTGAGAACAGGATCCCTGAGAACGTTGGAGCCAAGCCAAAGAAAATCCAAGCCAGCATTGCGTGAAGCAGGCGAAGCCCTACTGAGGTGTAAAAAGGGATATGTACGTTGTGGTATGCAGTCCCCTTATTTGTCCTAGTAGACATATTCTTGGTACAAGGAGTTTTTCTTTTGAATTTAAGGTGAATGAGATAGGCATGGGATGAGGAAGCTTTTAAGACCTGGGGCCATGTGTGTGTAAAGTATATATGTGCAAGTCACTCAGAAAAATCTCAGGTGTGGGAATTTATTAATTTTCACCAAGTGTTGTCCATCCTAGGTAAGGCCAAGTTTAAAGTGATTGGGGCCCTGGAACAGTTCCAGAAATGGGCACCCTTGTGCAGATGCATGCACTCTCCCATTGGAGGAATGTCTTTGTGCTATGGCTGATCACAGGGAAGGGGTGGTGACTCATATTTTCCAGCTAGCATGATCAAGACCAGAGCCTTTGTGGCAGTGACTTCATTGTGTCACCAGCCTCTTCTGTCACAGCAAAGCTGGCAATTGAAGTCAGAGAGGACAATAAACACGATCAGCCAAGGGGCAGGGAGAAAGAGGACTACACTCTTCTCTCCCCAGGAGCATTACAACATCTCAATACAAGAAACTTGTGTCTATATGTTTTATGTGTGTAGCATCAGAGGGCCCCGGAGCCTTTGCTTCACTTGTACTATTGATGGACCAGCTTGGATCTTGGTTGATCCTAGAAATGCATGGCTTCCAGTCTTAAGAACTGTTCGAATGAACAGTTTGGGCACTACAAGCGGTACTCTGTCTTCCTGGTCACATTGATCTCTCACTTGAGAGATGCATGCAGTTTTTTTGATTAAAATGTGTGAATACAATCCTGGTATTTGTGTGATAAATGGTAAAATGTGTGAATACAATCCTGGAATACAATCCTGGTCACATTGATCTCTCACTTGAGAGATGCATGCAGGTTTTTTCGATTAAAATTAATTATATTAAATGCTTCACATTAAATAAAGCACTTCTTAATTTCTGTTAGGGAAACTACTTAACCCCTGATAACCACCATATCTTTGGCACGCTATAAAATATGGGCAAAGACTGATTCAATTTGAATAAACATTTAAACTGAGAATGTAACAGGTCAGTTTAAGAGAAATGGTCTGTTATAGGGGGGAAATACCTTTGATTAAAAAAACCCCATTGTAATTACAAAACAAAGCCACCCAGCATCATTGTGAAAAGCATGGGAAAGATAACAGCCCATCAACAGTAGGAGAATTAAAGCTGCAACAAGTGATGTAAAGATCAATGAATTAACGAAATATTTGATGTGCAAGATCAATGTAAGCTTTGTTAAAACTCTAAAGAATAGAAAAGGCCCCTGGGGGAGTTAAAATACAGGTGTGAATTATTTGAAATGCTTTCATTTTAAGTCAGTGAGGTTTTAAATATACCTTTGCATCCTCCTAGTTCTCAAAATTCATTTCCAAATGTTGAAATAGTATCACTTTCATACTGGAAAATATGGGCACACCAACCAAGGATTTCTCCTTCACTTGAGCAGAGGAGGCTGCTCTGCTCTCTACCTTGTAAAAGTCATGCAGTCTTGTTGAGAAGAGAAACGGAGGATCTCCAGGTCATTGTTCTGGGGTGCATCCAAGAAAGGTAGTAATAGGCAGAGATTTTGAAAAGTTTCTCTGTTTAGGTTACAACTCCCAGCCAGCATGGCCAGTGGGGGTTCTGGGAGCTGTGGTCAAAAAAAAAGGGGAGGAAGGGGTATTTTTTTTTAGCTCAAGTACTATATGCCCGTGCATTTCAAGTACACAGCTAAGCTGATCAGTAAGCCAAAGACCCTGTCTTTTTTCCATAACTCTGCACTCACTAACATCACATGTGCATGTATACAACTGCATGATTGCCTGTAGCCATGAGAACATAGAAATCCCTTCCTTCCCACTCCATAACTTTTCCTTAGAGGACAAAGAGCAGCTTCAGGGTAAGGGAAATGTTGGCATGTTTTATTCAAACAACAGTGTAGGAGTATAAGTTGATGCCAAAGTGTTTGAACTATGCATGTTGATTGTATTCACACATTTAACCTCAAGTCCAGTTTGGCCCTCATCTTTCTTTATTGGTGTTATTTCCCTTTATCTAGTGCTGCAGTAAACAACAGCAAAAGAAGGAGAACTGGGAAGATCTTAGAGGCCCATTCAGACTAATGATTTATTCCAATGTATATTTCGTCATTTAATCTTACTTCTTGAAATCTTTTTTTTGCTGTTGTCCAGAGGCACTTTTGATTACTACAGTAATAAAACAATACATTTTGTTTCATTTGTGGGTGTCTTGCTTGTTACATTGGTTATTACGTTAGGTGCATATGTGTTCAGTCCTCTGAAATATGTCAAAGATATTAACAGGTTATTGCAATCCTCAAACAGTCTCCTATTCATAGAGCCCTTCGAATATTTTCAGAAATATTTCACTATTTTCAGAACAGTTTGGGACAATTTACTTGTTGCAATTTGGGTATTCACATAACCTGAAATGGTCAGTTTTGAAGGGACAGTCCTGATTAATTCTCTGCCCTCCCACTTTTTCAGTTGCTTTTAAAATGTCTCAGTTTTTCCTTCCTTCTCCCACTTTCCCACTTTGTCTCAACTTAACGTCTCTCCTAACTTGTGTCTTCTTCCTCATTAATAACTTTTGTCATCTTGACCACACTGTGATGTTGCTAAGGTACATGTGTCTATGTTTTCATCTGTGAAATGTTGGAGAATCTTTTCTCAGCAATACACCTGAGACACAGGCTGGCATCCTGTTGATTAGTTTCAACTAGAGTAGACCCATTCAATCAATTGTCGAATAGGGAGTCAACACATAAGTAAATCCTATTGATTCAATGAGTCTGTTCTGATCAACACTAACTACAGTCTGCTTGTGTAATGGGAAAGGAAACAAGTTCTGGATTCCTCTGTTGTCAAATTTCCTGGATCTTTATAAAATGAAAGAGCATTTAAATCAAGCATAAGATAGACAAGACATTGTAGAAATTTGGTGGACACTTTCTTACCTGTTACCACTGCATTTGTATCTGAATTCAAAGGGAAGCAAAAATTTCAAGGGAAGCAAAAATTTGACCAAACACATAGGTACAACAAAAAAGAGAAAAGGTTGACTTTGATAGTGGAGAGGAATAATTTGTGCTCCCTTCAAGTAAAGCACAACAAAGCCTGTAATTAACAAGCTGAATTGTCTGAAAGCCAAATAAAGTCCTTTATACTGAAATGCATTTGTTTTAAGGAAGTCAAAAGGTCAGGAGGGCAAAGCACCAAGTCATGGAGTGCAGCTGTTGAACCAGATCTGGAATCTCCAAGGGAGTAACTAAAGAAATTTCAGCAGAGGGGAAAACACACACACATACACGTATCACTGAGGTTATTTAAAAAATAATAATTAAGCATGCACACACAAACAACCATAGACTGACCTTGAAGCTTTTAAAAACCTCTTTTCCCAGAAGAATACTTTGGAGATGTAAACAGAGATAATAAATTAAGAGAGGATTGGATTTTGTCATTTGCTCTCTTAAGGCTGTCAGTTCTTAGAAGAGGGGAATAGTCGATATATGAGAGCCAGCATGGTTTAGTGGTTCCAGTGTTGGGCTAGGACTCTGGAAACCGAAGTCTGAATCCTCACTCAGCCATGGAAATCCACTGGGCTAGGCATACTCTCTCAGCTTTAGACGAGGGGAGCAAAAGCAAACCTTTCTAAACAAATCTTGCCCAGAAAACCTACGGTAGTTTGCTTTAGAGTCACCAAAAGTCAGAAACTTGAAGGCATACAACAACAACAACATAATTGATATGAGTGGAATGGTTTAATAATCAATTGTTGTCTTGAAACTCAACAGCTAAGTAAATAGGAAAGTAGAGAGAAAAATATAAATATATTTTAAAACATAATCCTTCCATTGCAACTACCTGTTATGTGAAGATTTTTATATGTTGATATAAAACCCTGACACTTAGGGGGGAAGCAGACGAGAGCTTCCCAGACGCCCTGGGCCGGCACGCCACGGGGCCGCAGCCTCCGCACCTCAGCACACCAGCGGCGTCCCTGGAAGGAGCACTAAATCAGCGCTCCTTCCTCAAGACAGGGAAAGTGCGCCCTAAAAGCGTCGGGCGCACTTTCTCTGTCTTTTCCACCGCAGCATGTCCGGTTGCTGCGGGGGGAGGTTGTCCCCGGAGCGCCGGCCGTGCGGAGGGCCGGCGGCTCCGAGGACGACCTCAGGGAGAGGAAGGAGCGCCGCGCGTGTGGCTGCTCCTCCTCTTCCTGGCCTCGGAGACGGCTCAATTAGCCGTCTGCCGAGGCCCTAAGTCTAAACTACTTATTCACACACACATAAACAGACAAGGTAAAGGTTATGATCAACATCTCCCATCTATTTTTTCTTAGGCCACAAACCACTAATAATTCTCTATAGCAGGGGTAGGCTTTCCCCTTTAAAAGCCAAGGGACTTCAGCTCCCAGAAGCCAACATGGCTAAGGCTTCTGGGAGCTGAGGTCCCTCAGCCCTTAAAGGGGAAAAGTTGCCTACCCCTGCTCTATAGGCTTGTGAATGATCAGTATTGGCTTTTAAATATATAAACAAAAGCAGGAATGTGCATGCCTCTATGTTGTCTGGGCAGAGACAAATCCTGTATTGAGTAGACTGTCCCATTGCTACATAAAGATCCAGTAACAGTTGCTGAGGTCATTGTGGGATAAGAGGACTCCTGTTCAGTCCCATGACCAGAAGGCTCTGTTTTGTCTCCCCATTTAGTAGTGGAAGTCATTACGAGTTTTGGGTTGGGTACCACCAACATGCTGATGACACTCAGCTCTACTTTTCTTTGTCATCAGAGCCAGCTAGGGCTTTGATGGTGATAGAGCTGTTCCTGGATACTATAGTGAGCAGGAAGAGGGCCAGTAAACGAGCTAAATCACAGTAAGACAGAGACTCTGTGGACTGATGGTTCTTGAGTGTGGGAATTGGTGCACTCCCCTAAAGGAGCAGATGTGTAGCTTGGGAGTACTCTTGAATCGATCTTTGTTGTTGGAGGCCCAGGTGAATTCCGTGACTCAGATTGCTTAGAAAAGGCTTTGACTGATCTGCTAGCTACAGCGTCACTTAAACAGGGATAACTTAACCACAGTGGTTCATGCACTGGTAATTTCCCAGTTAGACTAGTAAAGTGCACTCTGTGTTGAAGATGACTTGAAGACAGCTTGGGAACTGCATCTAGTACGCTGGGGGCTGCATGTGGCCCATCAAAGGATTTTTGGGTGGTCCATGATGATGTGGAACGACTACAAGGCTCCTTCTCCACTTGGCCACCTCCTGAGGAAAGGGCCATGTGGAGGAAGAGGAGGAGGAGCGGTGAACACCTGCCCTTTCTGAGGAGAAGGCTGGATAGAGGAGGAGGACGGGAAAATGCTTGCCCCAGGGCTCTTCCACAGCCTGGCTTTCTGTCAAGGAGAAGGCCATGTGGCACTGGAGGAGGACAGGCAAATATTTGCTCTTCAAGGCTCCTCCACTGCCCTACTTTGTCTGAGGAGAAGGCCAAGGAGAAGGCAGTGGAAGAGGACAGGTGTAGGAGGAAGACCACACTCTGCAAGGCTCCTCCACTGCTTGGCTTTCACCTGAGGAGAAGGATGGGTGGAGGAGGACAGGCAAATGCTTGCCCTGCCAGATTTCTCCTTTACCCAGCTTTCTTCCAAGAAGGACGGGCAGCAGAGGAGGAAGATTGGCAAACACGAGAATGAAATTGATATCAATTAATTCTAATTAATATTAATATTATTAATTAATTAATATTTAATTAAGACCAATCTGCAGCCTGAAGAAGTTAAGTCTTTTTTAATTTTGGCCCGTACCAACTACCAAGTTGTGCAGGTCTGATCTAGTGCAAGGTGCAGCAAGCAGACTGCTGACTGGAACACCATACAGAAATCATATAATACTGGGTTTAAAGGAATTACACTGGCTGCCAATATGTTTCTAGTGTGAATTGAGGTGCTGGTGATAACATTTGGAGCCCTAAACAGCTTTGCATCTTGATATTTGAAGGAACATCTCTCCATATATATGCCTGCCCAAGAATTGGAGAGACCCTCTTCTGTGTCCCATTGATAGGGTAATGTGAAGAACACAAGAGGGGCATCTCTTAAGTACTGGTGTCCTTCCAGCATCAAGTCAAAACATGGCTTTTTATTAAAGATTTCAGGCCTAATTGATTCTATCCAATTTTCACATGTCCTACAGTTGGCATCATTTTACGTTGTTTTAACTTGTTTTACATTGTCTCAACTTAACTGATAAATATTATAAGAAAAGCAGGCTTGGACATAGAAGAAGGAGGAGTGAAAATAGGAGGAAGGAATATCAGCAATCTAAGATATGCAGATGACACCATAATACTAGCAGAAAACCTCACAGACCTGGAACACCTACTAAGGAAAATCAAAGAAGAAAGTGCAAAGGCAGGCTTAATGTTGAACATAAAGAAAACAAAAGTAATGACCGCTGAGGACCTTCACAAGTTCAACCTAGACAATGAAGAAATAGAAATAGTAAAAAAATTCCCATACCTGGGATCAAACATTGATAGAAATGGGGACTGCAGTCAGAAAATCAGAAGAAGATGGAATGTGGCTGTGAAAGAACTAGAAAAGATTTTAAAATGCAAAGACATATACAACTAAGCACAAAAGTTAAAATCATACAAGCCATTGTATTGTCTATTGCCATGTATGGATGTGAGGGCTGGACAGTCAAGAAAAATGTGCTGAAATCCCTCCACTGGCTGCCGATTAGTTTCTGGGCGCAGTA
>CM034701.1:197929982-197957637 GCA_020142125.1 Phrynosoma platyrhinos
TATTATTATTATTATTATTATTATTATTATTATTATTAAAATGAGAGGAAGAAAATTATTGCATTTGAGATGTGGTGCTGGAGAAGAGTGTTGAGGATCCCATGGGCAGTCAAAAAGACAAACAAATGGATTGTAGAGCAGATCAAGTCGGAAACCTCCCTGGAAGCCAAGATGACCAAACTGAAGCTGTCATACTTTGGACACATCATGAGAAGGGAGGACTCGTTGGAAAAGACAATACTGCTGGGAAAGGTGGAAGGAATTAGGAAGAGAGGAAGGCCACATGTTAGATGGATGAACTCTATTAAGGTCACGAATATTAAAGGGTTGCAGGAATTAAGTAGAGCAGTGGAGGACAAGGGGTCTTGGAGATTCTCATCCATAGGGTCACCATGGATCAAGATCGACTCAAGGGCAGTTTATACTAAAATATATTGAATGATTTATAAATTGTTTGAAATTTATTTTATTGTAAGCCTCCCTGAGATCTTTGGATATAGGGCAGGATATTTTAATAAAATATGGTAATAGAGTCTGCATCTTTCTATGGCTAATGAGTACTGTGCTCATTCCCCCCTGTGAAAGAAGAATCTGGTGGGGGAAAACTAAAGTTGTAAGACACATACAGAAATCTGGTTCTTGTGTAAGAAATCTAGTGTGAGAAAACAAGGGTGTGTAGATTTAAAATGAGGCAGTTTAGGAAATTAGTGCCAGGGCTCACTATTTATTTGTTAATAAGATAATGGCAAACTTCCTCTTAAATATTTCCAAGAAAACCCCATAATAAGTTCACGTTAGTCAGAAACAACTTGAAGGCACACAACAAGATAAGGGTACCACAGTGCTTTTGTGGATGCTATGAAGCATGCCCATTTCTCAGATTTTGGGGTGATGGGTACATAAATATACAGCCTTTGCTAATACTTAGGAAATTGATCGCCCCAATTCATATGGTATGAAAAAAACCCTGAAATTATGTGCTTAAATCAAACTTTGTATCTCTAATAAATTGTAATACATTTGACTTTGTAACATTTTTACATGAGTTTGAATTCTAAGCACTATCAGATTACATTATAAACCATGATCAAAAAAAAAAAAACTAGCAAAAATATAGTTTGCATAGTGAAATGCTTGAAAAAATTGTTGCTCAGAAGGAGAACATTCTGTTTTACAAATGTTTTTATGATTTTTAAATTAGGCTCCCATTTTCTCTCAGATTCAAAGAACCCTGCATCTGAATTCTGTGTTGTTATGTGGTGCTGTACATGTTTTGGTGGGCAGCATGGTCTTGTATTGAAAATAGCAAATTAAAATGCAACTTTATCTGGTTTGTGTATGTTTTTCAAAAGAAATTGTAGCTTACTGCCAGCTTCTAATCTCTAATACTAATGTGAGTCTCACATTACTAGCCTTTCACTCCTTATTTTGCCCTAAAATACTGAAATATGTGCAATCCTGAGAGACTCCTGGGTAAATGTTAGTTTTAAAAGAGTTAATCCCCTCTGAACCATGTAATGAAAGGGAAAGGGAAGTCATGAAGTCCTAATTCAAGGTCCAGGAGGCATGAATTTAAATGGCAGAGCAGTTGATAGGGAGGTGAGAAATAATGTTAAATGGAGAGCAGTTATTCAGGTCAGCATCCTCTGCACACAAAGTAATTGATATCCGGTACAGCTGAAAAAACAGCAGAACATGCTCAACACGACATTACAGCCGTAGGAAGTGAGAGAAAGGAGGGTGTTACCCTTGAAGGAAAAGTGAGTTACCTACCAGTTTTGTTCCACTTCAAAGCTAATTTAGTATGGAGAATGGGGACTTGCACATTCAGCTATTTTTTAGGCTATATTCTAGAAAACTGGTGGCACAGCATCATCTAAGGAAGTGAACTCACAAAGGTGTACTAATTCTCAGCAGTTCCTGATGTAGAGAGAGCTTAGAGGAGCACCCAGGCAGTTGGGATGTTATGAGATATCAGATTGAAATGTTTTGCTTTTATTTAGAACTTTTGCTTTCTGAGTGAAACAGAGTAGTACCCTGTTTAGCAATAAGTTACTATAGATAGCAACAAAATTGGCAAGCACAGCAATCTCAGTGGGATTTCACAGTTGAAACGCTGTGCAAATGACTTTTTACTTAGATCAAGGTGTCAGCATATGACAGCATTTGACATTCTAGTTATCAATTTTCATTTTTTTTAATTTTATTTTTCAAGTCAAGTGTTTTTCTTTTTCTTTACTGAATTAGTAGAGAAACAAACATGAAAGAAGGCATCTAGGGTACTTTGATGTGGATAATATCTACAGTCCAATAAAATGAAGGAAATGTATTGATTGTTGAAGTGCAATGTCTGGCTTTTATAAATCTTTCTGCTTAACTCAGTGGTTAAATGGTGGGACAGGACCCCCAGGGAGGTTGCAAAAGTTGCTAGGGAGTGGGCAAGACTTGGAGGCCCTGATCCCCCCTCCTCCTCCTGTTCCTCCTCTCCTTCTCAAACCTTTCTTTTCCTGGAGGGGATGAGAAAGGTGAGGAGAGTGCTTGGAGAAACTGTGAAGTCGTAGGCTTTCATGGCCGGCATCCATAGTTTTTTTGTGGGTTTTTTCGGGCTGTGTGGCCATGTTCTAGAAGAGTTTCTTTCTGACATTTGGCCAGCATCTGTGGCTAGCATCTTCAGAGAAAAAGAAGATGCTAGCCACAGATGCTGGTGAAATGTCTTTCTCTGAAGATGCTAGCCACAGATGCTAGCATCTTCAGAGAAACGTCTTTCTCTGAAGATGCTAGCATCTTTCTCTGAAAATGCTAGCCACAGATGCTGGCCAAACGTCAGAAAGAAACTCTTCTAGAACATGGCCACACAGCTCGAAAAAACCCACAAAAAAAAAAACTTGGAGAAACTGTCTGTGCCTTAGGAAAAAGGAAGAGGATGAAAGCAGGAAAGCTTGCTAGATCATGGCCTCTGGTGGGGCCCATCCAAGCTGCCACTACTTCTTCCGCCACCCTTTCTGTCATTGCCCCAGTTCTTAGGACAAGACACTGCTACAGCCTCAGCCAGCATACTTACCCAGTCCAGTGTGCCCTAGGCACATGGCAGACGAAGGAGACCCAGTGACCCCCAGTGGATGAGGAAGCCAGCAGTGCTTCTTGCTTGGATCCTTCACCTGGCTATGGCTGGCCCCCTCGCAGGCAGAGGAGAAACAGCTGAGTGTGGCTGTGTAGGAAACAGCACAGCATGTGTAAAGTTTACACATGTTACATGTTGAATTTATTTATATAAAAACGTTCCAATTTGAATGATATTTCCTTATAAAATGTTAAAATATTAATATACATGAATATCAAAATGAAAAAATGCATACTAAACACACAATATATTTATATTCATATACTACATTGAGTAGGGGGATACAATGTCTGCGTGTAGATATGAAGGGGTGTCCCAAGGGTAAAAAGTTTAGGAAACTCTGGCTTAACTGGGGAAAAAATAAGCAAAAAGGATCCAAATCAGATCTATCTCTCCATCCTGGATCAGCCATTGTTTTGACTGTCATTAACTGCCAGCTGTATCACCATGGGCTGGTGTGTATTGCCTACCCTCAAAACATGCAAAAATCAGCATTAGGATACTTTTGAAGAAAAGCAAAACTTGAAGCTAAATTGTGTGTGGACAGGAATCCTGCCACTATTGCTTGTGAGAAGAGCCCAGTGTGAGTTTGAAACATTTGAAATGCTACAACCTCTTCTATCTGTCAAAATCAACTTCCAAAGTCTTCATGTGTCCCAAATCTTTTAGGTGTGGAGAGACCTGGGTAGATTTATTTTTGTGTTGCTTATCTTTCATGTGATCTCCCTGTTCCAGTTTGACACATTTATGCTGGAACACAATTTATTATGTTGTGAGTTTGTTTGGTTTTATTATTTTTTTAAGCTCACTTTAGGAGGGTGACAGGCAGGGAAACCCAGATATTGTTGCCTCTCCAACACATCTGAAGATAACAGTAAAGAAATGTGCGTTTGATAACAGAGCATGGGAAGTTGCAGATAGTAAGACAACGGCAGTAGCAGAATTGTGATCAATGCAAATCAAAGCACACAGAATTCCATCAACAACCTGTGGCACAGCAAGGCACTGTTTTCACTGGGGAAGGCAATTTAACCCTCATTCTTCCTATGGTGTAAAATTACAATGGCAGTGTGGCTGCAGTGTGGTCAAAGAGATATAAACACATAAGAAGATCCCTATGAGCCAAACCATTGATTTGTCAAGTTCAATACTGTTTACTCTGTGTGGGGTTTCACACACAGCTGTTTCCCAGATATATCTGAAGTTGCCAGGAACTGAACAGGATCCTTTCCCATACAAAACACTTGCTTGGTGATCTTTACTGAGGGAGCCCTTTGACACTACACAATTATAACACTATGATTTCAGTCTAATCCTGTGGAATCCTAAGATTGGAAGAGGCACTTGGAATCCTGAGGCAGAGAGTTCCTCTGTTGCCTCTGACCAAACTACTAATCCCAAAAGCACAAGAAGCCACAATGGCAGCTAAAATGGAATCAAATGGAATGTGTAGTACCTCGGATGCAGTGGCTCAAGTGGTTGAGACGCTGACACTGTTCATTGCAAGATTGGCGGGTTGGCAGTTCAAGGCCCAGATGCAGCATGATGGGGTGAGCTCCTGTCACTAGTCCCAGCTTCTGCCAACCTAGCAGTTTGAAAGCATGCAAATGCAAGTAGATAAACAGGTACCACTCTGGAGGGAAGGTAAACAGCGTTCTGTGCAATCCTGCTAGCCACATGATCACAGAGTAGTCTCTGACAGCGCTGACTCTTTGGCTTAGTAACAGAGATGAACACCACCCCCTATGGTCAGACATGACTTGACAACCTTGTCAACAGGGAATACCTTTACCTTTATCTCAGGGCCTTAAGGGATAAATGGCAGTTGAGTTGCTTGTGTGAAATTCCGCCCCCATCAGCTAGGCTGGTTTTAAGTAGAACAATACTACTAACTGCACAGTTCAGCACCCATACCATTACACTCTAGTAAGCACACAAAGCTGTGTTTCCCTTTAAATGTAGCACCATAATGCCATATTTGTGTTCATGTAGCCTAAATACCTTAAAGCAGGGGTAGGCAACCTAAGGCCCGGGGGCCGGATGCGGCCTCCCGAGGCCTTTGGACCGGCCCTAGGCCGGTCCTGCCACCGCTGCTGCCTGCCTGCTATGATGATATTGATTATTGTTGTTATTACTTGTTCTTAGGGTTTTCTTGGCAAAATCTCCACAGGGGTTTTGCCATGGCTTTTCTGGGGCTGAGAGAGTGTGCATGCATATTTTTAATTTTTTTTAATTTTTAATTTTTATTTTTTTATTTATTTATTTTGTGCTTCGGCCCCCCCCCCATTGTCTGAGGAACAGCAACCCGGCCCCCGGCTCAAAAAGGTTGCCTACCCCTGCCTTAAAGGCACCAGATCCCAACTGATCTTGGAAGCTAAGCAGAGTCAGCCCTGATTAGTACTTGGTTGGGAGATAGCCAAGTAATCCCAAATGCTATAGTCTGTATTTCAGAGGAAGGAACTGGCAAAAGCACCTCTGAGTATTCCTTGCTTGAGAAAACCCTATGAAATACATGAGAGCAACATAAATCAACAGGGGACTTGAAGTGACATAGACACACAATACTCAACAAATTGTGATGGCATCTGTTTATGGTTTAAAACTGATCATTTTGCTACTGTGCAGATTCATCAGTATTTAGCCCATTGATAGGCTTATAAACCATATAAAGAGTAAAGTCCTCCTTACCTAGAGAGAGCAGCACATATGATAAGGATTTTCCAGAGAAGTCATTGTAAATGAGAAGAAAATGCAGTACAAACCTGTTAGTCTTTTTTTGTTTAAGTTCTTGAGGGAGGGTAGCAGGACAGCAAGCCTCTCCAATTCCACGGCAAACCTTGACAACTTTTAAATAATAGCTGTGTTGCAAAGGTAACAGTTTTTCTACCTGCCAAATAGTAATGCTTCCCTTTTATCCACGAGGGAAGTAATTAGGAGATTCTTACTAAGTATTGGCTTTATGCCATCTCTCCCCCAGGAATTTTGAGGTGGGTTGCTCTTTCTTTTATAAAAATTGTATTGATTAAGGATTTATACTGTGGAAGAAAAGTTTTTCTTCTCTGGAGCACAAAGGGCACAGCTCAGTAGGAAGCCTGGGTCAAAAGTATGTTCTGTATTGTATTGAACATAATATCAAGCACTGACATAACACATATTAAGATTCTAATGAAGTACACAAGATAGTACAAAGAAGATCATTAAAAAACACGAGGAATAAAAAGAGGATTCTGCTTTATGTTTTTTTCTTGTTATTAACTAATTCTATATAAATATAATCAGCATACATCTTTCATTGTAAAGAAGGAAATTCATGTAACAAACAATTTTCTCAGGCAGAAATAAAATCAAAGTTCAGCAACATTGCTATTAACTAAAGTATTACAAAAGAGTTTTTGGCTGCATTCTTATGCTTACATTGCAGTAAGACCTGTTGATAGCAATCAGATTTAATTGATACATAATTGATACTTTAATAGATACATTTCAGGCTTGCACAGTTAGTCTGGTTCTATCTGCTGACTGAGGAGGAAGATGAGAAATCTGAGAATCATACATTCAGTTATGTCATTTGCTGGCACTATTCAAGAATGAAGGGAAAACTTGGCACTGTTCCTACACTTTGTGGAACTACTGAATGCTGTTCCGTGTTTTGCAGTGTAAACATACAAGACACCATCAGCATTAAAGAAAAAAAATACCGGTAGTAGAAGCAACAGTTTTTCTTTCTGGGTTATCTTCTCTCTCTTTCTTTTAGTCTGTCATCTTCGTAGCTGCCCTGCTTTGCCTAAGAAATAATAACACTTCACATTGCCATCTTGAGGTAACTGAGGGCTGATAGGGTTGACACCTGACACGATCTTGAAATTAACACTTTCTTCTGGAAAAAAAATTAAAAATCCATTATATCGATACAGGGATTTCAAACATAATAGGCGGGGGATCAGCAGCACTACTTTTCCTACCTAGAAATAAGCCATAGTATTTGTGCATGCTTCTCTTTCTGTGTGTGTAGACACAGCAGATTTCCATGGGTGAGAGCTAAGCCACCATGGTATTCTCCTGCTTGTGGTGCATGATAGTTTTTGAATTTCCAGTTGCACCTCCCAGTGTCCCCTAAAAGTCTGCCTAAGTTGGGGGTGATCTGGAGTGATATCTTATGAGTGATAAGCCACTGGAGGAAACCAAGAATGTCTTTACCTTCTTGGTCATGCAGAGACATTTCTCACTTGCCTATGGAGGTGTGTGTTTGGATCCTAGCCTATATTTAAAGCAGTTATCACAGTATAATAGTCCGTGTGAGGAGCCACATTTCAGTTAATGTGGGTGCTATAGCATGAGTTTGGTTAAATTTCTTGCATTTCTGATTAATCTTGTTTTAACACAACATGAAGTAGTCTCTGTGGCTGCTATCTTATCCCAGATATTGAGCTCAATGGGGCTTCTGAGTAGATATCCATAGGATTGTGTTGCATACTTCCTTAACTTTATGAAACAGACAGATCATCCTATATTGTGCTAACTTGTATAATGGACTATTGAACTCACATTTAATTAACAGTCTGCCTGGGAAGATTTCAGTAAATGAAATATCTACAAAATGGGCGAGGTAGGAAGAAAATGTAGTCTACATTGTAGACAAATACTTTTTATTTAAAGTGTGGTTTAAAAAAAAACACCTTGTAGCTACACAAGTAAACCTCTTCAGAGTGACTTTAGAACATAAATAATCCTTATCCTTTGAAATCATATGAATAGACAATCCATTCAGAGTTAAGCATTTTCATATCCAGATGATTTTAGATAGGCTTCACAGTATTCATGTCCCGGGGTGCTTCGGGCTTTAAAGGTATGAATGAGCAACTTAAATTGGGCCTGGAAACAGAGATGTAACCAGTGCAGGTTGAATTTAAAATTGGTAAAATGTTTTGACCAGCCAGCCCGAGATACCAAAGTCATCTATTATATAATGGCAGAACAAAACTTCTTCCATTAATTGAAGTTGTGCTGTTTTCAAGGTAGCCCTACGTGGCAGTAATCCAGTGCTGAGGTTGCCAGCTGCTTAAGTCTACTGTTCCATGCACTGGTGCTGGGACTTTGGCCATATGTAGCCTGAGCTCTGAAGGAGAGGGCATCAGACCAGGTACAGAGAGGAGAGACTGAAATGAGAAGGCAGCATTTGGAAGGTTGCATGTCTCCCTCCATCCTTGTGCTTTACTTCTGTCCTTCTCATCTTCCTCCACCCATCATGTTATCCTTAACTATCCTGCACTAGAAGCAGAAAGCAAGGAGGAAATCATGCAGCACCAGTGGAGGACTGGAGGAGAGAGTGGAGTGTTACCCAAAGAAAGGTGGAGGGACTGGACCCCAAATACAGCATGGGGTATGCTTCTTCTAACAGGAGAGAGATTGGTGGGGAAAATGTAGCAAAGGGAGGGTACATTTGATATCTTATAGCAGGGGTATGCAACCTTTCCCCTTTAAGGGCCGAGGGACTTCAGCTCCCAGAATCCCAGGAGCTATTGGCCAACATGGGACTTGTAGAGCTCATCAGGGGTTCCTCCTTCCTAAACTCAGTATATAGATTCCAGTATTTCTCTGCTTAATATAATAGGTTTGTGTGTTTCTTCCACTTTAATAACTTTTGCCTGCTTCTTTCCTGGCCGCACCTTTTTGACCACTCTGTAAAATTGCTCACCCATGTTTTTTTGTTGCCTGTTTAGAGGCGACATAGCTGGGTACTTAAGAGCTAAGCCACAGCATAAACTGAAATAACTAATGGCAAAGCTTCCCCCCCCCTTTTTTTTTTTAAGATGGTGAGCTTCCTTTGGAGCTTTGGGTATGAAAAATAAAAAGGCACATTTCAGTGAGTTCAATTAAGTTACTGTGTCTAGAAATAAAATGTAAAAAGTGGGAGGAAAATACAATCTGTTCTGGCTCGGCATCTTTGTCGTTCACTGAAGCATTATTTTTTAATCACAGAATATATCTGAAGAGAGTGAGCACAGCAAAGTTGTGGGAGATGCAGCAAATAATGCTTTAATTTAGATTAAAGATAATTTTTAAAATAAAAGTTTTGTAATAGCATTAATAACATGCTGTTGTAGTATTTTATGCAGCCTCTTAACTATCAGGCTGTGTATTGCTAATTAACAGTTAAATAGCTAGAACCTCTGCACCAGTCATTATTACTTAAGGATTCTCTCTCTAATGGATGATATTATTTGTTGGAAATCATTTAACAATGTTACTGAATGTTCTTTGTGCATTAAATTCACTTCATGTGTAAAATGAGAACTGATTAAAATGTATTTTAATATTACTTCTAGAGTGGTTCATAGCATCCTCTGTATACTTGTAGTGCAACAAACTCACAAGCAAAACAGTAAATGATTGCAAGAGTTCTTTTGCAGTCCCATTCATTTGAACTGGTAACACTTTCCCCTTTTCTGTTACATTGTACAACAGGATATTTTGTCAGAGTGCCAGAATTATTAGTTTCAGATGCACAAACAGAAAATTACCTCAAAACCTTGACAGTTACAAACAAGCAGAATACTAGCTATTCACATGTGTTTTCTGTCACTAGATTCCTCACCAGCGAAGTTCAGCTTGAGACAAGCTATACCCTGCATGCTGGTAGAACTTATCCTTCTGTTTCTTTTTCATTTAGATATTAGAATAATAGAATCTGCAAAGGCCATCTAATCCAACCCTTGCCATAAAAGAATACAATACATCATATCTGTGGGACTATACCCATGTTTTCACTTATCCATGTCTGAAAAAAATACGTCCTCTGTAGGCATTTTCTAGGTCCTCCAGCACAATTCTGTTGTATGCTTCCCCTAAAAGTTGGGCCAGAACTGTTTCATTTCAGTAAGGTTTACTATTAACCACAATTTCATATTTCCACTGTATGGGAATGTAAACCCCCCCCCCTTGGATACAGAGGGTATATTGCACACAATTACAGCATTCCTGAAAGATGCCCATCCAACCTCTGTTTAATACCCCAAAAGAAGAAGGGCACACTACCTTCTGAGGTTGTCTATTTCACTATCAAAACAATTCTTACAGTACAAAAAGTTTTTCCTAATGTCTAGGCAGAATCTCTTTTCTTATAATTTTAATCCATTGGTCTGTGTTCTAGTCTCTGGAGCAACAAAAAACAAGCTGTCTCCGCCTTCTACAGAACATCCCATCATATATTGAAAGATGGCTACCATGCCATTTCCCAGTCTTACCTTCTCCAAGCTAATCGTGCCTAGCTCTCTATGTCATTTCTCAGAGGGCTTGTTTTTCAGATGTGTGATCATCTTGGTCACCTTCCTTTGGATACATTCCAGCTCCTCTATACTTACTTTTGGATTCTGAGTTTTCTCTTTATTCATGTTGAATTATCTAGTAAAGATACCCATTTTATTTTGGTTCATTGGTTTGCCAGCAATCATTTTGTTTTCTCCTGTGTCAGAAGTATGTCTTGTACTCCCACCTACATACACACAGCTTCTATTAGTATTCCAAGCTATGGGGTGGAGTTTGCTTTCCTCTCCTTTTCCCTGCCCCCCATTTTGTCCCCTCCTTATCAACATGTAAATATATAGGTAGGTAGTGGCTCAAGTGGTTATCATGCTGACTCTGTTGATTGCAAGATTGGCAGGTTGGCAGTTTGAGACCCAGGTGCTGCATGATGGAGTGAGCTCCTGTCACTAGTCCCAGCTTCTGCCAACCTAGAAATTCGAAAGCATGCACATTCAAGTAGATAAATAGGTATCATTTCTCAGTGAGAAGGTAAACAGTGTTCTGTGCAATCCTGCTGGCCACATGATCACAGAATAGTCTCTGACAATGCTGGCTCTTCAGCTTAGTAACGGAGATGAGCACTGCCACCATGGTCGGACACGACTTGGTAACCTTGTCAATGAGGAGTACTTTTACCTTACCTATGAGAATTGTACAGAGTGATTCTTCCTTCTCTTAGATAAGATGTTTGCATACTTATTTTTCCATTAAAGAAAAAAGAGTGAAGGTATTTTATCACATGAAGATGAACATGGGTCCTGTGCAAGGAGAAAGGCTGATTAAAAATTAAATAAATTAATAATAAATAAATTTACCTAGTGAATTTCCTTGGTGAACTATAAAACCAAAGGCTGCTGTCTGCTATCCATTTTTATTTTATTTTATTTTATTTTATTTTTATTCTGCCTGTCTCCCAATCAAGTAGCTTACAATATAATGTTGTCTGCTACTGCATGGTTGTATGTACACATGTGGACACCAGGCATTGCCTCATATTCCTGCTGCAGGCTGTGGGTGGCCTTCCACACTAACACTAGACTCTCTGTCCTGCAGCCACAACAATATCTCCAAGGATGGTTTTGAAATGGGGAAAACTCCTCCATTTACTGCTTCTACAAAAATGCCTAAAGGCTGTCACCATCCACTGGAAAGTGAAGCAGAAATGTCTTCACTTTGGCCACAAGGGCTCCTGCAAGTTTTCCTCCAAAAGCTCCATATCTTGACTGATGAGACAGGTTAATTCAATGAGATGCAAAGCACTCTTTCCAGAAGGCTGAGTGTTTTGGCTTGCATAAAACCCTCATCCCATGTTGATCCAGGGAACAAAAGGCCAGAGAGGGACCCCAATCCTAATCCTAGGCTCTCTTAATAGGGCAAAGGGTTTGCAGCACAAAAGGCATGACTACTTAGCATGGAGGCAGGAGCTGTTGGTGCCAAGAGGTTAATGACTCTCAAGGTATTATGCTGTGTCGAAAAACGTGCAACATACAGAATGACACATGTTGTTAATTTAAGTAGCGAGTCATTACAATCTGCTTTAGCTCCTTTCACTTTTGAAAAGGTCACAGAATAGCAGCATGTTTCTCAATAGGTTCTTTAATTCCATCCACCCTCCAAGAGGAAAAGCTAGCGTTGCTTGAGATGATCTGAATATAAAGAGACCGTAGGCTAAGGAAGGTCATCTGCATGCTTTCTTTTGTGGCTTAAATCCAAAAAGAGAGGGAGAGAGAGAGAATGAATGAATGAATGAAAGAAAGAAAGAAAGAAAGAAAGAAAGAAAGAAAGAAAGAAAGAAAGAATCTGTTGTGTTTGCTCATGTAATCTTGTTCCTGATTGCATTGCATTGTGAATCATGACAGAATGCCAGCCACCATGATGTCCCACATCAAGCACAAAGTTGAGTTGTTAATCTTCAATAGGAGGGTTGCCTGAGAAAAGTGATGTGGTTGAAATAACATTTAAATTGAAAATTCATCCTCCTCCAGATGCCTCTGGAGGCACCATTCTGTATGTTTCCTCAATCTCCCAGGTGGTTCTGGAAGGAGAGAGGGGCCATAGAGAAGGCCCTTGAGGCCACATGCAACTTGCAAGTCCCATATTTTCCACCCTTGTTGCAAGCATTTGCTGTCTTTGTAGTCCAACACAATGCATGTTGATTAAGACGCAAGTTAACATCCCCCTTCCCAATGAGATTTGTTGCCAGAAAAATGTTCATAGAACTGCAGTGTTATCTTTCTTCCTCTGGGACACTTTACAGCTGATTCAGCTTTCCCAGCAATGATTTTTTAACTTCACCTGCTTGAAGCACTTTTCATGATGGCAGATGATGATGATGATGATGATGATGATGATGATGATGATGATGATTTCTAACCCGTTCCTCTTCATATGCAATCGAGGCGGCTTGCAACAATAAAAGATCACATGCTGCTCTTCCTCTGTTTACTCTCATTTCTCCCACTCTCTCCATGTTCACGTTTTGGAATTGCTATCTCATATTCCCTTGTAGTGAGCTAGTACCTTAAGGAGCATAGAGTCAACAACCTTTTTGCTATAGCAGGGCAGTTGAAGGCTACTGTCTAAGTCAAAGTTTGCAGATGGAGGAAGAAAAACAATTGCCAAAGTACATGAAAGAGGTAGGAGAACTATTAGTTGCAGCTGTAACCACCTGGCAAAATGTTATGCCTCAGACATATTTGTGTATGCACACTACAAACAGAAATTTTCTGAATGATAGACTAACCAGGTACAGAAGAGGACAGAACTGCTGTGCCTTTAATAGTAGTTGTGTTAGTGATAGTAGTAGTAGCAGCAACTACAGCAGCTGTCATAAAGAGGGAAATTCTTTCTGTTACGAAATTAAGTAACAGGAGCTCAGTGCCTCTCCTTTGGCTGTGTCCTCCTACTGGTCTTCATGGACTGAACTTTGTTAGTACTGAGTTTTCTAGTCACAAGATTCAACTAGTTAAAGCAGGCAAGTTGATTGGTTTTATTTGACAGTACCTAATATGAGGAGTTGGCGTCACTGGACATTGAATTTCTCAATTCAAGGAGGTCTAATTCAGGCACTTGATACTCCCAGTGAACTCACTGGGATGTTTCTCACTTGTGACAGCATCATTCATTTTCTTTATGTGGTTCAGAACAGGAGAGAATGCAGAGTGTTTTAAATCTGAGCAACATCTAGATTTTTCATGCGAAGAGTGAATTAGGAATGGCCATGGTAGCATTGCAGCTGAGTGTAGTTGTATAAGAGAAAGACAGAATTGGCCTTGCCTGTCCACTAGAGAAAATGCCTCTGCTTTAGTTACCCTGCCAGCAAATAATGAAAGAACTTCGGCTCTGTGCAGCTTGGAGCAAATACTAGTAGCATAAGTGAAGGCTTTTCTTTTTCAATATTTGTTTTCCACCCAGTAACTTAGGTCATCAAATGATCGTTATTTTTTATGGGTCTGTAAAGCCTGGAAAATAAAAGCTATGTAATACATAGTGTTGCAGAGTGGTCTGCTAATCCTGTTCAACCACAGCAGTCATGCCTGGACCTGGAATGTGAGGTCTGGTAACTGGAAATCTGACACTGTAACAATTTCAAACACACTTCTCAGACTAAAAACAGCTTCTGCTTTCAAGGGCATATGGTGGAGGAGAGCCTGAGATTGTACTAGTTTACATTATCTGATTTTTAAAGTCATGCATTGTTGATAAAGAACAGGAGGAGAAGGCACCTGAGCTAGAGCAGCCCATAAATAACCTGTGTGTGGCATTGCCATTTAGCACTGGTCAGGGTATCTGCTTTTCACTGAGATTACAACCTTTTCCAGGGCATCCAAAGGAACAAGCCATCACTGGCTATGTGTGTGTGTTTTAACTCATTTGGGTGTTCCTCTGTTTTTTAAATGCAAGCAGATACCACTCATGTGTAAATGCTGTTTTAAAATGACTAAGATAAAGAACATTTGAGGGAATAGCCAGCATTTCAAGAGACTTTAGGTTGTTAAATTGATTTTAATGAGCCATGGCCAGTAGACTTTACACAGACATGCTTGCATGCATGCCCACCCATCACCACCTTCCCCAGGGATTCTCTTTTTCCCTACTAAGAAAGGGCCATCCATGAAAAATTTCCTTTGTTCAGCAATAGCAATAGGGTCCCCTTGCTCAGAAGTGGAGTCCGTTGGACACTCAAATTGTGTTGCTTTACTTACTGGAATGAGCCAGTGCCTGGCAGTGTCTGCACAAGGGTTTTACTGCCCACTTGGCAAGTCCTGGCCCACCACTAGAAGATCACAGCTACAAAGAGGCCTTTTCTAGTCACCACCACCACCCTGTATGAACTTTTACTCCTTTGAGCAAACTGTAGTACTAATTGTAAAATGTAAGACATTGGAGTTCAAGCAAAAAGTGGTTTTAAAATTGTGCCATTGAACAAAACCAAACAACAGAAAGGCCCTTGCCTCAAGTTCCCTCAAACCTGCCCCCTATCCTTAAGTTGTGTAGTGCAAACCAATTCTCTGGAAGGCTATTCTCCTGGCATAACTTACTTGCTACAGACTTGAGGTGAGCTCTCATGTACAACAGAAATTGAGGTAAATCTTGCTCATTTGCAGAAATTGCTTGTGTGGTTAATTGACCACCCTAGCTTTTAAGCATAGAACACTAATGGAGCAACCCTAACTTTCAGTGGTATCAGCCCAGTGCAGTAACTCAGGCTGTCACCCTCAGGCTGTCTGGCACTCTCCCCACCAGCCAGGTCAATTCCCCCCACAAAAATAGATTAGGCCACTATGGAAGAGAAAACCTCTGGTATACTTGCCACCAACAGCTGGTGGATCAGGACAGCTGAAAGGACCATTCCTGTTTCAGGCCATTCCTTTCTATCCGCCTTGTTTGCAACTCCCAGGCACTATTTGGTGAAGGGATTGGTCCCCACGTTTTTGCTGTGACATACTGACAGTGCCCCATACATCTTCCTTGCCAGCTTCAGGAGATTGGACCAGGTCTTTGCCAGGACCTTTAGTCTTTGGGAGTCCTGGTTTACCAATGGAAATATGCAATAGTACATACTGGAACGCAGCCCTTTCCTATAAGTGCTAAAGGGGACATCTGCCTCCGAGGTGTCACCCTATGCCTACCTACCTAGAAATGCCCCTGCTAACTTAATTTGGGGGTGGGGTGGGGAGCGACCCCAGAGTTCTGCTTATGAAACAGTTGCCACATCTACTACCCTGCTTTTTCACCATGAGCAAGGCAGGAGGCATTGGCAGTAGGAAGTGAGAAGACAACAGCAATTTCTGCTTCATTCTGAATGACTACAGTGGAAGGAAACTAACTACACCAACTCCATGAAACATTGCATTATCCTGCTAACAGTGGATTTTTCAGCTGATCATTGGGATAACCCTTGAAATGGCAGTTGGCATACTGGAATATAAACTGAAAGCTGCACCAACTTTGGAAGCGCCAAGCCACCATGGCAGCCCAGCCCAGGATTGGTTAATATCAGGAGAATTTGAATCTCTGGTTTAAATCAAGCAAGAGAAAACCTGAGCAAAAAAATAAAATTAAAAAAATCCCACAATATTTGTGAACAAGGGTTAGAATTTGATCACTAAAATATTTGAATTTACTACTCATCAGAGCACTTTACAACATCCAAGTGGGTATAGTATGTGTATTTTTTTTTTAAAAAAAGATAACTTTCTTGTATTCATTAAGAATATAACAATAACAATATACCTATTACTTGTGTCAAGCTGTGGATGCTCCATTAGTATACTGTATTAGGAAACATGTGCCAGTCACTCAAACATAACACCACTGGGACCAAAATCCAATTGTTAGTGCCATTGAAGGAAAAGGAATTTGTTAAGGCATTGTTCTGGTTGGATCTAACAACTGGACATAGACCATAGGAAATTAAACTAAATCTGAAATGCTACATGAATATTTTACATTTGCTATTGAAATGTAATGGCTTTCCATACATACCTACAAAGCATATGCTCCCCAATCAGTGAGCCTGTAGCTGCTTTACATGGGACAGGCCCCAAGCAGAACAGAGAAGAAAGCAAGGACAGAAGGCACAAGGGGATCCTATGGACAGAGATGGTGGTGAGTTTGGAATATCCCAAAGGCACCAGATCCCATTTGATCTTGGAAGCTAAGCAGGGTCAGCTCTGATTAGTACTTGGATGGAAGATCACCAATGAATACCAGGTGCAGAGGAAGGAACTGGTAAAACCACCTCTGAGTATTCCTTACCGAAGAAAACCCTGTGAAATTCAATAGGGGACTTGAAGGCACTCACACACACACACACTCAAAGGCCAGAGTTTAGACTGCATGGCCACTGGTCCACCACTATCTTTTAAAAAACTAAATAAATATACACTGTAAGAAAATCATCAATGTTTAAATTATCAGTTTTAATAAGCAGGACACTGAGGTCAAGTGTATCGTCTTGCAAGACAGCTTTTATGTTGCTGCTTGTACAAACAGGGATAGACAGAGGTTCTCTTAGAAAAAATAACATGTAACAAACAACAAATGAATTAAAAATAACCCATGAAGTTGTTCCAAACATTAGATTGTATTTTTTAAAATTTCATACTTAAATAAATGTATATTGTCATACTGTCTGTCAGATTCCTACAGCTAGCATCTTCCACACTTTGATCATTTTGTATTGTTAGATTGAAAAAGAAATATGGGTTCCCTGCTTTTCCATGTTTGATGATAGGTAATCCAGTGTCTGTGTGTGCAACAAAGCCATTAATTAGTTTTTATGAGATTGTAAGTATAGGTTAGCTAATTAATTGTGATGAGCTCTAAGTTTTACTATAATTTTAAAATGATAGTCAGGAGACAAATTTTATGTTTTATTTATGATATAAAAAATAAAATCCAATTACTATTTTTTTAATTTGATGTTTACTTTAAAAAATAATAATCCATTTTTAAAATGTCAGTTGTATTAAGTGGTATATTGAGGCCAAATGTATTGAGTTGCAGAGCAGTTTTTGTATTCCTGTCTATACAAACAGGGATAGACAGGATTTTTGGACAAGGATGTAAAAGGTGGGGGGAACGTTTAGCAACCAAGAGATGAATGAAAGATAATCTAAGTACCCTAGTTGAAGTTGATCCACATCCTGGCACTCTTCAATAGTTATGGTAGTTTTCTTTGTCTTTTGTCTGTTGTTTATATGATTTGTGGGTTTGATTTTGTAAATCTTCATGTGTGACAACTGTATTATATTATAGAGTCAATGCTAGTTATTGATGAATAGGTAGAATGACTGTTGAGGATGGAAGAGAAGGATATTGGGATGGAAATACTGGTTGATGCTATTTCTCTGAATTATTTTTTAAAAAAGCACTGCTCAGTTTCTGTACCTTTTCTGTGATCTTTCTGGCAAAATAAAGGGGGTTGGATGTGTCACATCCATGCCCATCCTGACATGACCCTTTTGCCCTGCTCCATTGATAAATCATCTCTGATGGACCCTCTGCACTGGTGGTACTTTCTATTGATGTGCCCAAAAGCCTCATAAGAAAACCTTGTCATGGATTACTGGTTAGACAGGTGGTTGTGGAACAATGTTATATTAAGAATTGAAAACTACAAATAAATATTAGGCCCTAGATAACTGTGGCTTTGGTGTGACATTTTTTTTTAAAAAGTTAGAAGTTCAAGGTATCTTTTGATAAAGACAGCATGAAGAAAAACATCAAAAGAGGGTATTTTACATCATGCATCAGTTTCCAGTCTTTCTCTTCTTTACACCAAAGAGAAGATGAGAAATTGGAGCTTAACTTCAGTACTAGTATTTATCATTTCTATAACATTTTCAATTTGCAAAGTGCTTTGTAATCTTTAGTGAACTTGCCCTCACAAACCTTTGGGATTTCCCATTTTACAAATGGGGGACTAGTGATGTGAGATAGATTGATGCTGAGGCCCCACAGTGACTCTGTGACCCAGGTAGGGCTTGAACCAAGGTCATCCAGATCCAAGATCAAAGCTCTCTTTCTTCCGGACTGTCCTCTCCATATGCTTGACATAGCTTACATTCTTTGTAGCTGCTTGCATGAATCCATTCATCCAAATGGTGTGGGTGCCTATCCCACTTGTTCCCTTTGATCTAGCTGTACAGGCTTTCACCAGAGATGATCTTACACTTTGTGGGGATTGGTCCTGTTCATTTTTTTTTTAACATGGCAATGAACATGCTAAAAGGCCCATTAGCGATGAATCCTATAGCTTGAACTGAGATCATAGTGTAGTTTGATTTAATTCTTTGTTAACAAATGCATTTCAAATGTCGTTTGTGATGTCGTTTGTGAAGCAGGTGAATAACAAAGTCTTTCCAGGGACGTCTACCCAGAACCTTTCTTTGAAACATTTGTTTTCTTTGTATTTGTATCATCATTTCTATTGTTGCTGCTGTAGTCAGCATCATCATCATCATCATCTTGTACTTTGTTTCTTCCGACTTCATTAGCCAGACTGGAGTTTAACATTTTATGTTGAAAGTTCAGCATATAAATTATGTACAACATGCAACACCTCAAAACATGCCAGGGCATTCATTAAGGCCTGTCATTCACACCATCCACACAAAGGGCTGATGCTTTTCTAAGGTAGTATGATTCTTTGCCCATTGCATCACAATGCTGGGGGAAGGTAGTTGCATCTGTGGGGTTTCAGTGTCTGTACATCTCTGTAGAGCATGTGAAGGGCAGCCTTTTGTTACAAGAAAGTCTAAGCTTCTAGGAGCCTCGGAGTGGCACATCCATCGTTCTGTCTCTGCATCATCATGGTAGCTTCTTCCTCAGTCTCAGGAACTTGTTCAGACACTGTTTCCCTGACTAACTCAATTGCTACATTACTGTTAGACTTGCCATCCTGAATCTGATCAGTGGCACTCAAACTTTTTACCCTAGGGACCCTCCCATACATCTACATGCAGATGTGCCTCCTGCAACTTGACGAAGTAAATGAATAAACATATTTAGTTTGTTTAGCATGTGCATTTTCATCTGCACATTTGTGTATATTCGTATTTGAACATTTTTATAAGAAAATATCATTCAAATTAGATCAGTTTTATTTAAGTAAATTCAATATTTAATGCATGTGTACATTTTACACATAAAAATGATTGGGCGGAGGAGGGATCAGGGCTTCCAAATCAGTCTGTCTTGAGCAACCCTTGTACCCCCTACCCCAACATTTGAGAACCTCTGGGAGATAATGATACACACTTAAGACTACATCAGTTGTCCCTCTTGTTCCTCTGGACAGCTAAATCCTTTCTGGCCTGTGTCCAATTCCAGTGCTTGAGTTAGAGAATCCTGAGTAGCCTTTTTTCATCAATATCCTGTTATGGAGAATGTTGTCCACATGCCTTTTGGAGTGGCCATGCAACAGTTTGGATGAGTCCCAGTGGTCAATAATTTTCCGTTTGCCTGACAGATATGTATGCTCACCAAGCCATGGGTCACTGGAGAGGCATGAACCAGGCTTCTGAACTCTGAGCCTCTCAGGAGCCAACAACAATAAGGAGGAAGGAGCACAAAATTAATTAGGAGCTCCTTGGAGGTGGTCTTTCTGCAAGGAGAAAACACAGCATTGTTTTGCTTCTGATTGGAAAGACAGGCGTGAACTATATGTGCATGTGTGCATGTGTTTATATGAACTATGTTCGCACATTTGGTGTTGTTTTTTTAAGGGCATGTATAACAAGTTAGGCATTAAGGTCAAGCAAAAGTGATTTGGTTAAGAATTTCAGCATATTTACCCTTCTGCAGTTTCATCCTTTATTAGTCCTTCTCCTTCTCACTCCCTCCATCCCTCCCTTTCTCTCTCTCTCTCTCTCTCTCTCTCTCTCACACACACACACACACACACACACACACGTGTTTTCTGTTGCAGCACTTACTCTGGTTTCAGTGAAGTCCAGGTTTTGATCAGTTTCCATTTGAACTTGGAGGGCAGAACTACATGCTACACTTAACTAAGATCTGCAACCTAAGATCTGCTCAGGATTTTTCTCCTTTGGGAGGATCAGTCTTCCCATGCCCTGATGTGGCCAAGTGCATTTCCCCCCATCCCTCCACATCACTGGAAGCTATTGAAAAAGGAAGCATGCAGCTTAATGAGAACTGGCAAACTGAACTACAGCTACTGTGGCTGTTTAAAGACTCTGTTGGAAGCAACAGCTGAGTATCTGTATTCACAACTCAGCATGAAAACATTATTTTCAAAATTAAAAACGTGAAGATGGGGAGAAGGTGATCCAGCCATCCGAAAGGAGAATTGTAAAGTATATCCTGGAAGTCCTTGCACCTTTAGTAAGCTTACATATCCTTCCTTGCTGTGTTCCATCAAAACCAAGATCCATTTTTTCATTTCATACATGGAGTCTTTAACTCAGCTGCCTGCCTGGTGTTTCCTCATCCACCAAGTAAAGCTTCTAATAGGACATGGTCTGCCTTTCTGCCACCTTCCTTTTTCAGCAGGACCACAACATTGATCAGTCAAAATGACTTGCGACAGAGAGTGTAATTTTTAAAAGAGAGAGCCAGCATGGTGCGTTGGCCTAGGATTCTGAGGCTGCATCTGCACTGCAGAATTAATGCAGTTTGATACCACTTTAACTCTGGCATTGAACCAAGTTACACTCTGTATTAATTCTGCAGTGCAGATTAGACCAATGTTACTTGTCTTGCATGTAAGACTCATGGCTAATTGTGAGGGAAAGCACCTTTATTTTGTGACAGAAACTCCAGGACAGAAAGAAAGTAATGAAAATATTGTCTGGTCTTTTGCACCAATTTATTGGTGTAAGTGGTGGGAGGAACAGTCCAGAGACCTGTGGTTTCAGTGTCCTTTTAGTATCTCTGAGGGTGGCTTCAGGCCCTTCAGCACTTGGTCTGGCGTTTCTCATGCAGAACTGGGAGGGCCTGTCTTTTATAATGTTCTGTTTTAAAAGTGAGAAATCTCTGGGGAAGACAAGGGTCCTGAAAGTCCAAGGCCTGGAATTCTTCCTCTCTCTCTCTTTCCACTTTAAACAGGAAACATTTGCACTGAGCAGCCCCCGGAGAGAGAGTAGGTTCATTTTAAGGCAGATAATATTTGTGCATGACCTGTGCTGGTGATTTAAGGAAGTAAGGCAGGAAAAAAAATGCATATTGAGTTTTGTTTCATTGAGAACAATTCTGGAGGAATCTAGGGAGAACAGGTTAGGCAATAGTAACCCACTTGCGCGGGAAGGGAGTACTGTGACTAACTAGACTTGGCTCTCAAATATAAAGAATTAAAGTTAGAACTATATTTTTTAAAATAGTGTGGTGTAGTGGTTTGAGTATTGGACTAGGACTGGAGACCAGGTTTCAGTTTCCAGCTTGGCCATGAAACCCACAGGGCAACCTTGGGCAAGTCACACTCTCAGCCTCAAAGGATGGCAATGGCAACCTCCTTTGAACAAATCTTGCCAGGAAATCCCCATGATAGGATTGCTTAAGGGTCGCCATAAGTCAGAAGTGATTTGAAGACACACAACAACAACAACAATATCAACAATGTACCTTTTCATTTGAGAAGATGACATCTACAAAACAGAAACCTGTTTTGCTGCTGCTGCTGCTGCTGCTGTTGCATTTGTTCAAATCATTTCCAACTGATGGCAGCCCTAAAGTGAATCTATTGCAGTGTTTTCTCAGCATGATTTCTTCAGAGGAGGCTTACCATTGTTTTCAATTAGGGCTGAGAGAGAGTGACTTGTTGTGGGTTTCCATGGACAAATGGGGATTCAAGCCCTGATCTCTCATATCTAATCTGCACTGCAGAAATATTGCAGTTTGACACTACTTTCATTGCCATGGCTCAGTGCAATGGAATTCTGGGATTTGTAATTTTGTGAGATATCCAGCCTTCTGTTAAAGAGCACTGGTGCTGCAACAAACTACAAATCCCAGAATTCCATAGCATTGAGCCATGGCAGTGACAATGGTGTCAAACTGCATTATTTCTGCAGTGCAGATTAGACTGTTGACAGTTGATTTATACTGATGTGCAAAAAATAAAGAAATACTATAGCTTGATAACTCCAGATTGGCTACCTAACTACACGCCAGTACAGACACTGCCATCTCAGTCTAGCAAAACATGATTTGTTAGACCAAGAGCAAGTACTGTGCCAGCACCACACTTCTGTAATGTAGTCCCAGACTGCAAACCAAGATATGAAGTGGTTTGAGATCCTGGTTACAGTTGAACAGTAAAGCACAATTTCACTTGAAGAGTAAATAAATAGGAAAATCTAGTTTTAACAAACTACTGGAGTTTAGAATTAAGGCATGATGGGGAAAGGAATAAGGAGAATAAAAGCACAATGTTATTTCTTGGCCTAATAAACCAAGATAAATTAGTCTGAGGTATTTGTGCCTGAACAAGGATATATGACTGCAATAAGATTTGTGGAGGGAGGCGATTATTATGGATCTACAGTCTGTGGCTCTTAACAAATTAATAAACTGATTAAAATATATTTTTGCATATTTCCATGCCTCTGATATTGATATTACAGTCAGCCCTCTTTATCCATGGATTCCTTATCCACAGATTCAACCATCCACAGCTTGAAAATACTCAAAAATATAAAAATTCCAAAAAGCAAGCCTTGATTTTGCCATTTTATATGAAGGCACCATTTTACTATGCCATTGTATATAATGGGACTTGAACATCTACGGATTTTGTTATCCATGGAAATCCTGGAACCAAACCCCAGCGGATATCTAGGGCCCACTATACTTAACATTTTGGCTTGGTAGAATAAACCTGTTTATCACACATTGTTGGGGAAATTGTTTTATTGTCCAATACTGTGTGTGTCTTCTCAGATGAAACAAGTCCCTCTCAGCACTAAAGTGTGCTTAGGATTATAGGTCTTTAGGCCTTGAATCAGTTGTGTTTATGAGACTTATCACATAGCTAAGATAAAGCGGTTTTACCTGAATTGAAATTAATTTTAATTTGGGTTGCACCCAGACCCTATTATAAAGATTTTGCTGCCAGAATCGCTGCCTGAATGCAACCCGGGTCCATCCCCGCTCCCAAGTGCCTCTTTTCGAAATCAGGAATTTTCCGGCCTGAAAAATGGCTGCCAGAGCACTCCTGGAAGCAGGGCTGGACCTGGGCTACCTTCAGGCAGCGATTACAGTGGCAAAATCATTGTGATAGGGTCCAGATGTAGCCCAATTTAAAATTAAATTTGATTTGGGTAAAACGCTCTATTAGCCATATGATAAAGTCCTGTATTAAGGCCCTGAATGCTACTTAGATGTGTCAGATCCTGGTGGGAAGATCTGCCAGAAAAAGCACTCTGTGATGGATGCCCTTCCATCATCACCTGATATTTCTATCATGAGAATTCTCCCAACTATACTGATCATATGTCTATGGCTTGCTGTCAATAGCTTTGTTTATTTATTTATTTATTTAGTTTATTTATACCAGGGGTAGGCAACCTTTCCCCTTTAAGGGCCGAGGGACTTCATCTCCCAGAAGCCTCAGCCGTGTTGGCCAATAGTCCCACCTTGGCCAGTAGCTCCTGGGATTCTGGGAGCTGAAGTCCCTTGGCCCTTAAAGGGGAAAGGTTGCCTACCTCTGATTTATACTGTACTCTTCAGCTGCAGAGGCTTTCAGAGTGGGTTAGAAATTGTAAATTTGACACTTCCCTGTCCTCCGGCTTGCAATCTAATTAAGACATCACAAAAGGAAAAGGGTAGCAGTGACGGAGGGGATTGTCCAGCGGATACTGCCTCTTCTTCTCTTTCTCCAAAGCCAGGGCAGAGGCAGTTGGGATGGAGGGAAGGACTTTCATCTTCTTCTCAGTTCAAGCATAGTGGAGCTGTGCCTTCCTCTTCTCTCCCTCCAGGGCAGGGGCAATTGGGATGAAGGCTGTTCATCTGCTTTTGGGACCAGGCCTGATGGAATTATACCAGGATGGGAAGAAAGGCTAACCATAGAAATTGTGGCTATGTGCAGGTCTTAATGCATCTGGATTTTTCAATCTCATTGTTAGCTTTCCTTGCTTGGGTTTTTTTTTTTTTTTTGTGAGGTTCTGAAAAATGGCTTTGATCACATCTGCAACACAATCATCTGGAAATTTAGACCCATTTCACTGCGAGTCTTTTTCAAGTCTTCCTCAAGGGTTTCCTTAAGAGACAATTGGGAGGATTCATCTTGACTCAGAGCACATTTGCTCCACTGATGAAGGAGCCAATCTCATCCCCCCTTGACAGTGTATGAATAAAACCACTGAGGTGTTGAGTAATAAAATGATGTGCCTCCCTCTGATATTCTGAATGCCAGGCTGATGGTTCTCTGAACTAACCAACTGATACCATTTTGAGACTTTGCCCTCCATAGAGTCAAGGACAGGCATCCATTGTTATTTGCAGCTTTCCTAGCTCTGTGAGGGGAACAGTCTCAGACCTCTCAAGTAAAATCTGTTACTTTATTCATGCCTGAAGTGGACTTTGAAGGTGTGACTTTTGGCCTTTCCCCTTCTACCATTGTTAGACACCGCAGGAGCTACAGAGAAAAGGGTGGCATATACTTGACACCAGCAGGCACATATTGCTGTTAGGAAACCACAAGCTGAACCAGATCAATCTCCAGGTTTGCTTAGATTGACTCCACAGGTTTTTTTGCAGAGTGTGTGTGTTTGTTTGTTTGTCTGATCCTTTCTCTTTCTGTTGTACTTCTACCACTCAGTTGTCATTGGGTTATCCTTCACATAGGAATACTAAGAACATTAGGCTGGAGGAAAGCTCAGTTTTCCCTCTGCATTATTTGCAGCATTTATAGACACAAACTCCTAGGAACAGGAGTTATATCATTTAACATTCCTGGTATCCAGGTGGCACTTTTTCACAAATATGGGCCTTTTGGTTTTGTGTGTGTGTGTATGTGTATTAAATAAAAAGCAAATGTGCCCTTTCCATATGAAGCACAGCCCTTTCCTCACTAAGGGCCTGAACAGACTGCCAGAAATAATCCATTTTGAGACCACTTTTAACTGCCTTGGCTTAATACTAGGGGATCATGGGAACTGTAGTTTTTTCTGAGAGATTGAGCCTTCTCTGTGAGAGGGCTCTGGTGCCACAATAAACTACAGTTCCCATGATTCCGTATCACTGAGCCAAGGCAGTTAAAGTGGTCTCAAGCTGGATTATTTCTGGCAGTCTGTTCAGGCCCTAAATTAAAGCCTTGGGAGGTTACCCATTCCCCTTTTTGAGTCTACCAGGTTGCACAGCCACACATATAGTTCCCATTTTGCAGGATCAGCAGAAGTTAGGGGCCCTTCTTATCACACTAAGAACAATATGCTGAAATAAAAAAGATCACAACTTTATTGGCTACAGCTGGAGAGACTTGTACCCAATGTGGGTCTGGATCCAGGCATTAGTCAACCTATCTGCCACTCAGGTTGCCATAAAACCCAGAAAACTAGGAAGAGCCAATATCTACCCCAGCTCCTTGAGATGTCTGGGATGACAGTTGTGGAATATCACATGGGTGGAAGCCACTGCATGGTTATTGTAAGCCGCCCCGATTGATCCCAGAGGGGCAGGATATTAACTAAAAATTATTATTATTATTATTATTATTATTATTATTATTATTATTATTATTATTATTATTATTATGGTTCTCTTGTCATCTGGGAGTGGGCCAGAGCCACCTTACCTCCAGCTGGGCATAGCTCCTTATGAACTTGCCCCCAAGGGTCCATGCCCCATCTGGGCATGACATTACTTGCCCCATTTCCCCTCCAACTGCATCTGGACACCATTCTAAAACCACCTAAAGTGGTGACAAAGGTTACAAAAAGCTTTAATAAATCTTTACACAACAACTCTTGATGCAGCAGATTAGTGAATAGGGATGTAATCTGAAGGCAATGAACTGGCTCCGTGAGCAATGCAGGCTGGTTTAAATACCCTAGGCACAGTCCAGATAGAAGCCTATGCACTGGCCGCCTCCAGTCCCACCCACCAACTACCTGAACACTCCAGACACTTGTCCAGCTCATCCAAGAACATGTGTAAACCTCATAGAGGCTCCAGGGACAAAGATGGCACCTGACCAAGATGCCCCTTTTCACAACTCACACAGCTCCCTCCCTGATAGCTTAGGGAATGTCATTCCCTCATCTCAAAAAGGATATATATATATATATATATATATATATATATATATTGCACTTGTAGAGGTGCAAAAACAGAAAGGGGCAAGGAAATGGAACAGTGGGCTGAAGCAATCCCCCCACTGAGAAAAGGTTCTATTTGGGGCTTTTGGGTTTAGCAAAAAAATGTAAGTAGAGAAAAGATGTGGAAGGTGCTTATTATAACAAATGAGGTGTTGTGTAGAACAGCAGCTGGCAAGCTCCAGAGACCAGTTTCTTACCTCCCAACCCATCTGGGAACCACACTGTCTCCCATGAAGAAATATGGGAGCAGGATACATAACCAGAAGTGGCTAGAAATTCAATTCTGGTTTTCTAAAAGTGTGTGTGGAGTGTGTGTGTTTGTTTGGGGGAAAATTGCTTCCAGGAACACCAATTTGCCTCTTTTCTCATTTTTTCTCTCTCTGGGGAGTAGTGTAGAAAGGGCTGTGATTCTGCAGAAACAGCCTTGGTGGCCTGCAGCCCAAATGATTCTCAGGTGTAGGTAACACAGTCCGACATTTTTGTCTGTTTCCTTACAGTAGAACCCAGGGCCATCCAGGGAAGCTGAATGGTGCAAGATTTCTGGCCTGACAAAAAAGAACTATCTCTTCACACATTATAGCATTCACCTTCACCAGATGTGGTGGTGGTGGTTAACATCATGGGCTGCATATACACCACAGAATTAAAGCAGTATGACACCACTTTAACTGCCATGGCTTAATGCTATGGAATTCTGGGCTATGTAATTTTATGAGACATTTAGCCTTCTCTGTCAAAGAACTCTGGTTCCACAATAAACTACAAATCCCAGGATTCCGTAGCACTGGGTCATGGCAGTTAAATCGGTATTAGACTGCAGTGTGGCAGCAGCTCTAGATTCAGAGACGGCTACTAAAAGTGGCATGCAGCACCCCTGGTTCCTACTCACACACACACAGCTCCCTCATCCCATACAACAGGGGTAGGCAACCTAAGGCCCGGGGGC
>CM034701.1:197976462-197987466 GCA_020142125.1 Phrynosoma platyrhinos
AAACCAGACTGAAATGAATCTAGATAATCCATTTCATCCAGAAACCCCCAGAGTTGGGAAACCACCACACATTCTAAAACCTTGCCCAAAAATGGTAGGTTGGACACTGGCTGATAATTATTCATTATTGTGGGATTCAGGGATGGCTTTTTTTAACAAGGGCCTCACAATTGCCTCCTTTAGGCAAGATGGAATGCTTCCTTGTTGTAGTGAGGTACTGGCTACCTCCTTTACCTTTATTTACAGTTCTTATTGTAAATGCACACAAAACATTCATATCCCTCCTTTCCTCCAAAGAGCTCAAGGAATGGCTGAAAACAACATAAAGTAATAGTTGGAGACTTCAGCTGCCATCTAATAAATAAACCTTAAAACAGCAGCAGGAAATAAGAAACCAATGATACAGCTGCTATAAAAAAATTATTAAAAACAAACAGACAAAAGAAAAAACAGACAGTTAAAACCAGTTCAGTGAAACAGCTGGTGACAATTCAAAAGGGAGTTTTTTTTTTAAAAAAAAAAAAAAATTTCTAAAAAGCCATTCAAGCATTGCTGAGCCAAGCATCCTTCAGGAGGGAGTTCAAAAGCTTTAGGTGTTGCTGCACAAAGACCCCACATATACACTAGTTACTCTCAACCAAGTGTATTGCTAGAGCCCTTTCTATAGTTTATGGGGGGAGTCAAGGATGACCCCAATACCAGGCTGGATGGATGGCTTCATATAGAGGTTACAGCTCCCAGAGGCCCATTGGGACAACTTGCCATCAAGAACGGATAAGAAGATTTTTGGAAATGGAAGAGAATGAATACTGTATGTGTGATCATTAAACTTTTGATGTCCCTACGCTGGTATTTTGCAGGCTGTTGGAGGCTTTTTAAAAAGTGGCATTGTAACTTAGGTGGATTGATTTGCAAGCCTGGCTTAATTTTTCACCAACCTGCTGCATAAATTTGTGTATACGTGTTTGACTTTCCCCGTCATCCGTAGCTTGAGTCAGCAGTTGCTGGTATCATTATGAGTTATTTATCCTCTGTGCAGTTTGTTAGGTATTGATCTCTGCTAGTGGCACATATATGTATACTGAATAGTGCTGCTTGGTTTATTGATGTTCGGCTTCAGGTCTGGCATTAGCACCTAGCTTCTTTGGGCAATTGCCAAGGCTCCTGGACCCTGACAGGGACCAGCAGCACTGATATATCTCCTTTTCAAATTTCCATGGTCTCAGAGAGTACCCAAAATGGCATCACTTTATGACATTGCTGGAATGTCACCCAAGGTAGGATCCCTCAGTGACACACTCAGAAATAAAAAGGCTAGTTTATAGCCACTTGCAGTTGTTGACAGGAGGTCCATACCTATGTGGACCCATTGGAAACAGCTGCGAAGAGTATTTTACTACAGTGCCCAGACCTAGAGCTGCCATCAGGCTAATACATTACATCAGGGGTAGGCAACCTTAGGCCCAGGGGGCAGATGCGGCCCCCCGAGGCCTTTGGACTGGCCCCAGGCCGGTCCTGCCACCGCCCCCGCCGCCCCCCGCCATGATGATATTGATTATTGTTTTTATTACTTGTTCTTGGGATTTTCTTGGCAAAATCTCCACAGGGGTTTTGCCATGGCTTTTCTGGGGCTGAGAGTGTGTGCATGCATATATATTTATGGTGCTTTGGCCCCCCAATTGTCTGAGGGACAGCAACCCAGCCCCCGGCTCACAAAGGTTGCCTACCCCTGCATTACATAGATCAGGGGTAGAAAGTCCTGGCCCTCCAGACATTTTGGAGTTCAATTCTGAAGAGGCCCAGCCAGCATGACCAATATGATAAGGGATTATGGGAGCTATAGTCCAATTCATGTGCTAGGCCAAAGGTTTGCCCATCCCTGGCACAAATGGTACTATTTGACATGGTGCTTAGCTAGAGTAGGCACAATAATTATAAATTTTTTAAAAAATAGATCCCATCCTCTTAACCTCCCAGGCTGGATCTGAACTGCAGAAATAATGCAACTTGACACCACTTTCATTGTCATGGCTTAGTGCTATGGAAGCCTGGGATTTGTAGTTTGTTGTGGCACCAGAGCGCTCTGACAAAGAAGTCTAAATATCTCACAAAACTATAAATCCCAGGATTCCATAGCATTAACCCATGGCAGTTAAAGCAATGTTAAACTGCATTAATTCTATAGTGCAGAGGACTGCCAGACCCTCCCTCTTATTTTTAGGTCTCTGGGAACCTGGCAAATCTAGCAGAAACTTGTTACTTTTCCAGAATAACTTCTGAGTCTGAATAAAATAAAATAAAATAAATGTCTTAGGGAATCATTGCAGTCAAAATTGCAAAATCAGACGTTCAGTGTAGATTCTATATAAAACCATGCCCTTTGCCTCCAACACACAATGAATAAAAAAATAATATAAAGAAGCAATGAACATTCAATGTTTCATATTTAAAATATGTTTTTGTGAGAGAAAACAATGTGGCATAGAAATGGAGCTGAAAGGTTCTCAAAGGATAATGCCAGCAACTGCAAGATGTTAGCTGCATTGTCATCCAGGTTTCAAGGCAGGTTTTTAATTTTCTCTTATGAATCGCAGCGGCTGGGGTGAGGGCTGCCATGAAAATTCATTAGAAGGAGATGGGAGGGGGGAAAAGTAAACTTGTGCTAAAATCTGCTCAGTACTTTGTAGACTTCTGGTACTTGTTCGTGAGAAGAATGAGTCAGGCAGCCTCCCTGCTAAACTTCATCGGCACCAAACAATCATTTGACCAGAAATTCTGTGAAAATAGCATTTTTGTCTTTATTGTAGCAGCCCTAGAAGGTGGTGAGGTTTTTTTTTTTTCCCCTATAAATGGAGATAGTTGGAAAATACGGCTTTCAAATAATACAAGAGAAACAAATTTCTCACTGCATATTTGTCACGTTGAGCCCAGATTCTTGGCTTATTCAAAGCAGGGCCGGATGGAGGGAGGCGAAGGCAGCAGGGAAAAGCAGGTGAGAACTATGGCTGTTTTTCTCACTGAATCAGTATGTCCTAGTTAGCAGTGATGTAATTCCAACCATATGAGCAAGTGGGAAAGTGGTGTAATCTGCCTACTTTTATGGCCTGCTGTGGAGAAGATCTATTTTGGTAGACCTGGTGGCATGGCAATTCAGAGAACAGCCACCAACAGCCTGAGGAAGCTCTCCTCTTCCTCCACCACACCCCAAAGCCATGCCTGCTTCCACTTCTAGATTTTCTGTGGGTGCATCTACACTGCAGAATTAATGCAGTTTGATACTGCTTTAACTGCCATGGCTCAATGCTATGGAATTCTGGGATTTGTAGTTTTGTGAGATATCGAGCCTTCTCTGTCTGGAAGCTCTGGTGTCACAACAAATCTCAGAATGCCATAGGATGGAGCCATGGCAGTTAAAGCAGTGTCAAACTGCATTAATTCTGCATTGTGGCAGCAGCTTCAGTGGCAGTAAAGTGGGATAAGGCACTTTCCAGTTCCTTTAAAGCCTAGCCAGGTTAGATTGTGCATGTGTGTGTGAGAGAGACATCCATTAAATTTTTTTTCTGGCCCACTGTTTTCAGCACAGAATGAACCCAGTGTGGTGTTATCTATCCTGAACAGGAAAGGCACAAGGGAAAAGTGTTCATGAAATCTTAATGAGTTTCTTATTATGATGATTGATTAATCGACTTAACTGATAGTGTATACATTTTGTCAATTGTGTAAGTATTTCAAAGATATTTTCTTAGTAGTGCGTACATGTGGAATAGATTGAATTTAAACCACCTGATCCTGTTTTCACAACTCATACATTTCTTGAACAACAGCACATTGTTATGCCCATGTTATGCTTTGAACAACATTAGAATGATATGACCTGCTCAGCCCACCCTCACTACTGCCACCTCCAGCAGCGGCATGGCCGGGAGAAGTCTAGGGAGGAGCTGGAACAACTGCACTTGTGGGTGCCAGTGCCAGAGGGGAGAAGGGGAGGTGCCAGTGGGAGTGGCACCTTCTAAAAGCCGGCCCGTCTGTTGAGCCCCGAAAAGCCAGCATTGGGCGCCGGAACAACTGCGCTTGTGCACACCAGCACCAGAAGGGGAGAAGGGGAGGTGCCGGTGGAAGCGGCACCTTCTAAAAAGCCAGCCAGCTGGTTGAGCCCTGAGAAGTCCAGCGTTGGACGCTGGAAACAGCTGTGCTTGTCAGCTTTACCAGTTGTCAGCTAAACCCTGGATTTATTTCATATTACTGGAGAGATGGGTGGTTATAGTAGAGAAGTGGAGATGGAAACATCGAACTAAACATCATACCCTACTCCCATGCTTTTCCTGAAACAATCAGTCACTGAATTAGAAGGACATTGGTAGCTTGAGTTATATGAGGGTAGTGACTATCGGATGGGCTATCAGGCCTCTATCTGCTCTGGAATAACTGGACTGGGAACTTGAGGCCAAATTGGAATTATTAGTAAGTCTAATAAATGGGAATGTGAAGGAAATTAATGATGTGAATGGAGAAAACCACAAGACTGTAGATGCTGGCTGTGGCAAGCCAATTGGAGTAGTGTGGGGCAAGGGGAGATATAGCATTAATAGAGTGGGGATGAAACATAAGGGAAGACGAGATCAATACTTGAAATCTATCCTGTCCTCCATTCACCTTGTTCGCCCAAAAGAACCAAGGGTCATCCCAACGACACCACAGACCCTCACCTTGCTCCTTTGCAATGCCAGGTCGGTGAGGAACAAATCTCATATAATCCATGATTTGTTAGATGAGGGGAACGCCAACCTGGCTTGTTTTACGGAAACCTGGCTGGGGGAGGATAGTAGTGTGACCTGGGTTAAGGCTCTCCCAGCCGGGTATACTGTTAAGGAGCAGGTTAGGAAAAGTGGGCGAGGGAGAGAAGTTGCCTTGGTCCATAAATGTACTATCACTTTGACCAGGAGACCTATCCGGAAAGCAAATCACATTGAGTGTATTTATCTGACTCTGAAGGCTAGGGACAATCTGTGGATTCTGTTAGCTTACCGTCCACCCCGTTACTTAGCAGAATCCCTGGCTGAGCTGACACAGTTGGTCTCGGAGTTGGGGTTGGAGTCTTCCAGGCTTCTTGTCCTGGGTGACCTCAACATCCCCTTTGAGTCCAGCTCATTAGATCTGACAGGTGCAGCTCGGGAGTTCATGACTTCCATGACAGCCATGGGCCTCTCCCAACTAGTTTTGGGTCCAACACATTGTGCTGGTAATACACTCGATGTGGTCTTTAGTACAGATCAGGAATATCCGTGAGCAGAAGTAATCCAGACCTCTGCCCTGTCATGAATGGACCATTTTCTGGTCAAAGTGGGATTGAAGGCTACTACCCATATCCCTCTCCCCTTAGGGATAATTAGTTGGATAGATAGATGGATCTTAGCCATTCATTAATTTTAGTTGGAGAAGTCTCCAAGGGATTTTAATGCCAGGAACCTACTTAACTTCTAATGTAAAAACAACGTGGACTTGGAATGAGCTTAGCATGCCTAAACAGAAAGATACAAGAGCTTTAAAAACAAGAAGGGATCTTCCTACTTATTATAAGAATAATCGTAATAAGAGCCCTCCTTAATCCCCTTGCTTGTTTTGAAGATATATATATTATATCTTCATCAGCCTGTGCCTTCTTCTTCCTCTTTTCTCAGCTAATTCAAAGATACAATTCCCCGTATCTTGCAGGGAAGTAAACAGGGGCAGCAGGAGGCAGGGAGCCAGCATTGCCCAAATATTTCAGAGGCCTGAAAGAACTTGCCTGTGACATCCAGAATCCAAGCATAGCCATTAGTTATTCAGAGGTGATTCCTAATTAAAAAGTGGCATATGGTTAACCTTTCTGTAGCAACCCTCCCACTATCTCCCGCAATAAAAATGACTCTGGTATCATAAAGCATTATGGCCTCATTTTCAACCCCTGCACAATGTGGCCGTAGAGACGTAAAACCAGGGACAGTGAAATCATTTCCATCAGCAACTTTCCCTTTATCTCTAGATTTTTATTACAACTCAAAGTACTGAGGTGAGAGAAAAATGGACTTGTTAGCAAATTATAATAATAATAATAATAATAATTTTTATTTATATCCCGCCCCTCTGCCAAGCAATCGGGGCGGCGCACAACATATCAAAACATAAGGACAAATAAAATCACTTCAAATCCCCTCCCTCCTTCTCACACCCACCCAACCCCTAAAAACAAACCAAACTAACCGAATTAAATAACAATAAGCAATTAAACAATTAAACAGTTAAACAATTAATCAGTTAAACAATACACAATTAAACAATAGTATTAAAAACCCGCTGCCGTTCTCCTTGGCTCCGCATCATCCCCAGCTGCTCCCGGCCTCCAGGTGATGGTAAGGGGCAAGAGAGTCCTTCAGGGGCCTGAGCCTCAAAGAGAACTGCCGGTGGAAGGATGGTCCTGGACACATGCTGCCGACAGTCTCTTCTTCTCCTGCCCTGGTGGAAGGGAGAGGAGGCAGTTTTTAAAGCCTCTGGCAGCTGCTTCTTCTTCTGCCCTGGTGGAAGGGAAAGGAGGCAGTTTTTAAAGCCTCTTATAAGTTCATTCCATATATGGGCCCGTATTACACATCTTTTACTCATTGCTTGTTTTAATAGACTTGACTAGAGAGGGACTATCAGGAGTTTAGAAGGTGTAGTATAACTTAGGGAGAAGGGCATCCACATTGTCATTAAGCCTTGTGGGTGCCCTTGGGACAAACCCTGTCTCTCAAGCTGCCAAAGCCAATCCTGCCATTAGGCAGGGTGACCTCAGGCAGTGGATGTTGAAGGGGTGGCAAGGAGTAAAACCACCAGAGAGATATTGGAGAACAGATCTCTGTGTATCATATGTTTTTTGCTCTACCCACTTAGCTGTACTGCTGTTTTCAGTTTCTGATGTGGCTGGAAGATTTTGGAAGTTGTGTCCTAAAAAATGAATTTTTCCAATCTCTGGATTCAATGGCTAGTCTATTCACCTTTTGTCTATGGAATCATGGGGAGGGAGAGGAGAACCATTTTTCCTTTGCTTCAGGCAGCAAAAGGTTTTGGTTTGTTCCTGTTGTCAGTATAGGACTGGGGAAATCATCCCATTTGGGAAGAAAGTGGGCTATAAATTCAATAAATAAAGAAATTCCATGGCAACTGCCCTGAGCTCAAAAGAGAATACACTGGTTGCAGAGATTGCATCCACACTGCAGAAATAATCCAGATTGACACCACTTTAACTGCCATAGCTCAATGCTATGGAACTCTGGGAATTGCTATTGAGGCACCAGAGCTCTCTGACAGAGAAGGCTTAATATCTCACAATACAGTTCCCAGAATTACATAGCATTAAGACATGGCAGTCAAAATTATCTTAAACTGGATTATTTCTGCAGTGCAGATGCAGCCAGAGCTTGCCTAAAGTAGCTAGAATATGGAACTAGGTTTCTACCTAGACATACCCAGCCCTGTCAACAACCTAAAGCAACCATACTGCCTGCTTCCGAATAAGTAACCCTGATACAGAGGTGGACTCCAAATCTGTGGTGGGAAGGAGTTCCCAAATGTCTGCAAATGACCTTGTTAGGTGAAAGGATAGTTTATAAATGTGTGTGTGTGTGTGTGAGAGAGAGAGAGAGAGAGAGAAAAAGTTGGCGGGAGTATGATGAGCATGACAGAGGTTGTTAACACTCCTAGAATACCCATAGTATTTTGACAGGGTCATCCTCTCTTGGAGCACTTAGGTCTTTCCTCAAAGTTGCATTTCCACATTGTTTCATCCCTCCATTTGTCATCCATGCTGGTTGTGATCCAATCATTCAGTGCAAGATTCTGTCAAGTGACTGATCAGGACTGGGGCCAAGCTTAGAGGGCAGAGTGATATTTTGCACATTCTGCCTGCCAGTCCAATCCCCCTCTTTTTTTCCCTCAGCCTCCCCTGCATGATAGCCATTCCTGCCGCTTCTCTCCATCATCTTCTCTTTGGAATGTTGGCTCTTCTTTTACAAGCCTGTAGCAGCAAAGAAGGGAAAGCCCTGCTCTGTCCAGTTTGCAATGACAAGCCCTTTGCTTGAGAGAGTTGCTGCCTTGACATAGACTTCCAAATGCTGCAAAAACAAAAAAGGTCTCCTAAAAGAGAGAATGTGGACACACCTAAATGCACATTATTGTCATTGTTATGTGCCTTCACGTCATTTCAGACTTATGGTGATGGGGTCTTGGCAAGATTTTTTAGAAGAGATTTGCCATTTCCTTGGACGTTATCACACGTGGCCCACAAAGCGATAACAAACTGGAAATGACAAATTCCGAAAATAAACCAAAAATAAACCTTGATTCTGCAAATGGTTTTAACACGTAATTACCTTAATTGCGCAATTAAGGAAAGCTCCCCCTGAAACTGCATTTAACGTTCACACACAAGTGAGAAAATCCATACATGTACTAGAAATGATCTTCTAGCACAGGGGTAGGCAACCTTTCCCCTTTAAGGGCCAAGGGACTTCAGCTCCCAGAAGCCTCAGCCATGTTGGCCAATAGTCCCATGTTGGCCAATAGTTCCTGGGATTCTGGGAGCTGAAGTCCTTCGGCCCTTAAAGGGGAAAGGTTGCCTACCCATGTTCTAGCACATGCGCACTGCAGCCGTGGCTGTCACTCACCGCGGCTGTCACTCCTTCCCCAGATTGTCCTCGGAGCAGCCGGCCCTCCACACAGCCGGTGCTGCGAGGAGGACCTCCCGCCACAGCATTCTCCGAGAAGGTGGTCCTTGGAGTGCCAGCTCTGCATCGGGTTGGCACTCTGAGGAGGTCCCCTTGGAAAGCCGGCCCTACGTAGGGTCGGCCCTCCAAGGAGGTCCCCCTCGGAGAGCTGGCTTTCCAAGGGGAACCTCCTCGGAGCGCCGCCCCTCTTCCAAATGCGACCCTCTTCCAAATCCCCCTTCCTAATGTGCATTTAGTTATCACATTACGGTAAATGTGCGATTACCTTCATGGCGCATTTGCATTTCTTCCAAAGAACCGAATTTCAAAAGATTTCGGTTAACACCAGTTTCTGTCCACTTTCTGTCCAGTTTCTGTGCGATGTCGTGTGAAAACACTGGGCACTAATCCAGTTTCTGTTTGGATTTTGTGTGGATTAACCAGCAGATTTGTCCCCATGTCATAATGTCCCTTGTCTGAGACTGAGAGCATGTGAATTGCCCAAGGTCACCCAGTGGGTTTTATGGCCAAACTGGGAATTGAACCCTGGTATCCAGAGTCGTAGCCCAACAGTCAAGCCACTGTGGCACACTGGCTCTCCACATACACGTATACTCTCTGAGGGAGAGTGTTCCACTGTCAAACAGCTCTTCCTGTCAAGAAGTTGCTCATAATGTTTAGGAGGAATCTCTTTTCCTGTAGCTTGCATCCATTGTTCCAGATCCTATTCTCTGGAACAGCAGAAAACAAGTTTGCTCCATCCTCAATATGACACCCTTCACATGCTTAAACAGGGTTATTGTATCACCACTTAACCATCTCTTTTCCAGGCTAAATATACCCAACTCCCTAAGTCTCTCCTCATAAGGCATGGTTTCCAGACCCATCACCATTTTGGTCACCCTCTTCTGGGTCTCCTCTATATTATTAATGTTCCATCCAGCAACAACACAAGGTTTAAGATTATACAATAGATTCAGGATACACATCTCTAGGAAGAAAGTTAAACAGTGCACATAGTCCAGTCATAAATGGGCAAATGTATGGATTTAATTTAGATTTGTAGCCCACCCTGTGCTAGAGACTCAGGTTAAATGACAGCCTAAAAGGTTTGTCTGCAAGGAAAGCAAATTACTGCTATGTTAATAAAGTTGCAGGGCTCCTTTTGGGAAATCTCCTGCTAATAAGTACAACTTCATCAGCTCACAAAGGTCTCCATCTCCTGGCTTTCAGACTTTGTCATTATGAGCGTCTCTGTTACAGGAAGGCTATGAGCCTCCCTAGTATAACTAAGGCACATCAAAAGTATTATTTTCATATGACTGATTGCAATTTAATTAATGCAAAGAAAAAGAAGGGACTCTGAATATATGGATTTTCAGAGAGATGGTTGTGTTAGTCTATTTCAGTACATAATGGATGCATAAGCACTACATTATATGGGAAACCCACTGACTGCTCCACATAATATACACTTCCATTTTCCACCAAGAACACCACACCAAATCTATTGTCTACAGCCCAGCTATCCAATACAACTGCACCTGAGAGAGTGACCCCAAACTTATGAACTTACAGCAGACAGTTATAAAACAACAACAATATTTCACACCCACCATAAAGTGAATAAAACTGAAAATAACAGAATACCCCTAGCTGCCACCTGAGGTGAGGCCACTCAAAAGCATCTTTAACAAGTTACAGTAATAATTACTCTCTCACAGGCTTTGGATGACAGCCCTATACTTTCTTACAGATGGCATCCTGAACTTAAACAATTACTCATCTAGGCAGGTCACATAACATGAATGGAATTATAGAGAAATACCTTGCTACAAGGTATACATGGAAACCCACTGGGTGACCTTGGGCAAACGTCACACTTTCTCGCTGTCAGCAAATCCCCTTTGAACAAATCTTGACAAGAAAACCCCCTATAGATTAACCTTGGGGTTGCCATAAGTTAGAAATGGCTTGAAGGCACACAACAACAACAATCTTGCTACAAACCTAGATGCTAATTCTATCCCTACTTCTGCTCAGCTAACACTATTACATGACCTGATAGTGTCACCCACAAACTGTCCAGCTTTTACAGCCATACATATAAGTGAGAAATACAATGGCATGGATACTCTGGGCTGCTAAAAAGACAAATAAATGGGTGCAAGAGCAAATCAAGCCTCAACTTTCCCTAGATGCCAAGATGACTAAACTGAAGCTGCCATACTTTAGCCCAGGGGTTGGCAACCTACGGCCCGCGGGCCGGATCCGGCCCAGAGAG
>CM034701.1:197987566-198003794 GCA_020142125.1 Phrynosoma platyrhinos
GAAGGCAGTAGGAAAAGAGGAAGACCACATTCCAGATGGATAGACCCAGTCAAGGAAGCCAAGGCTCTGAGTCTGCAAGATCTAAGCAGGGCTGTTGATGACAGGGTGACATGGAGGTATCTCATTCTTGGGGTCGCCATAAGTCAAAGTTGACTTGATATCAGTTAAGAAGAACATGGGCAGAAATGATAAACTTTTGGCAGTTTTGGCAACCTTTTTGAGCTGGGGGCCGGGTTGCTGTCCCTCAGACAATAGGGGGGGTGAAGCACCAAAAATAAATAAATACATAAATAAATACAAATACAAATAAAAAAATTTAAAAAATTAAAAACATTTTTAAAAATATGCATGCACACTCTCTCAGCCCCAGAAAAGCAATGGCAAAACCCCTGTGGAGATTTTGCCAAGAAAACCCCAAGAACAAGTAATAACAACAATAATCAATATCATCATGGCGGGCGGCAGAGGCAGGAGTGGCCTGGGGCCGGTCCAAAGGCCTCGGGGGGCCACATCTGGGCCTTAGGTTGCCTACCCCTGCTCCAGGGGCTTCACAGGCTGCCCTCATACATGAAAAAACAACATAGGAAGTGGCAAGATCTCCACTTCTTGAACTGAAAAACAGGGATTTTAAAAATGTTATACAGAACAGATGAGCCTTTGTTGTTGCTACATGCCTTCAAGTCAATTCTGACTTAAGGCAACCTTTTCATAAGGTTTTCTTGGCTAGATTTATTCCAAGGAGGTTTGCTAGGACTTGCCCAAGGTCTCCCAGTGGGTTTTCATGGCTCAGGGGGATTAGAACCCTGATATCCTAGTTTCAGAGTCCTAGTCCAGCACTGAAACCATTATACCATGCTGTCAGTGAGGCCAGGCATGTCCTGCCAACCTATTTAAAAGATAAATCACTGCTTTGGAGAGCCAATCCCCACACCACCATTTTTGGTCAGGAAAAGGGAAGTCTAGTCACAAAAATAGCTTTGTTGAGTTAACATTTTGCCCACACTGCTCCAGACCCTCAAATGAATGAATATAGATTGTGTGAAGACAGCTATCAATTTCTTATTCACCTACATGCAGGTGCATACTTGTCAGTGCACTTGCATGTACACATTAACACATGTGCACAGAAAGAGTACATGAGTTCATTTGAAAGCCTGAAATGAGCTGGTCTTTCTTCTGGTCCTATAAAAGGACTATGGAGATTATCACACTGCCTTTTCCATCCTTTCCTCCTGAGCTAGGTACGGGATGTAAATTTTAATATGCGGATTTTATCGCATACCTCTATGCCCAGTCAGGAGGCATCCCATACCTGATCTGAAATTCTCTTGTACTTTTTGAAAGAATGGGATTTTCCCATTCTTTGCAAGGTACAGGAGAAGTCTGGATCGGGTACGGGATGCCATGATCGGGTACGAGATGCCTGCTGCCTGGGCACAGAGGTGTGTGATAAAATCTGTGTATTAAAGTTCATATCCCATGCCTAGCTTGGGAGGAAGGATGGAAAAGGGCATTGCGATAATCTCCTATGTTTCAACAGGGTACAAATTAGGGCCAGCAGCTTTTTGATTTATTCTTTTTGTTAATGTTAGCCATGTGGGGCAGGGAGATCCATCTGGATGCTCTACCTGAGTTGCCAAATTGACTTGAGCTATCTGTCATTTATTGCTTCCCTCCTTTCAAACATTTTCCTTGAACTTCCTCTAATAATTGTCACAACTATCCAAGTCAGCTTGTGGTCCGATCCTGAGTGAAGTATACTCTCTTTGTCACCTCAGCAAAATATAGGGTGTTCTACCACCTGTGCTGGTGCTCAACATATTTTGCTCTTCTTTCCCCAATATGTCCAAAAATTATTTGCACAGTAGCCACCGAATCAGTAACTAAGCACATTGGCTCTTGGATAGAAGACTTTGCGCTTACAATTTGAGACATTTCATATTGGAATCTCTACTTGAGACCTTTCTCCAAGTGACACTCTCATTGGCAACAGTTTTTTTTCCCTGTCTTGAAATAACTTTGATGGTTAACTTGGGTGTGAGCCTCTACAGTGAAATTTCCCTTCTGTCAGCTTTTTCAAACGAAGAGATTTCGTGTTGTCCTTATCGTCCAATACATAAACAGTACATTCTGGGACTATAAACAAAGGAAAAGTTCAAGAAGAAAATGAGTTCAGGATGGTCTTGTTTTTTGCCAGGATATTTCTTTTCTTAACAGGACGCAGTCTTAAACATTTTTAATCACATGGAAGTTAAAAGAATTCATAATGTCACGGGGCATTCTGGGAACCTAAAACTCAGGGTATAAGGCCACATAGCACCAGATAAGGCATTGCTAAATTCAACAGAAACAAAACAAATCTGAGTTCAGAAGAGAAATGTTTGGCTCAGAGGTTCAAAGTATGCTGTATTAATGCATCATGTGGACTTAACTGTTGCTTAATGGGTTACATATTTATCTGAGGATTTTTCTTTTTTAGAGTACAAAGTAAAGGGGATGGGGAGGAAAAAATCTCTGAACTGAACATGTTGTTCTTGGCCCTCTGCTTGCAAAGAAATTCATGGAAATAGTGTGGACCACAATCCTTACAGGGCCTTCACGGAGCATAGTGCTCAGCCAAGGATACCTCTGCAGCTTTCACACACCCACACGCTCAACTTGTTTGACTCCAGAGTACACTCCCACAGCCAACTGAGAAGATGAGGGTGCTCAGGTGACATTTTTGCAACCAGGAATGCAGAAATATTGTCTTTTCTGGATCTCCAATGGCAAACTAGAAATCCAAAACATGGGATGATGTCTTCTATGTGTTCTGACTCATTTGAGTGTCAGACACTGCCGGGGTGTGTGGACATGCATGTATGCACACACACACCTTTAGCCACTAATTGTGTTCTTGTTGTGTGCCTTCAAGTTGTTTCGGACTTATGATGACCCTACGGCAACTGTAAAATGGGGTTTTCTTGGCAAGTTTCTTCAGAAGGGGTTTGCTATTGCCATCCTTTGAGGCTGAGAGAGTGCGATTTGCCCAAGGTCACTCAAGAGGGTTTACATGGCTGTGTCGGGATTCAAACCCTGGTCTCCAGAGTCATAGGGCCTCTACAGGCGGTGCTTTACACCGTCTTGGAGGCAGAGAAGGGGAAGGGCAGCCACACGCCGAGTGCCCCAACCCCTCCCTGACGACGTCATGATGGCGCAGCATCTTGACGCGCTGCGCTGGAAGAGACGTAGAAGAGCCGTATGGTGGCTCTTGATGCATCCCTTCTGCTGGCTCCAAAAGGAGCAGCATTTTAGCGCTCCTTTCAGGGCTGGCAGAAAGGAGGACTTGGGGCCGAGGCATGGGGCAGCCTCGGCCCCAATCCTCCGTTTCCCAGGGTGGCCCATGGCCACCCATCTGCATCCCCTCATAGTCCAACACTCAGATCACTACATCATGTTGACCAGCACGAGACAGTTTGGTTGTGCATATGAGGAGCATCTTGTGAAACACTCCTAAACATATACAGACCTAACATGGGTTTATGCCTGTGCATGTCACTCACAGGACTCTGGCTTTGATCTCTCTCCCACCAGTCTTCCACTATTAGGAGAGATTTTTGGAATGTTTATATGCAATGTTCACAAATGTTTGTGTGAAATGCCTTTGTTTTATGAGAAATGGCAGAGCAATCTTGTGGAAGGCACTGAAACTCTACCAGGTTGGGGCATCCTATGCCCAGCCAGATTCTTGCCAGCAGTGTTTTTTGTAAAACCATTCCCTTCCTAATGTAAGTAGGATAGGGCTTAGAGAGTTACTTTTTAAAAAGAATGTGTTACTCATTGTTTAAGTCATTGCAGTTACTCATCACTTAAAGGGTACCTTGATGTGATTCTTCATCATCATCACTTAAACTAACAATTAAAAGCAGTTAAAAGCATAACCATTAAAAAGAACAACAAATAGAAACAATACAGCATGTGAAAAGCCCTCCTCACTCCAGAAGTCAGCCCCCAAAGGCCTGCTGAAACAGAGGTTTTCACCTGCCTATTAAAGGAGGGTAAGGAGGGCACCAGAACAGTCTGTCTAGGAAAGGAGTTCCAGAGTCTGGGAACAGCCACCAAGAAGGCCCTTTCCATTATGCTCACCAGATGTAGATGTAAGGATGGTGGGACAGAGCTTATCACATTGCCAAAAAAACTGGCTTACCTTTTCCAGCTTCAATCTTCTTCCGGGATACACCCAAATGTTATCACCCATAAATCGCTGCCAATTCTGCTGTGATGCCACCAGCCAAATACAGCCTGGGTCAGACACAGGTTGAACCTGCATTAACCTGGCAAATTTTCGAAGTCAGATGCTTCCATTGTCAAAAAAGTGCCAGCTGAACACAGCTTCGACCCTCATCTTACCTGGGCTGCATCATGGCAGAATTGGTGGTGACTTACATATGATAACATCCGGGTGTATCCTGGAAGAAGATTGAAGCCGGAAAAGGTAAGCCAGCTTTTTGGGCAGTGTGATAAACTCCAGAGAGAAGAGCCTTAATGTGAAACACATTACTAATATGTTAATTTTTGTTTCATTTTAAACATTTAAACATACGTTTAAATACACAAATGGCCCCAAATCCTCCAAACAGACTTCTATAATGTAACATTCCCGAAGGAACATGAGCTGCTTACTGTTTACACTTTCACATTAAAATAAAACAAAACAAAGACCTTAGAAATGGAATGTTCTGCCAGTAATACCGAAATAGGTTTCAGTTTTCAAAGTAGTGAGAGATGTTGGTGCCTACAAGCTCATAAGGTGCTGATGCTGGAACAGGCAGTAAACCAGTTCAGGGGTTTGGGCCACTCTTTCTTGGTTGAAGGAGGCAACATCTGAGCCAGAGGATTGTGTAAGTGAGCACTTTCAATGTTACTTTTCTGGACCACAATTCCCAGAATCAGCAGCCAGCAGGGGCATTGCGCCAACTGGGAGATTCTAGGAGCTTTAGTCAAAAAAAAAAAAAAAAAAAAAAGATAACTTTTCCAAACTCTTAACATTGCTCTCTATTTAGCCTCAGAGTAGCTAACCCCTTCTCTGTGTTGTTATAACTTAATATCTCACTTGCCCATCTATTCTTGTCCTCTAGCATCCTGTTGAACCCCAGCAGGGGTGATGAGAGCAGACAAAAGGAAGGTTTGGACAGAGGCCTTGTCTTAATGCCAGGGCTCACAGTGGGAAGCCTTGTACCACAATGCTTTCTGGAGGCAGCTGTGTTTTGTTTTGCTTTCTGGAAGGGGCTGCTCTGTAAATGACAGGAAAGGTATCATTTGCTCTTTCCAGGGGGTGGACGGATGAAACTTCAGCAAACACTCTCACCATTCAGAATTGTGGCAATCTCAACTCAAGAGAGTGATGAGACTTGCTGGTATTGTGGTTTGGATATGAACAGCTGGCTACAGATACATTTCACTTCAAAGCCAGTGTGGTGTAGTGGTTTGAGTGTTGGACTGTGTCTGTGGAGACCAGGTTGCCAGCCTTGTGTAGTGGTTTGAGCATTGGATGATGACTCTGGAGACAAGAGTTCAATTCCCAGCTTGGCCATGAAACCCACTGGGTGACCTTGGGCAATCACATGCTCTCAGCCTCAAGAGAAGGCGATCGCAAACCACCTCTGAACAAATCTTGCCAAGAAAACCCCAGTATAGGATCATCATCATAAGTCAGAAATGACTTGAAAGCACACAACAACAAACATTTCACTTACGGTGAGAGTGTAATGATAATTAAAGCAGTGTCAAACTGCATTAATGCTGCAGTGTGGCAGCAGCCCAAGTCTTAAAGCACTATACAATGCTGACTCTTCTTTAGGTAAAACATTCAATATATCCAGCAGGTTGGGTGATAGGCTCAAATCTAGGAAAGCTCATGCTCCTGTCTTCTTTCTTTCAGTCAGTCTCTCAGGTGCTACAAAATCCCTTTGCATACTGATGTTCCAGACTAACAGGGCTATGTTTTTGAATTCCCCTCAGCTGTAAGCCAAAGCAAAGCCAGGTGGCTCAGAGAGACTGTCCTAAGACATTTTGGGCAAAGGTCAACATGGCCACTCCAATAAACACATGAGAATTGGCTTTCATTCTCAGGAAAACATTGGGTTTCCCTGTGGCTTCCCTTCCTCACAGCCTCCCAGGCCACACGTTTCCCTCTCATTTGCAGTGGCTGCTAGCAAAGACTAGCCAGGCGGTCTCTATTCTGGGCCCCTTCTAGCAGGACACCCCCAAGGATTCCCCCTCGGCCCTGAAACATCTTCATCTCAGTCACCTTGAAAACTAGCCCCACCAAAGTGGCCCCTTTCATCCACTCCTGAGCTGTGGGAGGGTGCATCTATACTGTAGAAATAATGCAGTTTGACACCACATGAATGATCATGGCTCCATCCAACAGAATCCTGGGATTTGTAGTTTTGGGAAGCACCAGTGCTTTTTGGCAGAGAAGGCTAAAGACCTTGTAGAACTATAGTTCCTAGGATTCCACAGTCTGAAGTTGCAGCACTTAATGTGGTGTCAAACTACATTATTTCTACAGTGTAGATGCACATCAAGTCTCACTTGCCACCAAACTGGTGGCAGAGCCAAACTGGAACAGGGAAAGGGAGATGGAGGGAGACCATCTTTGGCCTCTGAGGGGGGTCCCAGCCTTTCTTCACACCCCTTTTTCTGGCCGGAGGGGGTGTTTTTCCCCCATGAGAACCTCACCTTTTACCTTTGCACCAAAACCACCAAGGGGACCGCCTCCCCATTACCTCCCTCCTGTTGCTTGGCCATTTTGTGCTTTCCCTTGCCAAGCATCTCTGCCCTGGATAGATTTGCTGCTAGTTGTTGTTGTTGTTGTGTTCCTTCAAATTGTTTCCAACTTATGGCAACCCTAAGGCAAACCTATCATGGGATTTTCTTGACAAGATTTGTTCAGAGGAGGTTTGCCATTACCATGGAATGAATACCCAAGGGAGATGGGAGATCCGCTTCCAAGGGAAGGCAGTTTGGTGACACCAATAGTTGGACTGGTCTGAAGGGAAATACTTTGAAAGCATTCTGAATCCTATAATTGGAAGATATGGACCAAAAAAACATGTCAGAGACTATTCTTCCAGGGTAGAACAAAACACTCCTGTGGTAGATTTGTTGTTGGTGCTTTGTGCTTTCAAGCCATTTCCAACTTATGGCAACCTTAAGATGACTGTATCATGGAATTTTTCTTGGCAAAATTTGTTCAGAGTTTTGTCATTACCATCCCCTGAGGCTGAGAGCATGTGATTTTCCCAAAGTCAACAAGTGGGTTTCATGACCAATCTGAGAACTGAACTCTTTATCTCCAGAGTCATCATCCAGTGCTCAAACCACCACACAATGTTGGCTTCCCCTCGGTCAATGCAGATTCTCAAATACTTCATTGCCACACCTCAGGGACAGAAGAGGCATTTCCAAGGGGAATTATGAGATGGGAGGAAAAAGTGTTTGCTCACTTTCCCCTCCCTCAGTCCATGTCACCCTGATTTAGTTCTGGTTTCAGGGCATGGGGTTGTTCTTATGTGCCTTCAAGTCATTTTTGGTTTGTGGTGACCCTAACGTGAGTAGGGTTGTCTTGGCAAGATCAGTACAGAGGAGATTTGCCTTTGCCTTCCTCTGAGGCTGAGAGTGTGACTTGCCCAGGGTCACCCAATGGGTTTCCATGGCCAGTCAGGGATTTGAACCCTGGTCTCCAGAGTCATAGTCCAACACTCAAACCACTACACCACAAGATTTAAAATGCTTTGAGGGTGGGAGCCATTTGCAGAAAAGAACTGGTGGTTAGGGAATGAAATGACCTCTAGGTCTTACCTGTACATGTCCCATACCCCCATCACACATTTGGCATGAGGTAAATGTGACCAAGGAATCTTGTGCACACCTCATAAGGTATGTTCTACATTTTGGGTTTTGGGAGAAGACAGCAGGAAAAATATGGGTTGTATTTCCTGTTTCTTTGGTCTAATCTGCACTGTAGCATTGCTGCTGTTTCACACTGCTTTAATCACCATGGGACAATGCTATGGGATTTTGGGATTTGTTGTTTTGTGGGATATTTAACCTTCTCTGTCAGAGAGCTCTCGTGCAACAAGAAAATAACAGGTTTCCATAGGATGGAGCCATGGCAATTAAAGCGGTGTCAAATGGCAGTGCAGATTACACCTTTGTTATGTGCAGACAAAAAAATATCTGGCTTTCTTTCAAGGCTAAAAAGAGAGGAACAAGTATAAGGAGTCTAGCACCAGGGATGCAGGATAGCATTGGGAGTTGTTGCTAAAGCATTGATCTGCAACTCTTTTCAGATGCCTTTCGATTTCCAAACCTATACCTTATCCAAGCAGTCCAAGCTGTGCTATACTATCAGCCTGGACATCAACCTGCCCTAGCCAGGTTGGCCTCCCCCATTACACATGGGAATGATGGGAGCTGTAGTCCAACATAGGGGGAACAAAGTTGGGGACAGCTGAACTATGCTCTTTGCAAGGATGCTACCCCATGAACCCTATGCGCTTATAGGATAAATATATACCAGAGCCAATCAAGTAGTATCTGGCAAAATGTCTGCCAAGAGTGGACAACTTGATATAAAACCTAAATAGTTTGATAGCTACACCTGCACTTTCTTTCTCACCATGAGAACTACTTTGAGGAGAAGGCAGGGCCAGCTCTAACTTTTCCGGGCTCCTACTGACTGTGGTTTGCCTTCTTGGTCTTTATTTTTTGTCACTCAAGGCAGGTTGGATGAGCTGCTGTTGCTCTTCTGCCCCCTCCACCATTACTACTTAGCTGCTACTTTACCTTGAGGTCAGGGCTCCAATTCTACCCAGAATTACTTGAATGTAAGCCCCACTGAACCCAGGAAGGATTTATTTCAAAGTAAATTTGTACAGATAAGATTGGACTATAAAAATTCAACTCTCAAGGCTGCCATGAGATAACCCCCTTTACCTGCTCTCTCTACACTGTATTGCCAATGTACATGTCTAGCAGGATTGATGGAGGCTAAAAAATAATGTTTGAAATAAGCCAAATAGGAAGGATGTCCTGAAAAAGAAAAGAAAAGCTGAGTCATAGTTTTATTTCCCATTGCAACCTCTCTCTTTCCCTGGTGCTTGCACCTTTGGGCTGTGGCAGGTGTGTATGGATATGAGAATTACACATAGGCTGACCATATCTCCTTGAGACAAAAATGGGACACTGGGATGGCAAAACTGGGATGAGATTATGTAATATTCCATATTCATGGAAAAGTAACAGCCTTGGCAGACGACTAATAAAGTCGTCTTGGAGGCAGGGAAGAGGAGGGGCAGCTGCACGAGCGGCACCCCTTCCTCCTCCTGAGGTTGCCCTCAGAGCTGCCAGCCCTCCGCACGACCGGCGCTCCGAAGGCAACCTCCCGCCGCAGCGTTCTCACACGCTGCAGCAGAAAAGTCAGGGAAAGTGCGCTCTACGCATTTAGGGCGCACTTTCCCTGACTTCTGAAAGGAGTGCCAATTTGGCACTCCTTTCAGGGACGCCACCGGTGCGCCGCTGTGCGAGTGCCTCGCTCCAGTGGCGCACCGTCCCAGGGCGTCCCCAGCGCCCTGGTCTGCATCCCCCCTAAGATGATAACAAAAGTTTTATTCCATGAACATATTGAGCTACCAATTATTTTTCAGTGACAAAAATTTAGGTAGAGGGGGACTGAATTTCACTACGATTGCACCATAAATATTTCTCTGATGAAGTAATCTTATGCAGCAAATTTTAGTCTTTCAACACCTTATCATAAAATTTCTCACACTCCATGACACTTTTTTTTAAAACCACAGTTTCAAACAGGGATCTCCAAATCATTTTCACAACATAACAGGGTGGTTTTCTTGAAAACGGGACAAAACTGACATTAGTATTAAAATGATAGGATGGTCTAGAATTATTTTAAAAAAATGGTACTGTCCCATTTAAAACAGTATGTATGGTCAGCCTAATTACATGCTGACAGGAAGGATGATCAACTGCCCCTTCAAAACAAATTCAGTCATCAGCTGATCCCACTTTTGTTATTTTCTCCAAAAAAAGAAAAAGAAAAAGGTAACCAAAAGCCTTGGGCAACCTCAAAGGAAGGCAATGGCACGCCTCCTCTGAACAATCTTGCCAAGAAAACCCCATGATAGGCTCACCTTAGGGTCATCATAAGTCGTAAATGACATGAAGGCACACAACACATACAACAGATTTAAGCGCTAGCTAGGGACGTTATCACACGTGGGCCAGAAAGCGAAAATAAAGTGGAAATGAGGCATTCCAAAAATAAACAGAAAATAAACCTTAATTCCGCAAACGTCATTACCTTAATTGTGAATTTACAGTAAGTGCATTTAACGTCCAAACACAAGCGAAAAAAGCCCGTAAATGTACTAGAAATGATCTTCTTGCACATGCGCAGATAGAGGAATGCTCGCTGGAACCATGGCAACAGCAGGGAAATGCTCCCAAATGCGCATTTGCTTTTCACATTACAGTAAATGCGAAATTACCTTAATTGCGCATTTGCATTTCCTCCAAACAACTGAATTTCAAAAGATCGCGGTTAACACCAGTTTCTGTCCACTTCCTGTCCAGTTTCTGTGCGACGTCGTGTGAAAACACGGGACACTAATCCAGTTTCTGTTTGGGTTTTGTGTGGATTAACGAGCAGATTTGCCCCCGTGTGATAACGTCCTAGGTCTTCCACACCCGAAGGACAGTGTAGTGGGGGAACTTAGGACCTGGGTGATAAGCTATATACTATACAGACAGCATCTTGCTGTTACCTCTCTGTCCCCTGGATCTATCTCTTGAACTACTCTCCTCCCTTGGCCTAAGGGTAGGGACAGCTTTGATGCTGATGATCCTGGGTGAAAATTACTGGCTATTGCTTCCTCCTAGCCATGTTTCCAGAAGCAGAGGTAGCCTTAGCTCCTGGTGCTGCACATTTTGTCGTGTGGGCCAGGCTGGGCCACTTCATCAGTAAGGCATTGTGGGAACAGCCTATCCTCTGATCATGGCCAGTAACACAGGTGGGGGGGGGTCACTGATGCTCTCCTGACACATTGGTACAAGTTAGCTCTTACAGCCACTGCGGCCAGAAAAGGAATTTGCCCAACAGAAAGGTCCTACAAGGAAGGGCATCTCCAAGAGTTCCTGGAATTAATACACATACACACACAAACCCAAGAATCCTAGTTGATGCGAAACTATGCTCAGCAATGATGCTGGACCAGAAAGGTCATGAGCCAGCCTACTTCTATTCCCACCTTTTTGTGTCTGACCTTTCTTCCATAAGAAAGTAATCTCAATGTTTCTTGCAGAAACTTTGAGAATTCCCTGTCCCATTCACAGCCTTCTTCATTCTGCTTTCCCATTGTTCCTGCCTTCCTCACACCCCCTCCCTCCCTCTCACCTAAGTCCATCTGAGCCAATTCAGATGACTAGTTAACAGCATCCATCTCATCACACTTCATAAATCCCTTTGGCTTTTGGCTTGGCAAACACAAGTCTGGCTGGTGCTATTCGGGAAACAAGATCTGGTTTGGGGGCATCCAGTTACTGAGCCATGTTACAAATGTACTAGGAAATCCCCTACCTTGGTAACCTGATTTAAGGGCTCATTTTCACATACATTTAACCTGGTTTACGATTTGCTTTGGCTGTGGGCTGATGAATTGATTCCAATCCATGTGTCGTTCCCACTATGGAAGTGGGTATTTCTTTATTCTCTTCTTTTTTGGCACGATTGTCATTCCCACTAGTTTGTGGCCTTCAAATGTCTGTCAATCATCTACGTGTCATCAGTGACACAACTGGCAACTCCTTTAAGAAAACACAGGAGGGAGTCATGGGTGCTGTGGCCAGAATCCCAACCCTCACTAGTTTTTGGGGAAATCCACCATTTCCCTCCTCCCCTTTCCCAGGACCCATTCTACATTCCAACCTTCTGTCCAGGAGGAATTCTAAAACACCCTCCATTCTGAGCTTGACTAGGAAGCATGTCCTACAAGTCTTGCAAGGCTGGGAGGGCACCACCTCAACTCCCCATGTCCTCCAAGTCCCCTGGGATGCATCAGCCATGGGTGTCATATGGAGGACTCTCCCCTGGGTGAGGTGCTGCCCTCCCAGCCTTGCAAGACTTGGAGGACATGGGAATATGAAGTGGTGCCTTCCCAGCCTTGCAGACTTGGAGGACATGCTTCCTAGTCAAGCTCAGAATGGAGGGCATTTTGGAATTCCTCCTGGACAGAAGGTTGGAATATAGGACAGGTCCTGGGAAAGGGGAGGGAGGAAATGGTGGATTTCCCCAAAAACTGGTGAGGAATGTGCCAACCCTCTGCCACAGTAATCCCTTCCCTTCAGTTTGATGTGATTCAGGTCCTTCATTCCCTCTTGCTGAACACGCTTGCTAATCGCTTCTTTTCAAAAGAACAACCAAAAAAAACTAGTATCAGGAAAGAGTGGTTATTTTGCATTTGCCTCACTTCATTGCAATTGAAACCAAGTGCAGTCAGTTTGGAACTGGTTTCAAATGGGAATGACAGACATATAACCTGATCAGCAATTCATTTTAAATCATAGTAGGAACAAGGCCTAAGTAGAAGAAGGTGAGTGTAAGTATAGAAGGAGAAGAGAGAGAGAGAGATTGAAGTGAGAATTCTGTGCCATAGAAATGCTAATGGATTTACTAAAACTCCTAATAGGATTATCTAGATTCCGGTAGAGTTTCTGGAGCAACTTTGCATGCCTCCATACCTCCTCCAAGTCTGAAACCCTGAATGATGAAGACCTCCAGCACCATCTGCTCTTGCAGCTCCCCTTTTCAGAGCCAACATCTCAGAGCAAGATCCCTCATGGTCCCATCTGGTGCACCTACATTTTCCTCCTCATTCCTGCTTTCACTGTAGGATGACATGCAACTAGACCTCAGGCAGCCCATGAAAGTCCAGAAATCCTAAACGCATTTCTATAAAGAAGGAGCTGTATGCATTACACAGAGTAATACTTTCCCTGAAAGATAGAAGAGCTGGTCATGTTATTAGCCTGATCACTATTGCTCTTCGTAGAAACCTTTTTGAGTTGGATGCTGTTGATTTCCAAACAGCCAGCTTTGTTCCCTTTCCCTCCTTTTGGGGTTGTTTTGAATCACATCCATATGGCACTAAAATCCTGGCTTCCATCTACACATGGCACAGAACACATTCTGGAATTTCCTTCTGCCTAATCCAAAGCAAAAGAGAGGCATAGTGAAACACAGAGGGGCTGGGCTGAGCTGAGGTGGGTTACAAAGCTGAGTGCCAAGAAGCAAACAGTTATTCCATTTTTTAAAAAAGATAAAAATAAAGCAGAAGTCCAGGTGCAGTTTTTCCATTGCATAGAGTGTGCCTTTCAAGCAGATGTCTTTATGTAAAGCTCATAGTGCCACCCTGTTCTCTTTGTATGCTGCTGCACCAAGGGCTAGAATGAAAAACAATATAAATTAATATCCATTGGAATGACAGCTGTTTGTGTGTCTCATATATCAAGGGACACGTGCCTTCGAACTAAAATTGATGAGTGGTAACACTGGTGTGGGGTATGTTGTGATTAATTTCAGAAAAATAGCAGTTTCCCCCTTTTTTATTTTAGTTTGCCAGCAAGGGAATGAAATCCTTTGCCAACAGGAAACAACGGTTCTTATATGTTTTGCAAACTCTTCAAATAGATTTTGAGCTTGATTTTCACATGCGTTGAGAATCAGCAATACCTCATAGAATCAGTGATCCTAATGCAATCAGCACCATGGAAAGTCTCTGTATCTTTATCATTAGTATTGTGACACAGTGCGGGGTTGGAGGTAGGGGAGAGAGAGATTCAGCCATCAAAGACAAAACAACTAAGCAAGATCTGATTAGCTGTTGTTTCTTGATGTACAAGTATGTAACTCTGCAAAAAAAATAAATAAATAATCACAACAAGGTTGTACCTATAGCCATAAAGAGATTTTTCATTTTGCTTTGTCCCTAATTGTCTCCCTCCCCTTAAAGCAATAAGGTACTTGTCAGATGAGTGTCCAATTAGTAGCTATAATGAGTTACAGTAATATGACGGTATGTTCCATTCCAATTCCTTAGCAACTGTAATTGCAGAGACAGATTGCATGTTTCTTTTGCCCTAAGAAGAAGCTGAGTTATGCCGAGTGATATTTTTAAATGAAAATACTAATGGGCTAAACAGTAATATTCAACTGGTCAATGACCTTGCAACAGTATCTGTGCTAGCAACGGATGGTTGACCGCCCAGTCAATGCTCTGAAAATTCCTTCTTTTATTTTTAAGTATTGTAATTCTCAAAGATGAATATTTTGGTGTCTTTAGACCAGGCTTTCCCAATTTGGTATCACCTAGAAGTCTTATTCTACAGCTCCTATCAACCCCATCTAGCACACTCATTATCCAGTTAATATATCTACAGTCGGTCCTCCATTTTTACCTGTACATCTCTTGGCCACCTAACACCACTTCCCTGTGGTGGTGAAGTTTTAACATCAGATTCAGAATGGAGGGAAGTGGTGTTTGGTGGCCAGGAGAAGTCCAGAGAGGGAGAAGGAAGTGGGGGAGATGAGGTTTTAACATCAGATAGTGCCAACGAAGGTAAGTTCTTCAGAAAATATAGTTCAGTACATAATAAAATACAGTATATGTAATATAGCTGTAAATAAACCATATGAGATGAATTTATATTAGTGTTTTCAGATTTTATTTTGTAATACCCTACATTTTTCTTGAATCTCCTACATTTTGCGATGCATTGTCCTCCTTTGCAATTATGACATCTAGGCATCCTGTATCCATAGTCGAGTAAGTGGTCAAACCCTGGTCTCCCTGTGTCCAGTTCCAACAGTCAAACTACTACACCATGCTGAAAATTATTTGGCATATATGCTTGGGTGGATGAGGGACTTTAATAAGTGAATCTCTAAATAATGTTTCTCCTGCTTTTCAACCTTTGCAGTCATCTCCTGCTTGCCTGTCCTCCCCTCCTTCCCCAATCACATTTCTCCACACCTCTTCAAATCCTAATCCTTCCCCGGATCCCTGGTGTTTTGTCTCCCATACACTCCCACACAACTCCAGCGTGGCGTAGTAGTCTTAGAATAATTCATCTCTTGGTTTTGGTAGTGCCCACCAGCTGTTGTTTTGCCTGGTTCCTCTCTCCTGTGATTCACCCATGATGCCACCTTGAACTCTTTCCTCCCTCATTCACTCACTCACCCACCCACCCACCCATGCTTTCCCAGCTGCTGCTTTCTAAATGCCTCCTTCCCAAACTCTCTACAACAACAGTTTCAGGAATGGTGAGGCAAGAAATGTGCATTCTTTCAACAGAATAGGTTAAAACAAAACGTTTGTGTGTGTGTGTGGAATTACAGCTACTCCCCAGTCAGCACTGCTTTGACTATTGTGAAGCAGAAAACCCTAAGAAATGGCAGCTGTAAAATATATTATAAAGTGTTTTATTCATTCGTCTCACAATGTGGCAAAAGACACTAAATACAGCTTTTCATTTGTTTTGCTAAAAGCTGCCATTCCACAGTCTCTTTAATGGTAATGATCCCCAGGCTTACAATCAAACCAACATATTCTCTCACACAAAAACCTTCGAATTTTATACCAACTTTGTCTGGTGAATTATTGATGGCTGGATCTCACTAATATCAAGCTTTGAGAGACTGACGGGAAAGTTGAATGCATGACATTTTTCTTCTGGATATATTTAAGGAGTGAAGCATCCCGAAGAAATAGGTGCCTATTCCTTAACTGCCACTATGTCCAGTGAGCATTTCCCAGTGAAGACACTAAAAGAAGCAGTTGGGTCAGAATCAGGTAATCCAGATCAAAGCTTGGAAAAGTTACTTTGCTGCACTATAAGTCCCCAATTCCATACCAGCATGGCATGTGGCCATTTACGGGGAGGGAATCTGGGAGCTGAAGTCCAAAAACATGTTTCCAAGCTCTGCTGCTCACACTGCAGGATAATAATAATAATAATAATAATAATAATAATAATAATAATTTTTATTTATAGTCCGCCCCTCTGCTCAACAATCATCAGATTTTGCCAATTATGAAGAGGACATAGGGAAGTCAAAACTGTCATGGTTGTATAAGGATCACCTCCAACCACTAGGAAGACCTGTTCT